>OY992876.1:418383587-418683587 GCA_963921405.1 Cepaea hortensis
GCTCTAGAGAAAGTTGTAAGGAAGGTAAAGGAGGAATGTGATATTGGAGGAACATCCAAGCTGCTTGGTTATGCAGATGATATAGATATTATAGGGCAAAGTGAACAAAAGACATTGGAAATATTGACTCACTTAAAGGGAAAAGCCCAACAGATGGGGCTGGTTATCAACCAAGATAAGACAGAATATATGGTAATTTCAAGAGACGGAATGGCTAGAAACTCTGGCCACATACAAATAGATAATATGACCATTAAAAGAACGGAAACATACAAATACCTGGGTACAATCTTCAACTGCTCCAACATCATAAGGGAAGAAATACAAACTAGAATCAACTCTGGAAATAAGATATACTATTCACTACAACATCTACTAAAATCAAAGGCGCTATCTCGTAACACCAAAATCACAATATACAAAACACTGATCAGACCAGTTGTGCTGTATGGCTCTGAAACCTGGAGTACAACGAAAGGAGACGAAGCCTTGTTACAAACCTTTGAGAACAAAATTTTAAGACGCATCTTTGGACCCATTAGGGATACACAAAGTGGAGAGTGGAAAAGAAGAAGTAACAAAGACATTTATGATCTGTTTAAGTCCCCGCTAATCACTGGTATCATGAAGGCTAATAGACTACAATGGCTGGGGCATATAGAAAGAATGGAAGATAATAGGGAAACAAAACTCGCTTACACTCAGGAAATAAATGACCGTAGACCCCGAGGTAGACCAAGAAGGCGGTGGAGAGATAATACATGTACAGACCTACAAGCACTTGGAATCAACGACTGGCAAGAGAAGGTCCACCAGAGAGACGAATGGAGACGGATTGTATTTGCAGCAAAGAACCTCAATGGCTCGGAACGCTGAAGAAGAAGAAGAAGATTCAGATTCTAAAATCGATATATACTCACAAAACCCAGTGGAACAAGTACACAGACATAGTGCAGAATGTGGCTTTGATATTAACATCCTAACAAGAAAACTATGACAATTAGCAATGGGAAGGAAAAGGTCACCAATAAACATCACAGTAAACGGGGATATACTAGTACAAGTAACAAGTTGGACTTGTCTTGGACATGTAATAACGGATGATGGCAGAAGTGAAGTTGTTATGTTGATGTTTGTCCATCAAGAATGATGATGACAATTCATTTCATCGGGTTGAAAGTATGGAGCCGTGAGTTCTAAGATGGCTGATGAGAGCTATTTTGACTCGAATTATTCTTTGACAATGTGGGCAAAGAATGATTGACGTTACAGGAGGAGGATCTCCTGCAGTTGTTTTTCTGTCCAGCCTTTTCTTCACAGCTTTTGCAGTCCTGGTTCCTTCACAATTGACGAATTCACAATGATGTACGCCACGAATTTCGGTCGAATTCACAATGATGTACGCCACGAATTTCGGTCTTGTTTTTGCTTTTTTTTTTTTTTTTTTATACGTCGACCGCATATAGGGTATCCACCAACCGCGGCTAGCTGGTTAGGTAATGATGGAGCAGACAATGTTTAGGGCACCTTTTCTAGTCCCTTCCTCATATTATGGAGGTGAGCAGTGCTTTCCTATAGAGGGCTGCTCAGTCACTCAGGGGGCTGCCGAATCACACTGCTGCTTCGGTCAGTAGAAGACGACCATATGGCCTGAGCCGCCTGTGTGCAGGTCTGCGACTACGACTGCCAGCGTAGCCATGCCTGCAGCTCGCCCATAGCCACAGGGCTTGAAGGTGATATGTGAAGGATGAAGAATGAATTGCGCGATGAATTGGATTAAAGTGAGGAAGAGTTGCGCAATTCGTCGACGTCACTCGTTCTCCTGAGTCCATCTGAGCCCAGTGGCAAGACAAGTCAAGACGACTGGAGACGAATACAGGTGCAGTGGATAACCGTGGCGTTCTACGTGCCTTGCCAAGCTCATTACGTTCCACAATGCTTTGCAGGTAAAAGCCGTCTTGCACGTTGAATCATCACTTATTTCTTCCGCGCAGATTGCCAAATCCTGAAGAAATGGGCCCTGAAACGGACATGACAGTCATCCTTACCAAAGGTACTACAAATGCCTGACACCCCAGATCCCAGAAATGAAGTAGAAATGAAAAAGAGAATAGGAATGGCCAAAAATGCTTTCAACATCATGAAATCAGTATTAACATCTAGGTAGATTAACAACGCATTACAAATGTGAATTATCGCATGCTACGTATTTTCAACACTGCTGTATGGCGCGGAAGCCTGGACGTTGAACAAGCAACTACAAAGTCGCATAGAAGCCCTGGAGATGTGGAAATGTAACTGGGAATGAAAAGAGAGAGTTGATGAAAGAAATAACAAGGAGGCAAGTGACATATTTCGGCCACATTAAAAGGCATGATACTCTAATAAAAACCATACTAGCAAGCGTACAAGAGGTAGACAGCATTGCAGCAAACCTTCATTGTAGAGACGGCACTTGATTGATTGATTGATATACTTTCTTTGAAACACAGATACCACAAGTGACATATTGTACGATTTATTGCCTGGCAGCCTGTCGAGATAACAGATGTTCCATATTCGAAAAACACCTATGACACTTTGCTTTAATTGTTTCCCCTTAAGTATTATTCATGTACTCACTTCATATAATATATAACTGCAGTATTCACCAGACGAGATGCAGCGAAATATACCAGGCAATACCGGGAAGGTTAACCCGGTCAACAAATGCCCGCAGAAGTCGGATGTGTCGGCCTAACGGCGCAAGAACGCAGCTCTGCTGTAAACAGGCACAACGCAATCACATCCGAAAAAAAAACTCCGGATGAACGAAGAAGATACCAGGCAATAAATCGAGCAACATATTGTTTGCGGCTAGTTTAGTTAGTTTAGTTTAGTTTATGGATCAACATCACGGCACACGGGTGCAACCCATAAGTGCTCCGTTCTCCTCCTAACTCAAACCGGAGTCTGGAGAAACTCAGCTCAGTGCACGAACTCCGTAGCACCGCCGAGGATCCTGAAATACTTGGGTAGATTTTTAACTCGAAATTTTGTCCGGGCAGCGCCGTTAGGCTACTCTTTTTCGATTTCCAACTGCCAAGGGATTTTTTACGTGCGCAACAATACACACGGGCGTCCGATCTCACTACCCAGAGACCAGGGGAAATTACTGGAAGTCCCGCTTCTGTGTTTAAAGTCACTAGAGGGAGCCACCGTTTTGAATACTTTCTTCTGTTCATTTAAGTGTACGCTGTACAATTTCTTGACAATTTAGAAGGAATGTTTGTAAGTGAGCATAAAGATGTGCTCTTATTTTAAGAATTGTATATGAATGAATATGTATGATCATGAAACCAACGAGCAAGTCCTACAAGAAACAAATGAAAACCGTAAACTGATTAGAGAAATAAGACGTAGCCTGTGAACATTTTTTGGCACGTTATGAGATGAAATAAATTGGAGAATTTGGTGAGAACTGGCAAGATTGAGCGGAAAATAAAAAATTTAAAAAAAAAGAACAACAAAAGAAAAGGAAAAGAGTGAAAATGTAATATCTGGATGGCTTGGCCACATGGCACAATCAAGACAAAAACACAGAGCAGATCCACGTCTCTCCTGATGGTGTGAGGTGGCGAAACATGTCCGCCCACAGTTAGCGACATCTAACATGATGATGATGATGATTAACCCTCTCGGTTCAGTTAGCAACACCTTCAGTCCAACATGTAGTAGTAGTAGTAGTAGTAATAGTAGTAGTAGTAGTAGTAGTAGTAGTAGTAGTAGTAGTAGTAGTAGTAGTAGTAGTAGTAGTAGTAGAAGTAGTAGTAGTAGTAGTAGTAGTAGTAGTAGTAGTAGTAGTAGTAGTAGTAGTAGTAGTAGTAGTAGTAGTCGCAGTAGTAGTAGTAGTAGTAGTAATAGTAGTAGTAGTAGTAATAGTAGTAGTAGTAGTAGTAGTAGTAGTAGTAGTAGTAGTAGTAGTAGTAGTAGTAGTAGTAGTAGTAGTAGTAGTAGTAAGGCAGTAGTAGTAGTAGTAGTCGTAGTAGTAGTAGTAGTAGTAGTAGTAGCAGCAGCAGTAGTAGTAGTAGTAGTAGTAGTAGTAGTAGTAGTAGTAGTAGTAGTAGTAGTAGTAGTAGTAGTAGTAGTAGTAGTACCGGGTGTTTGTAAAGTCTCACTACACCTTGTATGTAGAACAGATTTGAAAAATGAAGTATTCATCTCATCATGTTCCTCTTGTACCTTGCGGTGTCGAGGTGAAGTATAAACAGCGGGAGAGTGCCCGCCTAGGGCCTCATGCATCGATATTCCCATGAACTCTGTTATTCCCTGCGTCCATTGTTTACCTGGTCGGTCTCTTCCTCTGCTTCCATCATGTCTGTAAATCATTGCTTGTTGTGGTAAACAATATAAAATGACACAAAGTAGTGCGCTTTACAAAACAGAATTACGACACATACAGGACGTTGCGGCGTTTAGCCTTCATCAGCAAACAAACACATTCACAAAACACAACATATAGTCAAGGAGATCTCCTATGACTACATCAAAACGTGACGACAGGACGCGAAGAACAAAAAGATGAAAAAATGAAAGCAATGAAAAGAAAATGAAAACTTGGAAAAAATGTTCATACTTACCTCAGTATTCCGAGCTGTGTATAGCCCCAAATATCACCAATGTCTTCTTTTTATACCCAACCGAGGGAATGGGGTGTAGGATGATGACGGGGTGGTGGGTGTTACGGTTCAGTGAGCACATTGAAAGAAAGGAGGGGCGGGGGCGGAGACAGGAAGGTAGGACGGAACCTGTGATAGTAGTCTGAGAATGGTATCTGAGCAATCCCAGTGGAGGTATTAACAAAGCATGAGTAGGTGCCAGTGGACGAATATTGAAGAGTAATGGAGTGTGCTCCCAAGTATGATGGTGATACTAACCAAACTCACATTATGTACTCCTTTATGTTATTGTTAGGCAAGTCCTAAAGTCTGGGTGGACTGATATGCATGAGCGCACATACATACATCTACACCACTCAACAGACATTCATACAATAGTGTACATGGACATATCCAAGGTATATATGAGAAGAGAGAGGGAGAGAGGGAGAGAGAGAGAGAGCGAGAGAGAGAGAGGTTGGTATAGTTACTACGATATGCCACATGGGGTATGCGGACAGAGAAGCAATTTGAGAGAGAGAGAGAGAGAGAGAGAGAGAGAGAGAGAGAGAGAGAGAGAGAGAGAGAGAGGTTAGTATCGTTCCTATGATGTACCACATGGGGTATGCGGAGTAGGTCGGTCTACAAATACGAAGCTACACTCATGCTGTTCCCTATGAAATAGGATCAGTAAGGTTGATTGTTATACCACGTATTTTAGGATCAAATCACCCAATGCCTGTGTTATTGGGGTTGCATAAGATCCGACCACCGGTAATACACATGATATGGGTAGACACAGAGAAGCAATATTATTTTGAGAGAGAGAGAGAGAGAGAGAGAGAGAGAGAGAGAGAGAGAGAGAGAGAGAGAGAGAGAGAGAGAGAGAGAGAGAGAGAGAGAGAGACTTGCTGCCTTCCAATAAAATCTAGCTCAACTATAACCCCCACTTTAGTCCTGATTTCTTCATTTCTGATCTTATCTCTTCTTGATACATTGAGTATTCTTCTCAGAAATCTCATTTCTGTTGTTGTGACTTTTCTTTTCTCTTTTTATGTCATTGTGAGGTTTGGCATTGGTCACATACTGACATAGAGTTGGTAGGAAGATTGTGTTGTAAAGTGCTTTCTTAGTAGTTATTGATATATGTTTATTCTTTATTATTATTGCCATTTGTCCAATGAGTTGGTTTGCCTTATTACATCTATTTTCGATATCGTCTTCTGATTCGTCATTTAATGATATTATACTTCCTAGGTACTTGAAACTCTTTACTTGTTTCAAGGGATGCTCGTTTAGCTGAATTGTTTTTTGTTTGTTTGTTATAGTCATGACCTCTATTTTACTTGTACACAAATTCGTGTTATGTTCCCTACACATTTCGTTTAGACCAGTGGTTCTCAACCGGTGGGGAATTCCCCAGTATATTTCAGCTTGAAAGATTTAATGATTTATCTAGTTAATTTACTTTATGTTGTGTGAGTTCTGTAGTATGTACCTGGCGAGATGCAGCGAAATATGATAGGCAATAAATCGTGCAATCTATTGTTTGTATCTTCGTTATTCAAATTTATACTTTCAATTTTGTCGGCTCCATAGCTCAGTTGGTTAGAGCGTCTGCCTAGTAAGCAGAAGGTCGAGGGTTCGACTCCCCCTGGAGCCTGCCTTATTTTTATTTTTATTTTTGCATTGAGATTCTATACAGGATGTTTGTAAAGTCTCACTATAACTTTGTATGTAGAACAATTTTGTAACATGACGTCATAAAATGCAACAAATGGCTGTCGTTTGCTGGATTAATTCTTTGCACTCTAATTAGAATTTTGGTATCAATGGAAGAAAGAATATTTGTGGGTTGAACAAAGTTTTCGAAATGAAGGTCGATAGATAAAGATTCACAGCAAGATTTCCTGATAAACAACCTCCTCATCGCATTACGGTTGGAAATTTGCTGAATAAGTTATAATAAATACTCCATTGGTGCTTTCCGGCTTCCCCAAAATAGCGTTAAACTATAGCAGTAACTATTATAACTAATTTAATGAATGTTTTAGCATATATTTTTTTATGGCCTGATGTACAATTTTTTTTTTTCCAAAATTGTTCTACATGCAAAGTGTAGCGAGACTTTACACACATGCTGTACTTTCTTGTGTTCATTTATGTACGCTACACATTTTCTTGTATGCATAACTTTCTTTTCCTCCTTAAAGTTTCGTTATTTGGTTAGTGTTGTTATTCACATGTGTGTATGTGTGTGTGTGTGTGTGTGTGTGTGTGTGTGTGTGTGCGTGCGCGCGCGTGCGTGTGTTTGTGTGTGTGTGTGTGTGTGTGTGTGTGTGTCAGTCATGTGATTGACAAAGATGATGCATTTCGTAAGTTGCTTCCCCTCTGCCGTGCGTCCACCTTGACGAGGTAGAGGGGCTTGAGCGTTCCAATGACCCCAAGAGCTATGCCGACGGTAGCACAGCTACTGGTAGGGTCACCCATGTCGGACAGGTCAAGGGAGAGGGACCAGACGAAGTGACGCACAAACCTGCTGCCTTGTAGGTAGACTGGGGACAGTCAAAGGCTAGGGAAAGCATCCCGAAAAATGCTTGTCGAAATCGAATGTACTGAGCCACAGGCTTGACAAAGAAGTGCAACGTAACTTTATCATTTCATGATGCCACAGATGAAAATTAATCGTTATGGTGCTAATCCCGTGAAGTCCCATCAGGCGGTGATAGTGCCGGGCCCCCTGCCTCGAGGGGGTCCACCCATGACTATTGGTGGTCACCTTCCCCTGTGCTGTGGAGTCAAGGCACAGAGGAGTAGGTTAAGAGCTATTGACCAAACACCCCGGACTCTCAACATACTACAATGGAATGCCGAAGGAGTTTATAACAAGAAAGCCTCCCTAACACAGCGTCTTCATAGAGATAGAATAGATGTGGCATGCATTCAAGAGACACACCTCAACGCCAATCGCACATTTTCAGTCGAGAGATATCAGGCCACACGTTTCGACCGCAAAGGACACAAAGGAGGAGTTGTAATACTTACACGAAATACAATACCTTGCAGCGAAGTATCTGTGATCTCTGACAACCAAACGGAAATTATAGGTGTTGATATAATGATAAAGGACATGAAAATAAGAATTTACAATCTGTATAGTCCGGCAGATAAGGATCTTACACTCTCAAACATGGAAATAACTGACACAAATTGCATTGTTGTCGGAGACTTTAATAGCCGCTCAGAAAGATGGGGATACCCAGATACTGACAAAAGAGGAGATGAAGTGGAGGACTGGGAAATAGACTCAAATCTCCATCTACTCAACAAAGCGGATGACACACCGAGCTTCTACTCCAGAAGATGGATTACCACTTCTACTCCAGACTTAGCTTTCTGCACAGGAGACATCCTCCACAAAATCGATCGCCATGTGCTTGACCAATTAGCAGGTAGTGACCACAGACCAATCAAGCTTGTAATAAATATGGAGTATGTTCCACAGGAGCAAAAGCCTTTGCCTCGCTGGAATTACAAACGAGCAGATTGGGACAGATTTTCCATACTAACAGACAAATATTGTGAAAACATAAATACACGATATGGCAACATGAAGCAAATGGTGGAAAGTCTAAACAGAGCAATAATACAGGCGGCCACTGAGTCTATTCCAAGAGGAGCGAGGAAAAATTACAAACCATACTGGACTGAGGAACTACAAATTTTGGAGGACAAAGTTGAAGATGCTAGGAAGACCGCAGAGAGAGAACAAACAACTGAAGCGAACATCTCTCTCAAAGCCATCTCAGCAAAATATAAAAGAACAGTAAATCAAACAACAAGAGATTGTTGGAGGAAAAAAACAGAAAACCTGAATTTTGACAGGGATGGAAACAAACTATGGAAACTAGTGAAAGCCATGAACAATGAAGGACCTAGAAACAAACAAATAACAATTAAACAAGGAAATGCCTTGCTTACAGGAAAAAAGGCTGCAAATGCACTAATGGAACACTATGCCAGTGCAAACCACATTGATATTACAGCCGAACAGAAGAAAGCAATCAAAGATAAACAGATACATCATAGATATACAGAGACAGCAGCAGAATATATGATGGCAAATCTAACAATGGAAGAAATGGAACAGGCAATGAATACCCTAAAAAAGAAGACATCACCAGGAAAGGATGGAATCACAAATGAAATGCTAATAGGACTAGGCACTAAGGCAAAAAAGAAACTACTAGCAGTCCTAAATTACAGCTGGAAGAGGGGAATAGTCCCACAGGCATGGAAGGAAGCTATACTAATACCAATCCCAAAGAAAGGAAAAGACCTGGAAGAACCAAATGGCTATCGACCTATCAGTCTTCTTAGCTGTGTAGGAAAATTAATGGAACGCATTATCAATGGCAGGCTAACATGGCATCTGGAAGAAAACAAACTCTTAACACCACACCAAGCAGGATTCAGAAAGTACAGATCCACTGAAGATCAAATAACCTATATAGCTCAGGGAATAGAGGATGCCTTCCAAGAGAAAAAGCACACACTTGCGGTCTGGATAGATTTAGAAAAAGCATTTGATAAAGTATGGAAGGAAGGACTGAAAGTAAAACTGCAAAAAATGCATGTTTGTGGGAAAATGTACAAATGGATCAGCCACTACCTTGAGAACAGAACTGCCAGGACAAAAGTACAAGGACAAACCAGCAAAATGATGCTGTTGGAGCAAGGTGTCCCCCAAGGAGGAGTTCTTTCACCAACATTATTCCTAGCATATATAAACGACATCACGGAAAATTTTCCAGCCAGAGTACACACATCATCCTTTGCAGATGACCTAGCCATATGGACATCTGAAGAATATATTAGTACAGCTAACAGCAGAATACAGCAAGCCCTATTAGCGCTAGAGGACTGGTCAAAATCATGGCTAGTGAAGATAAGTGAGGAGAAAACAACATGCACAGTATTCTCCCTCTCAACTAAAACTCAGCAACCTAAGCTGGTATTGAATGGAAAAATATTGCGCCATGAAGAAAATCCAAACTATCTAGGAGTCACCTTTGATCGTCGCCTGACATGGAAGACACAGGTTGAGAAAAATCGAACAAGAGCAAGGCAAAGAATGGCAATCATGAAAAAGCTTGCTGGTACAACGTGGGGAGCAGATGAGAAAGTTCTCAAGAAGTTATATTCTGGACGGGTGAGGCCAGTACTGGAATATGGCATTGCAGCTTGGGCAACAGCAGCTAAGTCAAACTTTAACAAAATAAGCAGAGTCCAAAATCAAGGAATGCGAATCATAACTGGAAGCCTGAAGACAACGCCTATTAATGAACTAGAAAAGATCACTTGTTTACAACCAATGCAGGATAGAAGAGATAGCAGAGCCCAGCAACAAGCTGAAAAATTTAGAAGATTGACAGACCACCCTATGTATAAAAGGTTTAGTGGTTTTGGAAAGGGAAGACTGAAGCGTAGCAACTTTGTAGAAACTGCAAAACGAAAGATTAGGGCAGATCCCATACTTAACATATCAACAGTCAAACCCATTTACAATGCAGACAAGTTCCCAGCTTGGAGACAGCAGCTACTGCCTGAGATGATAGAAAACATTCCTGGTATTGAGAAAAAGAACACTCAGCATGAAACCGAAAGAAGAGAAATAACCCTAAACTACATAAAAGAACATTACCCAAGCAGCAATTGGACCCATGCATATACAGATGGATCAGCCAAAAATTCAGTAGAGAATGGAGGAGGAGGAATTCTCCTAAATTTAAAAAATGGAGTGAAAAAAACACATTCAGTGGCAACTGGAAAGTTTTCAAGTAACTTCAAAGCGGAGGTAGAGGCTCTGAAAACTGCAGCAGAAATGCTCTTGATGGAGGAAAATAAAGAGACGCAAATAGCTATCTTTACAGATGCAAAGTCAGCTGTCTCAATACTGAAGAGCAATTACAGCACAGAAATAGCTGACCTAAGAGCAGCACTCCATGGTCTATGCCAGAAATCCAAAAAAGTTGTAATACAGTGGTTACCATCACATTGCAGTATACCTGGAAATGAAGAGGCTGACAGACTGGCAAAAGAGGGCGGGCGACTACCACAGCCTGACATAGACATAACCTATAACGAGGCAAAGAGGTTGATAAAAAGCACTTATAGAACCAAATGGGAATCAGAGCATCCAGGTCACCAGAAGGATGATGCATATTACAAACTCGACCGAAGAGAACAAGTAGCAATCTTCAGACTCCGCACAGGACATAACAGGCTGAAATACCACTTGTTCAATAAACTAAAGATAGGAGATACCGATGAATGCAATTGTGGAACTGGTAAAATGACAGCTAAACATTTGCTGCAGGAGTGCCCAATATATGCAGAACAGAGAAAGATATTTTGGCCCACACCTGCTTCATTTGAGGACAAGCTCTATGGAGATATCAACAAGCTCAAGTTGACTGCAGCTTACTTTAACTACATTCAGGTTGACATTTAAAGGTGCATGAAGAAGTATTTAGACTGCCGCACTTCATACCACAGGTATGTCGGTTACAAAAGCGCCCCAGAGGCATGAAATGGAATATTGCTTGGATAGCAAATCCATTACGTGGAAAGTCCGAACCAAAAGCTCACTGTGTGGGCTTCATAAAAGGTGGAAAAAGTGTCCCAGTGGCACGAAATGGAATATTGCTTGGATAGCAAATCCATTATGTGGAAAGTCCGAATCGAAAGCACACTGTGTGGGCTTCATAAAAGGTGGAAAAAGTGTCCTAGTGGCACGAAATGGAATATTGCTTGGATAGCAAATCCATTATGTGGAAAGTCCGAATCGAAAGCTCACTGTGTGGATGTCATCTGCAGACTGCATACTTCTGGTTTCCGGAAGAACAGCCTATGGTGAATGGAAGGCCCAATATACGGAAGTGAGGCTAAGCAGCCATGTGCAGGACGTGACGATTCCTTGGGTGAGCCCAGTACCAGAGCGCTGTGTGTTGGCTCTGCAAGTATGGAAGCCTCCTTGGATGGCGGGGAATGCCCATGGTCTGCCCCTGCCTTCCCTTGAGGGCTGACCAGGATGTCTTTGGCTGTTCTATATGGGCCAGCTGGGATGGGGGATAACACCACAACAGTGAGAGCCAAACGTCCTAAGAAACCCCCGGGAAGGTTAACCCGGTCAACAAATGCCCGCAGAAGTCGGATGTGTCGGCCTAACGGCGCAAGAACGCAGCTCTGCTGTGGACAGGCACAACGCAATCACGTCCGAAAAAAAACACTCCGGATGAACGAAGAAGAAGTAAGTTGCTTAATACACAAATTGGACTTATCTTTTATTTCAGAGCTCTCGGTTCCCCAGGGGTCAGAGCCAGCCATCAGACCCCACTGCCCAGGATGTAATTCGAACGACCGCTTCTTTATGTGGCCCTAGCAAGATCAAGTATAGATACTACATTTTGATCTTAGCCAGAAGGCCTATGTTAAATGCGGCAGAAGCCATTACTAGTTATATAATAAATCCGACTCTGGGCCAAGAAAACGACATGATCGCCAGTTTAAGATTACTATGGTAGAGAATTTAACACCGGATTCACGGCTCTAGCCGAAACGTCTTTCTGTCACTTGTGATCCTGGTCTAGTAAAGCTTATCGTTTTCTTCTCCTTTTTTTTGGTGAACTTGTTACCACCGGCATCAGCACACAGGAAGTTTAAGAGCGAGCGCTCTTATACAATAGTCCTTGCTGACCTCGTTTTCAACTTTATTTCTCCTTTTAGCATACCCAGAAAATCTTGACTGCTTAAATATAATTTGGAAGTCACTCATCAGCATAAATGCAATCATCATCATCATCATCATTCAGTATCATCATGTCAGCATGATCGAATGGATAAGAGCGTTCTTAAAATAAGATAAGGGTGTTCTTTAAAATCCTGTGTGCTGATGCCGAGGTAAGGGGTTCAACTCCTACTCGGGACAGTTGACCTATAGTCCTTGACTTGGGGACGTAAATTACAAGAAACTCTGAAGCTGGAGTTGGTTCGCCTGATGTCGAGGGACACTGTTAATCAGAAAAGCTAATCCACACGCAAAATTCAGTTCAGCACTACTAGAAGTAATGTGTATGGGCTACACTTGAGTTCAAAGCCAGCAAGCGCAATAAAAGATGATGATGATGATGATGTATCGCCGAGAATGTCACCATTATCGCCTTATATACACCGCCGAGGGAGCGGGGTGATGTCTGGGTGGTGGGTGTAACGGCCCAGTGAGTATCCCAGGTACATGAGTGAAAGTGGCACATGAACAGAAAAGGCGGAAGGGTGGGGGGGGGGGGGGGGAGACAGGAAGGTAAGTTATGAAACTAGTAGCAATAGAGATGTGATGGTAACCGAGGAGTCCCAGTGGATCTACTCCCGAAGCATGAGTGGGTGCCCCTGAATGGGTAGGCCCTAGTGAACGGATATTATAGAGCAATGAAGTGTGCACCCAAGTATGATGGTGTTACTAACAAAACTCAGATTATGGGCGTCTATGTGATGTTATGAGGTGAGTCCTAAAGTCTGGGCGAACTGATATGTGTGCGCGCACATACATACATCTACACCGATCAACAAACATTCATACAGTAGTATACATACACATGTGCATGGTATATATGAGAAAGGAGAGAGAGAGAGAGAGAGAGAGAGAGAGAGAGAGAGAGAGAGAGGGGGGGGGGAGAGGGAGAGGGAGAGGGAGAGGGAGAGGGAGGTTAGTATCATTCCTGTGATGTGCCACATGGGATATGCGGAGTAGGACGGTCTACAAATACGAGGCTTCACTCATACTGTACCCCTAGGGTCAGTAAGGTTGATTGTTATACGACGTATTATAGGATCAAATCACCCAATGCTTGTGTTATTGGGGTTGTATAGGATCCGACCACCGGTAATACACATGATATGGGTAGGCACAAAGAAGCAAGATTATTATGAGAGAGCGAGAGAGAGAGAGAGAGAGAGAGAGAGAGAGAGAGAGAGAGAGAGAGAGAGAGAGAGAGAGAGAGAGAGAGAGAGAGGTTGTTATGGATCCAGCGATACGCCACATGGGGTATGCGGAGTAGGTCGGTCTACAAATACGAGGCTTCACTCATACTGTTCTCTATGAAATCACCCCATGTTTATGTTAGTGGGGTTGTATAATATCAGACCACCAGTAGGCACAGAGAAGCAAGATTATTGTTGTCGGTGTGGTGCTGGTGCGTGACCCACAGGTTTTCTCTAGCTGTGTGTGAGTGCACATCTCATAATTGGAATCAAGGAACGACGTGTGCCAGAGACAGCCCGGATAATGGATATACTGTGGGTGTGTCTGCCACAGCTTCTCTCGGTGCTGTTCATTGTATGAGATAAAGGACAAATAGGTGTGAATGAGAAACAGCACGGATGATTGATATACTAGGGGTATAAGGCCCTTAGCTTTTTTCGTTGCTGTTGATCTCTCGCAACGTGCAGTGAGCAAGAAGGAAGTAGTGATATTGTAAAAGACCCGCCCCCCTCCCCCCACACACACCACGCACACCCGCATATATGTCCACACATCCACATATATGCACACCCCCATACATCCACACATGTGCATACATACATATACACACTTACGCACACACGCACTCACACCCCCCCCCCCCCCCCCACACACACACGTATGCATTCTAAAGACGATAAAACAAAGTAAATTGAAATGTTTTGGCCATTTCTTCTTCTTCTTCTTCTTCTTCTTCTTCTTCTTCTTCTTCTTCTTCTTCTTCTTCTGCGTTCATCCGGAGTTTTTTTTTCGGATGTGATTGCGTTGTGCCTGTTTACAGCAGAGCTGCGTTCTTGCACCGTTAGGCCGACACATCCGACTTCTGCGGGCATTTGTTGACCGGGTTAACCTTCCCGGTTTTGGCCATTTGAAACGCCATGAAAGTTTGGAGAGAACAATAATCGAAAGAGGGATAAGAGAGGAAAAGGAAGGCCTAAGAGATGATGTGTGCAGGATGTGCCAAATGATCTCCAGATGGGTGTATCGAACGCGGGACATGTCGCTTATGACCGAGAAGATTTCTGGAAAGTTCTTATAGGAGTCAGGTTCTTTCTTCAAAGGGCATGCTAGTATTGCTACTGAATGAACGAAAGGTGCATTACGCAGTGTTATGTGACATAAGATAATATAGGATTATAGGAGACGTGGAGATCACAAATAAAGGACCGGAAAAAAAAAAATAATATATGGAAGATAAAATAAAACACAAAGGCTCCAGGGGGAGTCGAACCCTCGACCTTCTGCTTACTAGGCAGACGCTCTAACCAACTGAGCTATGGAGCCCTCTGGGATCGGTTACTAAAGTGCCTATAAAACCATAATTACCAATTATTGATCCGCTTATTGATTTCAATTTCTGTTATTTATTAATAATGGCTTTTATCATACTTTACACCCAACATCAAACATTGCCAATTCCTTGTTATCTACCCACGAAACCAACATGTTTTAACTAGCAGTTGACAGAGGCGTGTATTTGTTTCGTTATCCAGCCGATTCCTCTTCACTTCTTCTATCGTCTGGCAAAACAAATGGCCGCCCAGAGAACGACAAGATGACTTCAATCAACGACATAGATTACCACGCACGGAGCCTTTTACAGCTGGCCAGATCTCTGGCTGCGATTAAAGCCACTCCATGGGAACAGGTAGATAATTATCTTGCGGTAGTGCTCACAGTTTCAACCGTTTAACAGGGTTTTGCGAAAACGAAACAAAAACAGTAACCAGGTTGTTACTGAGAACAGTACAGTGAACTGTACTTAGTCTGCAGTCTGTAGAAAGCCAGGGAATAGACAAAAATTTTATAATAAATAAATAATTAAAAATAAAATAGTATAGAAAGCAAACATTTTAAAAATTTCTTAAAGTTTATTTATGAAACATATATATAGTTTGACAGTTTTTTTTTTAAAAAATGCAACCCAAAAGTACCTCATTCAAGTCACTAGATCAATAATTCTATTAATTCTAAGAGGAGATATTTAGTTTGTGAGTTTGTGTGTGTAAATAATTTTACAATGTATTAATATTAATTTTAATAGGGAAACATTGAGTGAAAAGGGGGTTGCTGAATTGTCAGTTTTATAATTTTCGTTGTGTCTTGTCCCCTCTCTTGTTCATAACATATATATAGACAATATATTATATGTAAAGAAACCAGCCAAGCAGAGACAGCAAGAATACCATATGATAAGAACACAGAAGAAGAACCATCTGCAAATCTAACCATTAGAGAACTCCTGTTTGCGGACGACCAAGCACTAATAGCAAAATCAGAAGCTGAATTACAAGACCACATGAATAATCTAAACGAAATGTGTAGGGAACATAACAAGAAAATTAGCACAAGCAAAACAGAGGTAATGACTATAACTAAAGAAGAACAAACAACAACAATTCACCTAAATGAACATCCCTTGAAACAAGTAAAGAGTTTCAAGTACCTAGGAAGTATAATATCATCAAATGGCAGATCAGAAGACGAGATCGAAAATAGGTGCAATAAGGCAAATCAACTCATTGGACAAATGGCACCAATACTAAAGAACAAACATGTATCAATAACTACTAAGAAAGCACTTTACAACACAATCTTCCTACCAACTCTGTACTACCAATGCCAAACCTGGACAATGACAGAAAAAGAGAAAAGAAAAATCACAACAACAGAAATGAGGTTCCTGAGAAGAATACTCAACGTATCAAGAAGAGATAAGATCAGAAATGAAGAAATCAGGACTAAAGTGGGGGTTAAAGCAGCACTAGATTTTATTAGAAAGCAGCAAGTCAAATGGTTTGGCCATGCAAGTAGGTTACCAGTCAACAGCACGCCACAACAAGCAATGATGTACAGACCAGATGGAAACAGAGGAAGAGGCCGACCACATAAACGTTGGACGGAGGGAATAGTAGAATCCATGGGAATGTCGATATATGAAGCCCATAATCGGGCACTCTCACGAAGTTTATACTTCATCTCGACACCGCAAGGTACAAGAGGAACACGATGAGATGAGATAATTTTCGTCCTTAGACTTAAATCACTAACTTTTTTGTTTTAGTTTACCTTAGAAAATCACTGTATTTGTAAACAGGCTTATTACAATAAACAACTGTTTGAAATATTGTGTCAATTTGATTTGAGCACATTAATATTAAAAAACCCGGGAAGGTTAACCCGGTCAACAAATGCCCGCAGAAGTCGGATGTGTCTGCCCAACGGCGCAATAACGCAGTTCTGCTGTAAACAGGGACAACGCAGTCACGTCCGGAAAAAAAAACTCCGGATGAACACAGAAGAAGAAGATTAAAAATGGCTGACTATTAGTATAATAAGAACCAGCTGATATTGAAACACTACGTTTTGTATTTCCTTTGGGCTTGTGAATAGAACCTAAATATGACATTGCCGTTTTAACATGAATATTCAGCCCTGATTAACCCTTTTAGGATGGAACAACATTGGGCCAAATTTAGCTTTCCCTCTGAAGAAGATAGAGTCATATTTTTGGAGTACAGAAATAACTGAAGTGACAATTTTGAAAATTCAAAAAAAAATATTAGATCCCTATATATGTATATAAAAGTATATATATTCTTAAAGAGGATATAGTAAAGTTAATTTCTTTGTATGATTGAAGTTGTTTTGTTCATGTTTATGCAAATTTGGTGACCTCATTTGTATTTTGTGAAAAATAAAATATTTCATACCACTATATATGAATTGGTACTAAATATAAAAAAAAAAAAATAGTACTCACCTAAAATTTCCTCATTGAATACCTACACCACTTTAGAATAATTTTAAACACTTATGGTTAAAAAAAAAACAACCACCATGAAGTCCCTTTTGACATTTGTAATAGGTGGGCTATCATCTGGTGACATGTGTTTTGGTCCGGACATCGCCATGAATGGATATAGATGAACACGATCCTCTTTATTCCCAATACACAAAACCACGGGGACACGAGGTCGAAATTCTCATGGGCACTTTCTGTATCACTAAAGTCATTATCTGACAGTCCTGAACTGTCAAAATAGCTACTATCAGAGCTAGTCAATGCTAGCACGTCTTCGGGTTCAAAGCTGGCCATTTTAAATATAAAAAATCCACGAAAAAATGGGTTACTTTGGAAATTTCTTATTCTTCTTCTGTGTTCATCCAGATTTTTTTTTCCGGATGTGACTGCGTTGTGCCTGTTTACAGCAGAGCTGCGTTCTTGCGCCGTTAGGCCGACACATCCGACTTCTGCGGGCATTTGTTGACCGGGTTAACCTTCCCGGGGGTTTCTTAGGACGTTTGAATCTCACTGTTGTGGTGTTATCCCCCATCCTAGCTGGCCCATATAGAACAGCCAAAGACATCCTGGTCAACCCTCAAGGGAAGGCAGGGGCAGACCATGGGCATTCCCCGCCATCCAAGGAGGCTTCCATACTTGCAGAGCCATCACACAGCGCTCTGGTACTGGGCTCACCCAAGGAATCGTCACGTCCTGCACATGGCTGCTTAGCCTCACTTCCGTATATTGGGCCTTCCGTTCACCATAGGCTGTTCCTCCGGAAACCAGAAGAATGCAGTCTGCAGATGACATCCACACAGTAAGCTTTCGATTAAGACTTTCCACATAATGGATTTGCTATCCAAGCAATATTCCATTTCGTGCCACTAGGACACTTTTCCCACCTTTTATGAAGCCCACACAGTGAGCTTTCGATTCAGACTTTTCACGTAATGGATTTGCTATCCAAGCAATATTCCATTTCGTGTCACTAGGACACTTTTTCCACCATTTACGAAGCCCACACAGTGAGCTTTTGATTCGGACTTTCCACGTAATGGATGTGCTATCCAAGCAATATTCCATTTAATGCCTCTGGGACGCTTTTGTAACCGACATACCTGTGGTATGAAGTGTGGCAGTCTGAATACTTCTTCATGCACCTTTAGATGTCAACCTGAATGTAGTTAAAGTAAGCTTTAGTCAACTTGAGCTTGTTGATATCTCCATAGAGCTTGTCCTCAAATGAAGCAGGCGTGGGCCAAAATATCTTTCTCTGTTCTGCATATATTGGACACTCCTGCAGCAAATGTTTAGCTGTCATTTTACCAGTTCCACAATTACATTCATCGGTATCTCCTATCTTTAGTTTATTGAACAAGTGGTGTTTCAGCCTGTTATGTCCTGTGTGGAGTCTGAAGATTGCTACTTGTTCTCTTCGGTCGAGTTTGTAATATGCATCATCCTTCTGGTGGCCTGGACGCTCTGATTCCCATTTGGTTCTATAAGTGCTTTTTATAAACCTTTTTGCCTCATTATAGGTTATGTCTATGACAGGCTGTGGTAATCGTCCACCCTCTTTTGCTAGTCTGTCAGCCTCTTCATTTCCAGGTATACTGCAATGTGATGAGATCCACTGTATTACAACTTTTTTGGATTTCTGGCATAGACCATGGAGTGCTGCTCTTAGGTCAGCTAGTTCTGTGCTGTTTTTGCTCTTCAGTATTGAGACAGCTGACTTTGCATCTGTGAAGATAGCTATTTGCTTCTCTTTATTTTCCTCCATCAAGAGCATTTCTGCTGCAGTTTTCAAAGCCTCTACCTCCGCTTTGAAGTTACTTGAAAATTTTCCAGTTGCCACTGACTGTGTTTTTATCACTCCATTTTTTAAATTAAGGAGAATTCCTCCTCCTACATTTTTAATTGAATCTTTGGCTGATCCATCTGTATATGCATGGGTCCAATTGCTGCTTGGGTAATGTTCTTTTATGTAGTTGAGGGTTATTTTTCTTCTTTCGGTTTCATTCTGAGTGTTCTTTTTCTCAATACCAGGAATGTTTTCTATCATCTCAGGCAGTTGCTGCTGTCTCCAAACTGGGAAGTTGTGTGCATTGTAAATGGGCTTGACTGTTGATATGTTAAGTATGGGATCTGCCCTAATCTTTCGTTTTGCAGTTTCTACAAAGTTGCTACGCTTCAGTCTTCCTTTTCCAAAACCATTAAACCTGTTATACATAGGGTGGTCTGTCAATCTTCTAAATTTTTCTGCTTGTTGCTGGGCTCTGCTATCTCTTCTGTCCTGCATTGGTTGTAAACAAGTGATCTTTTCTAGTTCATTAATAGGCGTTGTCTTCAGGCTTCCAGTTATGATTCGCATTCCTTGGTTTTGGACTCTACTTATTTTGTTAAAGTTTGACTTAGCTGCTGTTGCCCAAGCTGCAATGCCATATTCCAGTACTGGCCTCACCCGTCCAGTATATAACTTCTTGAGAACTTTCTCATCTGCTCCCCACGTTATACCAGCAAGCTTTTTCATGATTGCCATTCTCTGCCTTGCTCTTGTTCGATTTTTCTCAACCTGTGTCTTCCATGTCAGGCGACGATCAAAGGTGACTCCTAGATAGTTTGGATTTTCTTCATGGCGCAATATTTTTCCATTCAATACCAGCTTAGGTTGCTGAGTTTTATTTGAGAGGGAGAACACTGTGCATGTTGTTTTCTCCTCACTTATCTTCACTAGCCATGATTTTGACCAGTCCTCTAGCGCTAATAAGGCTTGCTGTATTCTGCTGTTAGCTGTACTAATATATTCTTCAGATGTCCATATGGCTTGGTCATCTGCAAAGGAGGATGTGTGTACTCTGGTTGGACAATTTTCTGTGATGTCATTTATATATGCTAGGAATAATGTTGGTGAAAGAACTCCTCCTTGGGGGACACCTTGCTCCAACAGCATCATTTTCCTTGTTTGTCCTTGTACTTTTGTCCTGGCAGTTCTGTTCTCAAGGTAGTGGCTGATCCATTTATACATTTTTCCACAAACATGCATTTTTTGCAATTTTACTTTCAGTCCTTCCTTCCATACTTTATCAAATGCTTTTTCTAAATCTATCCAGACTGCTAGTGTGTGCTTTTTCTCTTGGAAGGCATCCTCTATTTCCTGAGCTATATAGGTTATTTGATCTTCAGTGGATCTGTACTTTCTGAATCCTGCTTGGTGTGGTGTTAAGAGTTTGTTTTCTTCCAGATGCCATGTTAGCCTGCCATTGATAATGCGTTCCATTAATTTTCCTACACAGCTAAGTAGACTGATAGGTCGATAGCCATTTGGTTCTTCCAGGTCTTTTCCTTTCTTTGGGATTGGTATTAGTATAGCTTCCTTCCATACCTGTGGGACTATTCCTCTCTTCCAGCTGTTATTTAGGACTGCTAGTAGTTTCTTCTTTGCCTTGGTGCCTAGTCCTATTAGCATTTCATTTGTGATTCCATCCTTTCCTGGTGATTTCTTCTTTTTTAGGGTATTCATTGCCTGTTCCATTTCTTCCATTGTTAGATTTGCCATCATATATTCTGCTGCTGTCTCTGTATTTCTATGATGTATCTGTTTGTCTTTGATTGCTTTCTTCTGTTCGGTTGTAATATCAATGTGGTTTGCATTTGCATAGTGTTCCATTAGTGCATTTGCAGCCATTTTTCCTGTAAGCAAGGCATTTCCTTGTTTAATTGTTATTTGTTTGTTTCTAGGTCCTTCATTGTTCATGGCTTTCACTAGTTTCCATAGTTTGTTTCCATCCCTGTCAAAATTCAGGTTTTATGTTTTTTCCCTCCAACAATCTCTTGTTGTTTGATTTACTGTTCTTTTATATTTTGCTGAGATGGCTTTGAGAGAGATGTTCGCTTCAATTGTTTGTTCTCTCTCTGCTGTCTTCCTGGCATCTTCAACTTTGTCCTCCAAACTTTGTAGTTCTTCAGTCCAGTATGGTTTGTAATTTTTCCTCGCTCCTCTTGGAATGGACTCAGTGGCTGCCTGTATTATCGCTCTGATTAGACTTTCTACCATTTGCTTTATGTTGCCATATCGTGTATTTATGTTTTCACAATATTTGTCTGTTAGTATGGCAAATCTGTCCCAATCTGCTCGTTTGTAATTCCAGCGGGGCAAGGGCTTTTGCTCCTGTGGAACATACTCCATATTCATTACAAGCTTGATTGGTCTGTGGTCACTACCTGCTAATTGGTCCAGCACATGGCGATCGATTTTGTGGAGGATGTCTCCTGTGCAGAAAGCTAAGTCTGGAGTAGAAGTGGTAAGCCATCTTCTGGAGTAGAAGCTCGGTGTGTCATCCGCTTTGTTGAGTAGATGGAGATTTGAGTCTATTTCCCAGTCCTCCAATTCATCTCCTCTTTTGTCAGTATCTGGGTATCCCCATCTTTCTGAACGGCTATTAAAGTCTCCGACAATAATGCAGTTTGTGTCAGTTATTTTCATGTTTGAGAGTGTAAGGTCCTTATCTGCTGGGCTATACAGATTGTAGATTCTTATTTTCACGTCCTTTATCATTATATCAACACCTATAATTTCCGTTTGGTTGTCAGAGATCACAGATACTTCGCTGCAAGGTATTGTATTTCATGTAAGTATTAGAACTCCTCCTTTGTGTCCTTCACGGTCGAAACGTGTGGCCTTATATCCTCTGACTGAGAATTTGTGATTGGCGTTGAGGTGTGTCTCTTGAATGCATGCCACATCTATTCTATCTTTATGAAGACGCTGTGTTAGGGAGTCTTTCTTCTTGTAAATTCCTTCAGTATTCCACTGTAGTATGTTGAGTGTCCGGGGTATTTGGTAAATAGCTCTTAACCTACTCCTCTGTGCCTTGACTCCACAGCACAGGGGAAGGTGACCACCAGTAGTCATGGGTGGACCCCCTCGAGGCAGGGGGCCCGGCACTATCGCCGCCTGATGGGACTTCACGGGATTAGCACCATAACGATTAATTTTGATTTGTGACATGAATTAAGTTACGTTGCACTGCTTTGTCAAGCCTGTGGCTCAGTACATCCGATTTCGACAAGCATTTATTCGGGATGCTTTCCCTAGCCTTTGACTGTCCCCAGTCTACCTACAAGGCAGCAGGTTTTACGTTGCACTGCTTTGTCAAGCCTGTGGCTCAGTACATCCGATTTCGACAAGCATGTATTCAGGGTGCTTTCCCTAGCCTTTGACTGTCCCCAGTCTACCTACAAGGCAGCAGGTTTGTGTGTCTCTTCGTCTGGTCCCTCTCCCTTGACCTGTCCGACATGGGTGGCCCTACCAGTAGCTGTGCTACCGTCGGCATAGCTCTTGGGGTCATTGGGACGCACAAGCCCCTCTACCTCGTCACGGTGGACACACAGCAGAGGGGGCTTTGGAAATAAAGCACAAAATAATATCCACTTGTTTGAATCACGCTACAAACGGCCATTTTCAAGTTAAAATGGCTGACGATTGCAAGGAAGCATTTGATTGGTCTGTACTATTAAAAACAAACCAATCAAAGCAGTTCTTACAATGGGGCCGAAGGAATCGGCCTATTCAGGTTTTTCGCCACGACCGTGTGGTGACGTCAGGGCCGATTTTTCGGCCGTGCCGGAGTAAAAGGGTTAAAAATATCAGCATTACCTTGCTTTTAACATGTGGTCAGAGTATACTTAATGCCGGACAGCCCAGTAGTGTAGATTGTTGTGAAATTGTATGTGTAAAGGAGTGGTGGGTGAGTTAAACGTAAGAGGGTTGACTTCATGGCACCTGGTTCAATGCCATGTGACTTGATCTATTGTTCACAGAGCAGCCTGCCAAAAGTATTGCATAGAGCATGAACTCTCCTCAGTTTTTGGAAAAAATTACTCTCAGAATCTGGAAATGTGTCCATGACCTTTATAGCGCGTTGCAGGCGGTCAGACCTACTGCACATAAAACCCCATGTGAAATTGTATATTTTATGTATTTAAATAATTTCTGTTCATTTATTCACTCAGCGTGTTTGCATGGCATCCCAATTGCTTGTTTATATATAATCTGAGAGAATATATACTTATTTTAAAATTTCATAATCACCATCATCATCCATTTCTGTCGTCAAGCATTGTAGGGGGGAGGGGGGAATAATTGATATTCTGATGGGTTGCATTGGATTGTATACTTCCATGTGATTGTACAATATCTTTGATGTCTTCATTTCCTTTTTCTGCATCCTCTTGCTCTAGTAGTAGCAGATCGTCTTTGATGTAGGGCCAGTGCTGGTAGTTGATGGTGTTGCATTCTAATGAGATGGCTGAAACATTTGATCTTCTGTCTTTCCATATATGTGGCACAAGGTGTTGATCCCACTGTCTGTCTGATAGCATCATGTCTTACTCCGTCTCGGATAGTGATCTCGGATAGTTAAGTTGGCCGCTCTTCTGAAGCATCTCATCTTGCAGGTGTTGATTTTATTTAAGTGTGATTTGGATCATCTCCAAGTTTGACAATGGTAGTAAACGGTTTAATTTCGTAACTACCAAAAATGCAGGCTCTGTGACGAAGGGCTTGCGAACACAATTTGTATTCTAGCAAAACACATTTTAAACACACCTGTGGGCGATTTAGCAGCAAACTGCCTTGCGTTGGTTTCCATACAAAGGTATGGGTGCCGGTCATTCAGAGTGGCAAACTAATGAACGTAAATTTGCCCAGTAATCACAAACAGCCTAAAAATTCTGGGGTTGACTGTGACATCCTGTAAAGAATATACAACTAACTTTTAAACAAAAAATGTTACTTTCAGTGGCTAACAATGCTGTTACTATTTCAGGTGGAGCAGCTGATGGCATTATGCCCCGTGGCACAAGACTTGCTGGGCACGCTTCGTTTGGATTGTCGTGGTCAGAATGCAGTCATTGCCCTTGGTGTTTACCTGTTAGAGTCTGGACTGCAGGTACAGTTCATTTTGGTTTCTTTATGTTTAACTAGTATAGTTTCTTTATGCCGGGAAGGTTAACCCGGTCAACAAATGCCAGCAGAAGTCGGATGTGTCGGCCTAACGGCGCAAGAACGCAGCTCTGCTGTAAACAGGCACAACGCAGTCACATCCGGAAAAAAAAATCCGGATGAGCGCAGAAGAAGAAGAAGAAGTTTCTTTATGTTTAGCTATTATAGTTTCTTTATGTTTAACTATTATAGTTCCTTTCTGTTTAACTTTTATAATTAACACTTAATTTCTGACTTAATAACTAGACGATACTAACTGCTTTCTGTTAGTGCCGAATGTTGGGCGGCTCTCAGCAAACCTGTCAATCTACATTGTGCCGACAGCTTCAGGTGGAGGAGAGCAATTGGGAGGGTACAAGCCTTATTCTTGTTCTAGGAAATCAATTTATAGAGACTAAATGTCATGGCGGAGCAAACCTGGCCCTAGCCTTGGTTAGCAGCTGGTCAAGGATCGAAGTTCCAACAGGCAGGCAGACAGAGCACTGCTTTGCAGGTCCAGCATCTTCTGCAGCTTGCCTTGTTCTAGATGTATTGGTGTTACCTTTCCTCTGGGTTAAACTTGGCATGCCTAGACAGGGATTATACTGCATGGGCAACACATGGTCTCTACAATTCAGCCCAGGCTTTGTGCTATGGAGAGGTATAACTCCATCCCTGGTCGCTACCATGTTTTGCCGTTATTATGCCTTTTTTTGAAGCACAATGTAACAGACTACCATTTGTAAAGTCAGCAAGGTGCTAGTAAGTATGTAATTTCTGAAATGTTTTATATTTTGAGTTCAGCATTCTTTGGTGACATCATGAGAAGATGGTTGATTGGTTGATAATTCTCAGGAAGATTGAGTTCTTTTTATTCTTCTCGTGATGAGTCCTCTCTGCTGTTGATTATTCATTATGTGTCTTCATTTAGTGTATTTGAGTCTCTAGGCTTTAATCTGTGAACTATTTTTGCTGTTTCTTGTTCCTCCAGCACAGCGGTGCCATTTTGGACTACCTTCTGAAGGTTCTGGAAAAGATGCCCACTGCCCAGTGGGTGGATGGACCTAGAGGACTAAATAAGTGCAGTAAGTGTTTGTGTGAGTTTGCTGTCTGGGTTTATCATGTTGCTTTTTACTTCAGATAGAATAGTTTGGTCATAGAAGAGAGATTAATCTAAAAGAACACCTGAAACAAGTAAAGAGCTTCAAGTACTTAGGAAGTATAGTATCATCAAATGGCAAATCAGAAGGCGATATTAAGAATAGATGCATTAAGGCAAACCAACTCAATGGACAAATGGCACCAATACTAAAGAGCAATCACATATCAGTAGATACTAAAAAGTACTTTACAACACAATCTTTCAGAGTGGGTTCACCTGATGGTGAGGGACACTGGTAATAGGGAGAGCTTATCCACACTCAGAATTCAGTCCAGTACTACAACAAGAAGCATGTAGGGACTATGCTTGCAAGCAAGTGCAAACAAAACACTCTGTAGTATGCCCTGATGAGATGCAGCGAAATATACCAGGCAATTGTGCAATCTTTTGTTTATGGCTTCTATGTTTAAATTTGGAAAATGGTCTGGGACCCGTTTTATGAGACTGGGTGACCCCAGACCCGCACTGGTCAGAAGCAATAAGCCTGCCTTTGTTGAGGTTTGAACCCAGGCCAATGTCTTGGCAAGCAAGCGTACTAATTACTATGTCACCACAGCTCTTTTTTTTTTTTTGCACTTGCTTGCTCACTTTGAACTCGAGCATAGTCCTTACACACTATTTATAGTAGTGATGGACAGAATTTTGTGTCTGGATTAGCTTTCCCTATTAACAGTGTCCCTCGCCATCAGGCGAACCCACTCTGACTTCAGAGGTACTTGTAATTTACGTCCGCAAGTCAAGGACGACATGTCAACATTTTAGTCCTGCTGTCCGGTGTAGGGGTTGAACCGCTTACCACGGAATCAGCACAACGGATGTTTAAGAACACGTGTTCTTACCTATTTTGTGACAGCTCTTGCAGTCCTGTTTGCTTTGCAAGTGACTACACTCCTGCGTAATGATGTACACCATGAATTTTGGTCTACCTGGGACGGTTAAACCGGTCAACAAATGCCCGCAGAAGTTGGATGTGTCGGCTGAAAAGCGCAAGTATAGCAGCTCTGCAGTAAACAGGCACAACGCAATTACGTCTGAAAAAACAAAACACTCCGGATGAATGCAGAAGAAGAAGAAAAAGAAGAAGAAGAATAATTTCGGTTTTTGGCAGCAGTCTCCCATGTATTGTCATGAATTCCAAAAAGCCTTGAATGATATCTTCAGAGTGTCTTTAAAGTGTTTCCTCGGGCCGCATTAAGAGCGTTTACCACAAAGCAACACACTGTAAAAAATTTGTTTGGGAACCCTGTGATCTGGCATGTGAGTCAGTCATGTGACGAGCCCAGATTCGCTGAGATAACTACATGTAGGGCAGACCTGTAGATGCTTGGATGGCGGAGCGCAAGACTGTATTGCATGAGGGTTGTTTATTATTTAGCAGGTGTCAGAGTGGGTGTATGCAGTAGAAGTAAGTCATTCATCCATCATGTGCCATGCCGATAAGCGTGGGCGGTCATATTTTGCTATCTCACTCAATCACCAGAGTCATAGATCAGCTCAGTGTTCTTGTCTCGACCATACCACGTGGCCAAGCCATCCAGGTATTTACTTCTCCTTGTTCTCTTCCTCTCAATCTTGCCAGTTTTGTCACCAAGTTCTCCAATTGATTTCTTCTCATAACGTGATCACAATATTTTGACTGTATACATTCTAATTTCTTTAATCCGTGTACAATTTTAGTTTGTTTCTTGTAGGACTTGGTCATTGGTTTTTCTGTCTTTCCATGGTATTATTTCAGTGTTTCCCAACGTGGGGCCCACGCCCCACAGGGGGGCAATTTGACTGTTAAGGGGGGCAATTCGAAAATGGAAGAAATCGGCTGAATATAACAAAACAGGGAGACTTGAGACTGAAGTTAACTAAATTGGAACCTGACATAAGATCTCTTTGCAGCAAGCATCAAGCGCAAGGATCTCACTAAATTTAAATAATAAATAATTACTAATAATTAAAATAATATAGAAAAATCTTTCATTAAAATTATTTTGTACTTGAATTTCATTTCTCCATTATATGTTTTGAAAATTTACTTACTGTGTTTGCTCAATAATTACCTAGTGATTTCTTCCTAAAACCTATCATTCAAGTTTCTTTAGTGAACATTTCAATTTGTGAATATTAAAAATAATGTATATGTTGAGGGGGGGGGGGGCATGGGGCGGGGGAGGGGGGCAATATGAATTTTAGAAAGGCTTAAGTGGGGCACGGTACAAAAAAGGTTGGGAAACACTGTATTATTTGCATATAGACGTAAGTAAAGGACTCTTTACCCACCGTAAAGCCCACTGGGCATATGGTGCAAGACCAGTATTTGTATAGACCAATCAGCATTCAGTAGGTGATCTGGTCAGTATCACACAGGCCACCTTTATTTCCCAGGACATTTCCCGGTACTCATTTTAGGCTGGCTCACTCTGGGAGACCAAGTCAGTTAAAAGATTTGAAGCCATCCCCAGGAAGGTTAACCCAGTCAACAACATTTTTTCTTTTTGCACTCACTCGCTTTTGAACTCAAGCGTAGTCCATACACACTACTTCTAGTAGTTCTGGACTGAATTTTGCGTGTAACAGTGTCCCTCGCCATTAGGCAAACTCACTCCGACTTCAAAAGTGATTTACAAATGCCTGAAGAAGTCGGATGTGTTGGCTAAAAGGTGCAGATATCGCAGCTCTGCTGTAAACAGGCACAATATAATTATATCTAAAACAACAAATGCTGAAGAAGAAGAAGCAGAAGAAGACCAGGAAGAATTAGAAGAAGAAGAAGATTAAGAAGAAGAAGAAAAGAAGAAGAAGAAGAGGAAGAAGAAGAAGAAGATAATGATGAAGAAGAAGAAGAAGAAGAACCTAACATAATGCAAATTGAACCCCTGACCACCGGGCCAGCAGCTGAGCCTCTAGCCCTGACTACCATGACTCCCATGCTGTATTAGAAACACACAAAGGTCTCTGAGTAATTATTTTGTTTGATTTCTTTCCACCAAGGTCTCTTGGTAACTATTTTGTTTGATTTTTTTTTTCTACCACTGTCTCAGGGAAATTATTTTGTTTGATTTTTTCCACCATGGTCTCTGGGTAATTATTTTGTTGGATTTTTTCCACTACAGTCTCTGGGTAATTATTTTGTTTTATTTTTTTCCACCAAGTTCTCTGGGTAATTTAAAAAAAAAATTTTTTTTTCCCGCCAAGGTCTCTGGGTAATTATTTTATTTTGGTTATTTTTTTTCTATCAAGGTCTCTGGGTAATTTTTTGTTTTAATTGTTTTCCGCTTAAGTCTCTGGGTAATTATTTTGTTTGATTTTCTACCAAGGTCTCTGGGTAATTATTTTGTTTTATTTTGTCCTTGCAGATCTTCCAATGGCAGAGTGCTTCAGCTTTTGTTTAAACACAATTTTATGTGACGTAGCCTTTCGACTTCCGTCACACAAAGACAAGGCAAGTGATCAGGTTTTTGTTTAATCAAGTTTTCATACACTTTATCCATGATGAAGTGGTTGAGCTGTCTGCCTCGCCATGTGAAGTTTATAGGTTCGTTCCCAGACTGTTGTTCAGACCACGAATGCAATTTTCTTGGAGACTTCTATGGGTCATTGCTGGGGCTACAGAGTTTGTATATATCATAATAACATATGCTATGAATATTCTGTGGGTTGTATTGGTGTCACCTTTCCTCTGGAGTAAACTAGGCAGGCAGAGAGAGGGATCATGCTGCATGGGCAACACATGGTCTCTAAATTCATCCCAGGCTTTGTGTTATGGAGAGATAACTTCATTTTACAAACTATCGTCTGTCAAGACGGTAAGGTGCCAGTCATGTAGCTTTTGACCAATCTCTAGATACCTTGCTTTTGTGTGTGAAAGCTCCTGAGTCAATTTAGTTCTGTTTTTGTTTCTTCTCACTTGCCTTGAACTTGAGCGTAGTCCTTAATACTACTTCTAGTAGCACCGGACTGAAGTTTGCGCGTGGATTAACTTTCCCTATTACCAGTGTCCCTCGCATCAAACGAACCAACTTCGACTTCAGAAGTACTTGTAATTTATGTCCCCAAGTCAAGGATGAGAAGTCAAGATTTTAGTCCAACTGTCCGGTGTAGGGGTTGAACCCCTTACCTCAGCATCAACACACCGGGTGTTTAAGAACATGCGTTCCTATCCATTCGTCCATGCTGACCAGTAGAGTTTTATTTCTTGTAACGCTGTGCGTTAAGTTAGTTGTATATCCTTTACAGGACGTAGCAGTCAATCTCAGCATTTTTTGGCTGTTCATGATTCCTGGGCAAGTTTACATTCAGTAGTTTGCCATTGCTTTCTGAACGACTTGGCACCCATACCATTTCATTAAAAAAAAAAAACGCAAAGCGGTCTGCTGTCAAATTGCCTGCAGCTGTGCTTACATTTCTATAAATTGTGAAATTTGTCCAGAACAATGGCCTATTTAGTAGGCGTATTGGCGGACTCGATAGGAGATTGCATTGATAATATCATGATCATTATCGGATGAGAGTTCAGTGCCTATGTTCATCCTCCACTAAGAGAGGGAAAGACTGACCACTTATTCTTCCATGCATTCAGGCGTATAAACTGTGGTGATCGTAGCATTTCACAGAATAATTTGTATAGTAATTCAATTGAGGTGGTTATACTGACCTTAGCATCTGTTTGGATACCATCTGGACCAGCAACTTTACCATCCTTCAGCAGTTTCATAACTTTTCAAATTAGATGGTGTCTCATAGCTGATGTCCAGTTCCACTTTTAAAGAGAAAGGTTTTTGTCTGAATCCACAAAGCAAAAGAAATAGAGAAAGTTCTAAGATCACGAAGAGAAGGGAAGAGAAGAGAAAGGAAGGGAAGAGAAGCTGGTTCCAGCTACATAACTTGTTTATTTGTCCAGCTCTATTGCGAAGGAGTTACAGACACAATTCGCAATCCCACATACCACATTTGAAAAACAGCTGTGGGTGATTTGGCAGCAGATTGCGTTGCATTGGTGTTCATACAATGATATAAGTGCTGGTCGTACAGAAAGCAATGACAAACTACCGAACGTAAACTTGCCAAGAAATAAAAAATAGGCAAACAATTCTGGGGTTGTCACTAAAACAAAATATTATTACCTTTTCATTTTAACAGTAGCCAGTTCTGAGATCAATACTTTTACCTGTTTATTTTAACACCAAAATATTTTTACCTGTTTGTTTTAACACATCTCTCTTCCTATTCATGTGGCAAATTTGTAATCCCGCATACACCATTTGAAACACAGCTGCAGGCAATTTGGAAGCAGACCCTGCCTTGTGTTGTTTTCCATACAATGGTATGAGTACCGGTCATTCAGAAAGCAATGGCAACCTACTGAACGTAAACATGCTCAGGAATCGCAAACAGCCAAAAAAATTGCTGGAGTTGACTGCTATGTCCTGTAAAGGATATGCAACTAACTATGAGAGAGAGAGAGAGAGAGAGAGAGAGAGAGAGAGAGAGAGAGAGAGAGAGAGAGAGAGAGAGGGACAAACTCTCCCTCAGTTAAAGTATTTTTACCTGTTTGTTTTAACACCCTATCCTACAGCAACCCTTTTTCAATTAAATTATTATTATCTGTTCAATTTTACTTAACATGAACAATATATGGCAGGCAAGAAATCATGCACAACGTGTTTATATCGTCTTTATTTAGAAATAATATTACCTCTGTGCGTATATCCATGCATTGCCAGCTGTTTTTTATAACGTCCACAGGAGTCTGAAAACTATCATCTAGGTCTGATATGTTGATGCTGCGTTATTTCAGATCCTGTATTTTATAACACATTTTGGTTGTTCTATTTGTTTCGTCTCATTTTCCATAATCATTGTTGTACCCATGTTTTAAAAGGATGTTGAGTTGAGTTGAGCTAAGAACCTACATTACTTCACTCCGGACATTCCTGTATGCGCTCCATCCCCTCGTTCAACAGCTAGTGAAGAGACATTACTAATCGTTCACACCACTATCTGATTTTAAAAGGCAAAAGGGTCGACTTCATTGCACCAGTTGACTTCATTGCACCAGGTTTTATCCAACATTGCTCAGTCTCTTTCTGCATGGTGGCCTGCTGAAAGCGTCTCACAAAGCACAAACTCCGTAGCTCCAGTGATGACCACTGGTAGCCTCTGAGGAAATTCCACTCATGAACTGACTGACGTAAGCTGGAATTTAAACCACAACCTTCTTAGCTTGAGGCAGGCGGTATAACTACTTCACCATGGAGACTCCCTGTTGTTCTCTGATTTGTTGATGCTGTATTATTCCAGATCCTATATTTTTTATAACAGATTTTAGATGTTCTTTTGTGTGGCTTGTCCCCATTTTTCATAATTTCTGTTATTCTCGTGTCTACATGTAAATGTTCTTGTTTTGCCCCTTGATGATAAGGTCATATTAACGTGACAACTACTTCTGAAGTCGAAGTGGGTTCACCTGATGGTGAGAGACACTGAGAATAGGGAAAGCTAATCCAAATGCAAAATTCAGCCCAGCGCTACTAGAAGTAGTGTGTATGGCCTAAGCTTGAGTGGAAAGCAGGCAAGCACAAAAACAAACAAAAAACGTGACAGGAGTCTGGCAACTATCATGTCTGATTTATTGATGCTGTGTTATTCCAGATCATTTGCTGTCAGCTGAGGGTCCTTGAAAGTATGGCGGTGACATGTGAACAACCCACAGCTCTAAGTGCAGGTACAGTTTGTTTCTTTGTGCAACATTCATGGGGTTTACAAAATGGGGTTTGCAATAAGATTGTGGGGATCATGGTAAAATTGGAGGAGTTTGATAGTATAATTGGGGGAGTTTGCAGTAAGATTGTGGAGTTGATAGTAAAATTGGGGGAGTTTGCAGTAAGATTGTGGGGTTCATAGTAAAATTTGGGGAGTTTGCAATAAGATTGTGGGGTTGATAGTAAAATGTATGAGTTTGCAGTAAGATTGTGGGGTGTACAGCAAGATGTTACGTCTTCATTTGTTCGTTCGCTTGAAATTTGTCTATAGCTGCAATGTCTCTTGTAGGAACTTCTCTGTCTTATTTAGTTCACTCAGTGGTCCAAAAAGTTTATCTTCCACTATTTTTTCTCTAGGCCAACAGGTTTGCCTAGATATGATGTTAGGAGGTCTTGGAGTATATGATCTGCAGCGTCAATCCACATGTGAACCTGGCTGATCCACAAATCTTAAATTGTATAAGATGTTACTTTTTACAATAAGATAATGGGAATGTTTAATAAGATTATAGTGCTTGCAATATAATTATCACCCGTGTGTTACCCAGGTTCAAAAGGGAAGCAGAGAATAATAACACAGTCATATCTTGGTGTAACAGTACTTTCCTCAGCGGCTGTCACTACCAGTTGTGTTAAGACTCCACGAGCACTGTTACCACCAGGTGTGTTAGATCAGTGGTACTCAACCTTTTTTGGCCCAAGAACCTTTCACCATATGTCAGAATGTCATTTCCCCCTTTCCAGCGAACAAAAGAATAAGAATCCCCCCACTTTCCACAATTGTCAGCCTCAAAAGATGCACTTTTTATGTTCACAATACTTTATTAACATGCCAAATTAATCATATTACAGTAAACAAAAGTTAAAATGTCAAAGAATTGTCACTTAATAGGATATTGTGCCTGAAGCCATTTTAAGTCTGCCTATCTGTGGTCAGGCTCAAAGACCCCTCTGCCATACACTGCAAGGTACTATATTGGCAGTAAATGAGTTTTTGACAGTATCTGTGGTCTTAATTTCCCCCTGGGGGTGAATTCCCCACCAGTTGAGAACCACTGTGTTAGACCATATATTGAACGTAAAGTGGTTCACTATTGTTTATTCGCACGCATGTGATCTGCTTCTTATAATTGCTGTGTGTAACATTGATAACCAATCAACAACTGGAACTATCAATAACACCAATTCTGGAATATAACTTTATTCGTCAGAATTCACGTCTGCCTCCAAACAGGCAGTTTTCAATACAATGCTGAGTACATTGGCACATACACAAACGTCCAAATTAACTTCTCTGGACTACGCTGCTAAACTCTCAGCAGCATTCCCCACTCACTCCTTTCTCTCTCTCCCCAAAGCAGTGTGTCTAATTTTGCAACTTGCTACTTGTAAAGACCCTTCCATCTGTGAGTAGTTTCATTAGGCTTTCTCCGTTACCCACAAAAGACAACATAGACAACCTTCAAGTCTGACCTTAGATGTTTCTCAGCCAGACACAACATGAAACAAACAACCATTCACACCCAACTCCATGCAATCAAAACACCTGGATCTGTCTGTATTTTTCTACTAGTTGTACTACGAGCTCACTGACCATCCTGCACTTAACAGCCTTAAACACACCCCTACTTAACCTTGTCCTTTCTTTCACCTAATTTGCTGGGTCGGGGTTCACTGATCTGAGTACGTCACCCTACCATACCCAACCTAATTGTAACATTGGCAAAAGTTCTGGCCTAGTGGAAGATAATCTCTATGGACCACTGAGTGAACTAAAGAAGACTGAAGTTCATACAAGAGACAATATTGCAGATATTGACCAATGTCAAGCGAACCAAAGAAGAACAACAACATTGTAACATAGCATGCATGGTGTCAGTTTCCACTAAAATGGGTTGGTATGCCACTGGCTGCCTCATTCTGTAGATAACTGTAGCTGCAAAATTCAGCTAATGGGGTATTGGTGCATGATAAGGCAGATGTGATCGGGGTCCTTTGGGGCCGCATGTACAGTGCAGAAAAACAGATAGATCATCTGGAGAAAACGGTGCTGTCTAGCAAGGATGATCTGATTATCAAGGGTAATCTGTCCAGCAAGGGTGATCTGTCTAGCAAGGGTGATCTGACTAGCAAGGGTAATCTGATTATCAAGAGTGATCTGTCTAGCAAGGGTGATCTGACTAGCAGGGGTAATCTGATTATCAAGGGTAATCTGTCCAGCAAGGGGTATCTGTCTAGCAAGGGTGATCTGACTAGCAAGGGTAATCTGTCCAGCAAGGGTGATCTGTCTAGCAAGGGTCATCTGTCCAGCAAGGGTGATCTGACTAGCAAGGGTAATCTGTCCATCAAGGGTGATCTGTCTAGCAAGGGTAATCTGTCCAGCAAGGGTGATCTGACTAGCAAGGGTAATCTGTCTAGCAAGGGTGATCTGACTAGCAAGGGTAATCTGTCCAGCAAGGGTGATCTGTCTAGCAAGGATGATCTGATTATCAAGGGTAATCTGTCCAGCAAGGGTGATCTGTCTAGCAAGGGTGATCTGACTAGCAGGGGTAATCTGATTATCAAGGGTAATCTGTCCAGCAAGGGTTATCTGTCTAGCAAGGGTGATCTGACTAGGAAGGGGGATCTGTCTAGCAAGGGTGATCTGACTAGCAAGGGTAATCTGTCCAGCAAGGGTGATCTGTCCAGCAAGGGTGATCTGTCTAGCAAGGATGATCTGATTATCAAGGGTAATCTGTCCAGCAAGGGTGATCTGTCTAGCAAGGGTGATCTGACTAGCAGGGGTAATCTGATTATCAAGGGTAATCTGTCCAGCAAGGGTTATCTGTCTAGCAAGGGTGATCTGACTAGCAAGGGTAATCTGACTAGGAAGGGGGATCTGTCTAGCAAGGGTGATCTGACTAGCAAGGGTAATCTGACTAGGAAGGGTGATCTGTCTAGCAAGGGTAATCTGTCCAGCAAGGGGTATCTGTCTAGCAAGGGTGATCTGACTAGCAAGGGTAATCTGTCCAGCAAGGGTAATCTGTCTAGCAAGGGGTATCTGTCTAGCAAGGGTGATCTGACTAGCAAGGGTAATCTGACTAGCAAGGGTGATCTGACTAGCAAGGGTGATCTGTCTAGCAAGGATGATCTGATTATCAAGGGTAATCTGTCCAGCAAGGGTGATCTGTCTAGCAAGGGTGATCTGACTAGCAAGGGTAATCTGACTAGGAAGGGTGATCAGACACTCCACAGGTAATCTGTCTAGCAAGGGTAATGAGACCACTAGTTAATAAAACACATGAATACGCAATCGTGACCACATAACAAGCCAGATTCTAACACCAAATATGTTCTCTGTCTGTTATATTTTAAGTTTCAGAGACACTTTTCTGTACATATGTTTCAGGTAATTCTTCATAGTTTGTTAACTGTTGCAGAAATTACCTGTTTGTTTGGCTTCTGGAATTTCAGTGTTTGTTTTGTATCCTGTTATCACTGTTCATGATTTCCTCATGTATAGATGTATTATTTTATATGTTAATTGTACTAGACTGTACTGTATTGACACCTAACCGTCTTGGCAGACGATAGTTTGTTACATTCTGCTTCAAAAAAAAAAAATAAGAAAAGCATAATAACCTCTCTGTAGCACAATGTCTGGGTTGAATTGCAGAGACCATGTGTTGCCCATGCAGCTTGATCCCTCTCTCGGCCTACCTAGTTTTACTAGAGAGGAAAGGTGACACCAATACATATGGAACAGAAGGTGACGGATCAGTAAAGCAATGCTCTAACAGTTCGCTTGTCGGAGTTTCGACCCTACGCCAGTTGTAGGTCAGCATGGCCGAATGGATAAGAACACATATTCTTAAACATCCAGTGTGCTGATGCCGAGTTAAAGGGTTTAACCCCTACACCGGACAGTTGGACTAAAATGTTGACCTATCGTCCTTGACTTGGGGATGTTAATTACAAGTATATCTCTGAAGTCGAAGTGGGTTCACCTGATGGTGAGGGACACTCTTAATAGGAAAGCTAATCCATGCGCAATATTCAGTCCAGCACTACTAGAAGTAGTATGTATGGACTGTGCTTGAGTTCAAAGCGAGCGCCAAATAAATATAGACCAGTTGTCAATCAAGGCCTAGGGCCTGGTCTCCCCTGCCACAAAATTTAGTCTTTAGGTTGCATTTCCTCGCACCAGAATAAGGCTTGTACCCTCCCAATTGTGCCCCTCCGCCCAAAGCTGGCACAAAGTGGTGTGTCGGGTTTGGTGAGCACTGCCCAACATACAACGCTAACAGAAAGCAGGTAGTACCGCCAACTGTCATACGGTTATAGGTTAATTAAGTCATTGCTGTATCAGTGTCCTTATGGTGGCGCAGTGGCTAGCACATTTGCCTACCGTCCTGGTGGTTATATGTTTGAATCCCCATTGAGGCCCATTTCTGACATTGACCTGGTCCCCCAAGTTGACCTAGACTAAAATAGGTATAAGGAAATGTTCTGGACAGTAAAGGTATCTGGCGTGTTCTGCCTTAGCATGCCAGTAGGTTTATGAAAAAGGGAGCTAGCAAGATAAAACAAATAAGTCAGTGTTAGTAGTTGTACTCTTACTGTCGCTTTGCTTGCGTTGACCCATCTCAAAGTTCTTTCCTCCTCCTGCTTCTCCAGTCCCTCTACCTTGCAACCTTCCTTCCTCCTCTCCTGTTCCTCTTCTTTCTTGACTTCTTTTCCTCCCCCTACTTTTCCAGTTCCTCTTCCTTTCTTCCTCCTGTATGTCCTGTTTCTTCCACCTCTCTTGTTCTTCCTCCTCCTATCCTGTTCCTTCCTCCACTCCTATGCCTTCTTCCTCCTCCTGTTCCTCTTCCTTCTTGACTTCCTTTCCTTTTCCTACTTCTCCTATTCCTCGTCCTTTCCTCCACCTGCTTCTCCTTTTCCTTCATCCTCTCTTATTCTTCCTCCTCCTATCCTGTTCCTTCCCCAACTCCGATTCCTTCCTCCTCTCCTGTTCCGGCCTCTTCCTTCCTGACTTCCTTTCCTCCTCCTACTTCTCCTGTTCCTGTTCCTTTTCTCCTTCTGCTTCTCCTGTTCCTTCCTCCTCTCTTATTTCTTTCTCTTCTTCTGTTACTCTTCCTTCTTGACTTTCTTACTTCCTCCTGCTTCTCACGCTCTTTTTCCTTCTTGACTTCCTCTATTACTTTTGTTCCTCCTTCTTTTCCTATTCCTCCACATGTTCAGCTTCCTCTTCTTGTTTTCCTCCTACTTCCCCTGCAACTTTTGCCATATCATTTCATGTTTTCTTCTACTATTCTTTCTCTAATTAAAATGTAGAAAGAAACATATTTTCTTAAAATAAAATTTTTTTTTTTTCCACTTTGGCATTGTCTGCAGGGTCTCCTTCTGGACAATGTTTGTATTATGTTGGCCCACGGGAAGGTTAACCCAGTCAACAAATGCCTGAAGTAGTTTGAAGTATCGGCCGAAGGCGCAAATATTGCAGCTATGCTGTAAACAGGCTCAACGCAGTTACGTCCAAACCAAACATTCCAGACAATTAAAGAAAAAGAGGAAGAAGAAGAAGTATGTTGACTGGGAAATATCTAAAACCTGTGCAGGAAACATAACGAGCTAAGGTCCATGCCCAGCCTCCATTATGTGATGTGCCGATTCATGACACTCTAATATGCCGCTCTGTAGATGGGAAATTCCAGTACTGGCCTTGCACACCCTGCTTCTTTCTGAACTTAGAGGAGGGAGCGGCGACTATGCTACACAGTCCAAATGGAGATGCTTTGGTACCAGGTCTGTAACACTGCGAATACAGAGAGGACTAACAAGTCTGCTGGGTTATTATAAATCAGGCTTTATTTGAACATAGTGACGAATGCAAAGTCCTGTACAATTCAATCATGATGTCGACCTCTCTTCTCTCTAGATAGTTTCTCACTCTCCCAACAACAAGCTACGTCACGACTTGAGCATCCTTCTAGCTGTTCTATATTGATGCTCAAGCGTGCTGTAGACTTGCACACCTAGCTGATACTAATAATACACTCATTCTGCTACAGGTCTCAAGGAAAGTACACCAACTTCACAGGTTGGAATGTCCTTATGGGCCGATGGTTAGAGGGGCCTGTGTGCACAATTTCTGACCCTTTGAAAATAAAGTTTGTTTGTTTGTTCGTTTGCTCCAATAGATGTAGTAAGTCCTTTTCTGCGCTGAAAACACCCGTATGCCAGTGCATCAAACATAGGAGTGGACATTGAGTCTTCCAGAGGTCGTTATTGAGGCCTCTCTTGTGTTGTCATGTTTGAATCTCTTGTTGATGTTTTTTCTTCCCTTGTGTTGTCATTATTTCCTCCTTTTTGGACATCGTGATTTCCTCCCCTAGGGACATTGTTATTGCGTTCCTTGTGGACATTGTTATTGCCTCCCTTGCGGATATCATTATTGACTCTCTTGTTGACGTTATTTCCTCCGTTGTGTTGTAATTATTTTCTCCTTTGTGAACATTGTTATAGATTCCTTAATTGACATCATTATAACTTCCCTTGTGGACATTGTTATCACTTCGCTTGTGGACGTCGTTATTCCGTCAGTGTGGAAGTTTATATTGCCTCCCTTGTGGATATCATTATTGCCTCCCTTGTGGAAGGCTATATCGCCTCCCTTGTGGAAGGCTATATCGCCTCCCTTGTGGAAGTCTATATCGCCTCCCTTGTGAAAGTCTACATTGCCTTCTTTCTGGACATCGTTATCGCCTCCCTTGTCTAAGTCTATATTGCCTCCCTTGTGGATATCATTATCGCATCCCTTGTGAAAGTCTATATTGCCTCCCTTGTGGATATCATTATTGCATCCCTTGTGGAAGTCTATATTGCCTCCCTTGTGGAAGTCTATATTGCCTCCCTTGTGGAAGTCTATATTGCCTCCCTTGTGGAAGTCTATAGTGCCTCCCTTGTGGATATCATTATCGCATCCCTTGTGGAAGTCTATAGTGCCTCCCTTGTGGAAGTCTATATTGCCTCCCTTGTGGAAGTCTATATTGCCTCCCTTGTGGAAGTCTATAGTGCCTCCCTTGTGGAAGTCTATATTGCCTCCCTTGTGGAAGTCTATATTGCCTCCCTTGTGAATATCTTTACCGCCTTCCTTGTGGAAGTCTATATTGCCTCCCTTGTGGATATCTTTATCGCCTTCCTTGTGGAAGTCTATATTGCCTCCCTTGTGGATATCTTTATTGCCTTCCTTGTAGAAGTCTATATTGCCTCCCTTGTGGAAGTCTATATTGCCTCCCTTGTGGAAGTCTATATCGCCTCCCTTGTGGAAGTCTATATTGCCTCCCTTGTGGATATCATTATCGCATCCCTTGTGGAAGTCTATAGTGCCTGCCTTGTGGAAGTCTATATTTCCTCCCTTGTGGAAGTCTATATTGCCTCCCTTGTGGAAGTCTATATTGCATCCCTTGTGGAAGTCTATATTGCCTCCCTTTTGGAAGTCTATATCGCCTCCCTTGTGGAAGTCTATATTGCCTCCCTTGTGGAAGTCTATATTGCCTCCCTTGTGCATATCTTCATCGCCTTCCTTGTGGAAGTCTATATTGCCTCCCTTGTGGATATCTTTATTGCCTCCCTTGTGGAAGTCTATATTGCCTCCCTTGTGGAAGTCTATATTGCCTCCCTTGTGGAAGTCTATATTGCCTCCCTTGTGGAAGTCTATATTGTCTCCCTTGTGGATATCTTTATCGCCTTCCTTGTGGAAGTCTATATTGCCTCCCTTGTGGATATCTGTATTGCCTCCCTTGTGGAAGTCTATATTGCCTCCCTTGTGGAAGTCTATATTGCCTCCCTTGTGGAAGTCTATGTTGCCTCCTTTGTGGAAGTCTATATTGCCTCCCTTGTGGATATCTTTATTGCCTCCCTTATCTAAGTCTATATTGCCTCCCTTGTGGATATCATTATCGCATCCCTTGTGAAAGTCTATAGTGCCTCCCTTGTGGAAGTCTATATTGCCTCCCTTGTGGAAGTCTATATTGCCTCCCTTGTGAATATCTTTATCGCCTTCCTTGTGGATGTCTATATTGCCTCCCTTGTGGATGTCTATATTGCCTCCCTTGTGGATATCTTTATTGCCTTCCTTGTGGAAGTCTATATTGCATCCCTTGTGGATATCTTTATAGCCTTCCTTGTGGAAGTCTATATTGCCTCCCTTGTGGAAGTCTATATTGCCTCCCTTGTGGAAGTCTATATCGCCTCCCTTGTGGAAGTCTATATTGCCTCCCTTGTGGATATCTTTACCGCCTTCCTTGTGGAAGTCTATATTGCCTCCCTTGTGGATATCTTCATCGCCTTCCTTGTGGAAGTCTATATTGCCTCCCTTGTGGATATCTTTATTGCCTTCCTTGTGGAAGTCTATATTGCCTCCCTTGTGGAAGTCTATATTGCCTCCCTTGTGGAAGTCTATATCGCCTCCCTTGTGGAAGTCTATATTGCCTCCCTTGTGGATATCATTATCGCATCCCTTGTGGAAGTCTATAGTGCCTGCCTTGTGGAAGTCTATATTTCCTCCCTTGTGGAAGTCTATATTGCCTCCCTTGTGGAAGTCTATATTGCCTCCCTTGTGGATATCTTTACCGCCTTCCTTGTGGAAGTCTATATTGCCTCCCTTGTGGATATCTTTATCGCCTTCCTTGTGGAAGTCTATATTGCCTCCCTTGTGGAAGTCTATATTGCCTCCCTTTTGGAAGTCTATATCGCCTCCCTTGTGGAAGTCTATATTGCCTCCCTTGTGGAAGTCTATATTGCCTCCCTTGTGGAAGTCTATATTGCCTCCCTTGTGCATATCTTCATCGCCTTCCTTGTGGAAGTCTATATTGCCTCCCTTGTGGATATCTTTATTGCCTCCCTTGTGGAAGTCTATATTGCCTCCCTTGTGCATATCTTTATCGCCTTCCTTGTGGAAGTCTATATTGCCTCCCTTGTGGATATCTTTATTGCCTCCCTTGTGGAAGTCTATATTGCCTCCCTTGTGGAAGTCTATATTGCCTCCCTTGTGGAAGTCTATATTGTCTCTCTTGTGGATATCTTTATCGCCTTCCTTGTGGAAGTCTATATTGCCTCCCTTGTGGATATCTGTATAGCCTCCCTTGTGGAAGTCTATATTGCCTCCCTTGTGGAAGTCTATATTGCCTCCCTTGTGGAAGTCTATGTTGCCTCCTTTGTGGAAGTCTATATTGCCTCCCTTGTGGATATCTTTATTGCCTCCCTTATCTAAGTCTATATTGCCTCCCTTGTGGATATCATTATCGCATCCCTTGTGAAAGTCTATAGTGCCTCCCTTGTGGAAGTCTATATTGCCTCCCTTGTGGAAGTCTATATTGCCTCCCTTGTGGAATTCTATGTTGCCTCCTTTGTGGAAGTCTATATTGCCTCCCTTGTGGATATCTTTATTGCCTCCCTTATCTAAGTCTATATTGCCTCCCTTGTGGATATCATTATCGCATCCCTTGTGAAAGTCTATAGTGCCTCCCTTGTGGAAGTCTATATTGCCTCCCTTGTGGAAGTCTATATTGCCTCCCTTGTGAATATCTTTATCGCCTTCCTTGTGGATGTCTATATTGCCTCCCTTGTGGATATCTTTATTGCCTTCCTTGTGGAAGTCTATATTGCATCCCTTGTGGATATCTTTATAGCCTTCCTTGTGGAAGTCTATATTGCCTCCCTTGTGGAAGTCTATATTGCCTCCCTTGTGGAAGTCTTTATCGCCTCCCTTGTGGAAGTCTATATTGCCTCCCTTGTGGATATCTTTACCGCCTTCCTTGTGGAAGTCTATATTGCCTCCCTTGTGGATATCTTTATCGCCTTCCTTGTGGAAGTCTATATTGCCTCCCTTGTTGATATCTTTATCGCCTCCCTTGTGGAAGTCTATATTGCCTCCTTTGTGGATATCTTTATTGCCTCCCTTTTGGAAGTCTATATTGTATCCCTTGTGGAAGTCTATATTGCCTCCCTTGTGGAAGTCTATATTGCCTCCCTTGTGGAAGTCTATATTGCCTCCCTTGTGGATATCTTTATCGCCTTCCTTGTGGAAGTCTATATTGCCTCCCTTGTGGATATCTTTATTGCCTCCCTTGTGGAAGTCTATATTGCCTCCCTTGTGGAAGTCTATATTGCCTCCCTTGTGGAAGTCTATATTGTCTCCCTTGTGGATATCTTTATCGCCTTCCTTGTGGAAGTATATTGCCTCCCTTGTGGATATCTGTATTGCCTCCCTTGTGGAAGTCTATATTGCCTCCCTTGTGGAAGTCTATGTTGCCTCCTTTGTGGAAGTCTATATTGCCTCCCTTGTGGATATCTTTATCGCCTTCCTTGTGGAAGTCTATATTCCCTCCCTTGTGGAGGTCTATATCGCCTCCCTTGTGGAAGTCTATATCGCCTTCCTTGTGGAAGTCTACATTGCCTCCCTTGTGGATATCTTTATCGCATCCCTTGTGGAAGTCTATGTTGCCTCCTTTGTGGAAGTCTATATTGCCTCCCTTGTGGATATCTTTACCGCCTTCCTTGTGGAAGTCTATATTGCCTCCCTTGTGGATATCTTTATCGCCTTCCTTGTGGAAGTCTATGTTGCCTCCCTTGTTGATATCTTTATCGCCTTCCTTGAGGAAGTCTATATTGCCTCCCTTGTGGATATCTTTATCGCCTCCCTTTTGGAAGTCTATATTGCCTCTCTTGTGGAAGTCTATATTGCCTCCCTTGTGGAAGCCTATATTGCCTCCCTTCTGGTTATCATCGCATCCCTTGTGGAAGTCTATAGTGCCTGCCTTGTGGTTATCATCGCATCCCTTGTGGAAGCCTATATTGCCTCCCTTGTGGTTATCATCGCATCCCTTGTGGAAGTCTATATTGCCTCCCTTGTGGAAGTCTATATTGCCTCCCTTGTGGAAATCTATATCGCCTCCCTTGTGGATATCTTTATCGCCTTCCTTGTGGAAGTCTACATTGCCTCCCTTGTGAAAGTCTATATTTCCTCCCTTGTGGAAGTCTATATTGCCTCTCTTGTGGAAGTCTATATTGCCTCCCTTGTGAAAGTCTATATTGCCTCCCTTGTGGAAGTCTATATTGCCTCTCTTGTGGAAGTCTATATTGCCTCCCTTGTGGATATCTTTATAGCCTTCCTTGTGGAAGTCTATATTGCCTCCCTTGTGGAAGTCTATATCGCCTCCCTTGTGGAAGTCTACATTGCCTTCTTTCTGGACATCGTTATCGCCTCCATGGATGTGTGCCTTGGAATCATCTAGTACTGGAGCTCAAAGAAATAATATGTAAATGTGCCTACGTTTGATTTAACTTTTGTCATCTATGGCATATGCAGTACTTAATTATCTGTTTCCTGTTTTCTCTCCTCAGACATATTGTGCTTCCGACAGATCCCAATGTTGTTAGGGCTGGCCAGATCAATGGGACGCTCCAGTGACGAGGAGTGCTCCCTAATCTCATATCTGCTTTCCGTGCGTGAGGCACCCATATCCATGCAGAGGGTCCCGGAGCCAGATCCTCTAAACCAATCCAGCCAGGCCAACAGCTTTAACACATTCCGCTCCATCATGCCTCGGACTCTGTCCACGGTCTTTGTGCAGACAGATGGGGGTGTGTCCACAACATCTGGGTCGACTGATGCCATTGGGGATGGGGCTTCTGACCGCAAGTCCAGCTACCGAGACAGGTGAGGGGAGGTGAAGACAGCATGTTCATGACAGTAAACGAATTGTGACTCATTTAGAATAACTTTGTTGTTAAGCAAATTCCTCTTTGGAAGGAAGTTTGTCACACTAGTTATTCAACGCTTTAGTTTCTTTTTTATTTGCTTGCATTGAACTCATGCGTAGTCCATACAAATGCGACTACTTCTAGTGCCCTGACTGATTTTTGCGTAGGGATCAGCTTTCCCTATTACCAGTGTCCCTCGTATTCGGGCGAACCCACACCAACTTCAGAGGTACTTTAATTTATGCCTCCATGTCTATGATAAGAAGTCAGCATTTTAGCCCAACTGACCAGTGTAGAGGTTGAACCCGCCAGAAGTTTAAGAGTGAATCTATTATTTGAAGATTGAACACAACACACTACTGGCAACGCTGATCGTATTCCTGCACGGACCTTGGGCCTCGTCCACGTCTGATTGGATTCACTAGACTCGAGTATCGCTCTTGTTTAAGCTCGTCAGTAGTGCATATCCCTGACTGGACCTGGATCGATCTCTGGATCACTGGCATGTTAGGCGAATGTGTAACTACTTGACCACACGGCTCACACTAGAAGCGACCAAATTATCACACTAGAATATCACAACATCACCCTTTGTAGGCTATAGCTCAAAGTTTGTCCGCTATCCGCGACTGACATCAGTCAATCAATGTGGCGCCGTATGATCATATCTTCTCGATCTGGCAAGGCAAACCAGGCAACTAAAATCCAGCGAGCAATAATTGAATTGATTTATTTGGTTGTTTCAGAATTTGAGGTTTGAAGATTGAGCACAACCCTATTATCTATGATTATTTATTTCCCTGGCTGCTACCTTTATTTGTCGTCCGTTTTTTTTTGGGGTTTTAAGTAAGTAAATTCATCAATTTCCTATTGTTATATCCTGCTGCAGCTTTTATTTCTCTGATCCAAGCTAATACTTGAGAGATCAGGAAGTACTGAGATATGATTCATTCATCATGTGTCGTGCCGACAAGCATGGGCGGTCATGTTTCGCCATCTCACGTAATCACCAGAGTCGTAGATCAACTCAGTGTTCTTGTCTAAATCATACCACGTTGCCAAGCCATCCAGGTATTTACTTCTCTGCCTTCCTCTTGTTCTTTTCCCCTCGATCTTGCCAGTTGTCACCAAGTTCTCCAATTTATTTCTTCTCATAACGTGTCCAAAATATTGTGACTGTCTACTCTAATTTAATCAGTTTACGGTTTTCATTTGTTTCTTGTAGGACTTGGTCATTGGTTTTTCTGCCTGTCCATGATATGATATGATGATTTTTGTAAAACTATGGGACCCTCTCAGGAAGTAATGTGATATGAAATATGATGCATTTTGTAAAAATTTTGGACCATCATAGGAATTAATGTGGTATCACAAGATATGATGGTTTTTGTAAGAATATGAAACCTTGACAGGAAGCAATGTGATATAATGAGATATAATGGTTTTTGTAAAAATATGGAACCATCACAGGAAGTAATGTGATATCATGAGATATGATGGTGTTTGTAAAAAATATGAAACCTTGACAGGAAGTAATGTGATATCTTCTTCTTCTTCTTCGTTCATCCGGAGTTTTTTTCCCGGACGTGATTGCGTTGTGCCTGTTTACAGCAGAGCTGCATTCTTGCGCCGTTAGGCCGACACATCCGACTTCTGCGGGCATTTGTTGACCGGGTTAACCTTCCCGGGTAATGTGATATGAGATACGATGGTTTTTTTTTGGGTAAAAATATGGAACCATCACAGGAAGTAATGTGATATGAAATATAATGGTTTTTGTAAAAATATGTAACCTTCAAAGGAAGTAATGTGATATCATGAGATATGATGGTTTTTGTAAGAATAAGGAACCATCTGCTGGAACAGTTCCACTCATGAACGACACAGTCTGAAAATAACTCATGGCCTTCAAAATGTGACACAGATGGCTTGACCCCATCACCACGGAGACTCCCCCTTTTTTATTTTACTAGTATGTTATTTGAGTTGAGTCAAAACCACATCACTCAGGACATTCCAATATCTGCTCCGTCCCCATCTTAAACAACCTGTGAAATGTCCCAGTACAGATCGTACTAGTTTTTCTCCTGGGAAGGTTAACCCGGTCAACAAATGCCCACAGAAGTCGGATGTGTCGGCCTAACGGTGCAAGAACGCAATTCTGCTGTAAACAGGCACAATGCAATCGCATACGAAAAAACTCTCCTGATGAATGCAGAAGAAGAAGAAGTACTAGCTTTACTAGTATATCTGAAGCCCTACCATTTGAAACCTGTAGGGCAACACCTCCCATGAGATTACTTTACCCTGAATATGTCATTACTGCATTCCTTGTGGACAACATTATCGCCTCCCTTGTGAACATCATTATTACCTCCCTTGTGGACGCTGCTATTGCCTCCCTTGTGAAAGTGTATATCGTCTTCTTTGTGGACATCATTATTGCCTTCCTTAGCACTTGAAACTTGTAGAGCAATACCTCCCATGTGATGACTTGACCCTGAATGTGTCCACAGGTCTCCATCTCCTTTGGACACATCCAGCAGGGAGAACAACTCAGTTTCAGGCGGTGGAGGAGGTACTTCAGGTCCCTTGCTGCCGTACACCATCTACTTCAACAAGATTGCCTCCAGCTTCACCCGGACCCGCCCTTGGGGGTTTGAAATCATCCCAGAGCAAGACCACATCAAGTTTAATGAGAAACAGCTGGACTGGATTCTGCAATTGGTGAGTCAGACTTTTTACAAGGATCAGGAGGTGATGTGGTGCTTTTTAAAATTCATGGTTCATGGGCATCCCATTCTTCTTTTGCTCTTTATTTATCATTGGTGCATAGGTCCTCGAACAGCTCACTTCAAGCCATTCTAGTACGTGGCTATCCCATGCAACTCCATCCTGTCCTCATATTATTCATTCCTGTCTTGTCTTGTCTTGTCTTGTCTTGTCTTGTCTTGTCTTGTCTTGTCTTGTCTTCTCTTCTCTTCTCTTCTCTTCTCTTTTCCTCTTTTCTCTTTTCTTCTCTTCTCTTCTCTTCTCTTCTCATCTCATCTCTTCTCTTTTTGTGATCTTAGCACTTTCTCTATTTCTTTTGCCTTGTGGATTTCAAACAAAGACCTTTCTCTTTAGAAGTAGAACTGAACATCAGCTGTGAGACACCATCTAAATAAGAAATTCAAAAAGTTATGAAACTCCTGAAGGATGGTAAAGCTGCTGGTCCGGATGGTATCCAAACAGAAGCTGCTAAGGTCAGTATAAACACCTCAACTGAACTACTACATAAATTATTTAGAAGTCTGGGAGACCAAACAAATACTAGGAGACTGGAGAGAAGAATATTTGGTAAAGCTGCCAAAGAAAAAGAACCTGCAGGATGGAGGTGCACAATTTGGAGGGTACAAGTTTTACCCTAGTGTGAGGAAATACAACCTAAAGACTAAAGTCATGGCAGAGATGACCAGGACCTAAGCCTTGGTCGACAGCTGGTCTAGGATGAAAGCTCAGACAGGCGGACAGTTAGAGCATTGCTTTGTTGATCCGGCAGCTTCTGCATTTGGTCTTATTCCAGATGTATTGGTGTTACCTTTCCTCTGGAGTAAACTAGGCAGGCTGTGAGGGATCATGCTGCAATGGCACTGGTCTCTACAATTCTGTCCAGGCTTTGTGTCATGGAGAGGTTATTAGGCCTTTTTGAAGCACAATATAACAAACTATCATCTGTCACGACAACAAGGTGCCAGTACAGTAGAGTACAATTACATTAAGTCTTTGAAATGATTAAAAGAACACATTAAGATAACACTACCAACATCCTTCTCTCCACAGGCCAAAAGACTCTTGAAACGAAAAGTTCTCAATGGACTGGATCACATTCTGAAGGATGTCTTAGTTTCCATGGTAAGCTGTGGTTTGGTAATTTCATAGTTTGCTTCATTGTGATGTCTAATACAACATTCCGGACGAATGCAGAAGAAGAAGAATTAGTAGGAATGAGGAAATTAGGAGACAACTAGGTTTGAATTCAATTATGCACTTCTTTAACCCTTTACAGGTCAGACATTTGTCTGTTTTGTAGCCCTGAATGGGCAAGAATGTTTAGGTTCCGTAAAATTTCGGGTTACGTTAGTAAAAATATCACATATAAGGTGTTAGTCAACGAAATTTAGTTAAATAAAAAGCAAAATGAAGGGAAAAGAATGCAAATTATTTTACTCACGTGAATGTTTGCCGCTAATCCACACATGAACACAAATATTTACAAAATACAACATATTGTTTGTGATTGTCAGTCATTTATATGGCAATTTACAAACGCATTTTCAGAATCAGAATCACTTTCTTTAAAGTCCGACTCACGACTGTTAACGCTGATCACTGATATCTAGCTCAGATTAATAGTCAACTTCATGCCCTTCAATGTCACATAAATTTAACCCAACAAAATCTCCGCTATCACTTGAAGAATCGTTGAAATCCATTTTGAAATACAAAGCGTAAAACCCCCCAAACCTATTAAAAATCCGTTCAAATTCAAAGTACACGCTTGCAAATGGCGGCCACTTTGTCAAGCTATCAGCGAAACTGAAAATAGACAATCGGAAGCCTCGGAAAGCCCCGAGATCACGTTTTTACAATGCTTAGTATTCACAGGCGTTTTCGGATGTTTTGCCCGTCCACGGGTAAAGCTGCGTTCGGACGCTACGCCCGGTAAAGGGTTAAAGGAAAACAGAGTAAATGGTTTGACCACCTCAAGAATGTCCAGATACCATCTGCCACAAAGAACCACATTGAAGAAATACATTTGATACATAGCAAGGTAAAGACCATGTAAAAATCGATAAAAAGAAATGAATACCAACTTACAAGGAGCGTTAATTAAAAATAGTTAAACGGAGACTGTTTGAACAAATGCACTGCAAGTAGTCATCTTAAAATAGTTAAACGGAGACTCACCAGACACAAGTAGTAGATGTAAGTAGTTATCTTAAAATAAACGGAGACTGAACGGATGCACTGTAAGTAGTCATATTAAAATAGTTAAACAGAGACAGTTTGAACAGATGCACTTTAGTTAGTTATCTTAAAATAGTTAAATAGAGACTGTTTGAACAAATACAAGTAGTAGATGTAAGTAGTTATCGTAAAATAATTAAAACAGATTATTTCAACGGATGTACTATAAGCAATCATCTTAAAATAGTTGAACAGTTATTATTTCAACAGATGCACTGTAAGTAATCATCTTAAAATGGTTAGAGATTATTTCAACAAGCAGGGGAGAAAAGATTCCTCCGGAATGAACTTCAGACTAGCGAGCATAAAGCTGCAGTCATCTAGCTCAAAGGACACAGAACACACATAGACTTAGTCATATACCTCAGAAGTCAGAGTGGATTTACCTGGTGGCGAGGGACACTAGTAATAGGGAAAGATAATCCACAAGCAAACATCATCAAGTGCACAAGAAGTTATAGCTTGTATACGGACTATGCTAGAGTTCAAAGCAAAACACATAGTCATACATCAATACAGAAGGCTATTATTGTTGTAGTTAATAGAGCTACAGTGGCATAGTGGGTAGCCCACTTGTCTGCCAGGACAGTGATCTGGGTTCAGTCCGGAGCAGAAATAGGATGGTGTTTTCTGACCAGCATGGCCTTGAAGTCGACCCATCATCATCATCATCATCATCATCATCATCATCATCATCATCATCAAATGTCATGCCAGCTGGCGTAGGCGTTCATGGTTCTCCACAGATCTCGGTCTTTGGTATTCTGGATCAACTCTGCTGATGATATTTCTCCATGCCACGGGCTCAATCCATCCAGCATCATCTCTCTTTGTCTGCCTCTGCCTCTCTTCCCCTCGATCCTTCTAGTTGTCACAATGTTCTCCAGTGCCTCTCTTCTTATCACATGACCAAAGAAAGCTGTTTGTTTCTTTCTTATTGTTGTATATAATGTTCTAGTTTCACTATCCTCTTTCAGGCAATTGTTGTTAGTTACTCTGGCAGTCGAAGGAATTTGCAACATTCGTCTCATGAACCACATCTCTGTTGCTTCTAAGTTCTTCCTAATTTGTTCATTTACATTCCAAGATTCACTGCCATACAGCAAAACTGGTTCTGTATAGCAATTCAGCCCTCTGTTTCTTACATTCATTGATAGTGACTTATTGCATATCGACCCAGCCTATTGCAGGTTGACCCAGCCCCTGAAAAATTGGCACCTGACAGTTTGCACAATGTCCATGGAAATATGATGAGTAAATGAACCAGTCACCGTCACCTCATATGTCGTGACCAAGAATATGTGACGCCATAACATCTCAGAGCCCAATGGCAGGATCTGCTGTGGCATCACCTGTGCCATTAGTTTGTGGAGTCTGAAAATGACGAAAGGTTTGTTGGGTCTGAAAATGACAAGAGGTTTATGGAGTCTGAAAATGACAAGAGGTTTATTGTGTCTGAAAATGATGAAAGGTTTGTTGGTTTTCAGAACGGCAACCTGTTTCGCTTCCCGTACAAGTCATTCAGTGAAACCATCAGCGTCGTGATGCTGGCCTTACTTAGGGACATCTTGGAGCAGGAAAAAGGTAAGCAGCACAGAAGCTATAAACAATATTAAATAAGAGAAACAACGCCTGCAGCAGGATATGACAATAGGAAATATAAACAGTCAGGTATATGTAGCTCCTGAGACAAGATGAGACATACTAAACACGGACACAGTGCACATACCTTACCGTGAACTCCATAAACATGAACATAAATCATAAATTTTGTGTGTTTTCTTTAGATCTGTTTTTTCGTTAGATCTGTCTATGTTTTCCTATCCCTGGTGAAGATTTATATAATTGAAACATTGTGTGTTGTGTCCTAGAATATTTATTTTTATTTTATTATTATACATTTTTTTATTGTCTCTTGTTTTGGGGGATTTTCACTCCGTGATCTGTAGTCAAAGGGCAGCGTTCTATTATCTGGTTTTTGAGCAGTGAAGTGATGAAACCTATAGAAATTCATCGGCGAATGAAGGTCCAGCATGGTGATGTATGCCTGTCAGTCCAGCAAGTCTGTGAGTGGAGTAGAAAGCTTCAACATGGCGTGACTTCTGTGACAGTCTTGACCGGGTCAAGCACACCGAGTAGTTACCCCAGAGAGTTTTCTTCTACAGGAATCCAAGCACTTTATCGGCGCTGGAGGACTTGCAATGACTGCAGTGGTGACTACATCAAACTTTAATACATTTGTTCTTTACTTTTTCAGAATATATTCTCACTGCCATCACTCTGCTAGCCTTATACATGTCTCCATTTCAGATTTGTCAGCTGAGTTCATGAAAGAGGTCCAGGAGTTTTCCAAGCAGTTGTTCCTGGCAGGACAGAGTGATTTGGAGAACAAGCCTTCCCACCACAGCTTCCAGGAGCGGCTGACCGACTTCAACCCCTACCAACTGCTGGTCCATGCTAATGGGGCTTGTGTTGATCTGCTGTTTTGGGCAATCAGGGAGGAATCAGGTGGGGAACGGCTTTGTTTTTACCTCTTTTCAGAGGTCACAGATTGTGAGGATTGTATGGATTTTTGCCCTGACCGTGCGGGAGTGAGGGGGAATGAACAGACTGATAGGTTGGCAGGGAATGAACCTCTTGGTGGTGCGCCTGTGAGACCAGGTGGAGAAAAGAATGTTTTGTATGGAATGGTTCATTTCGCCTCAGAGGTCACAGATTGTGAGAATTGTATGGATTTTTTGCCCTGGTCATGCAAGAGTGCGGAGGAATGAACAGGTTGATAGGCTGGCAGGGAATGCACTTCTTGGTGGTAGATTACCTATGGAAAAGGGAGAGGGGGTCGTGTGCCTGTGGGACCAGGTCGAGAAGGTGGGAAAACAGATTGAGAACCTGTATGTGGAAAGAATGAGATTGTAGGGGATTGGCAGGGATTCTGGAAGAATCTCAAAACTGAGAGGGAAGACCAGGAGAACTTTCCATCAGATAGCATTGGAAACAATTAGTAGTATGCTTTGCTGGCTGTTGAACGAGGGGACGGAGCGCATGTGGGAATGTCCTGAGTGCAGTGATGTCGGTTCTTAACTCAACTCAACAGCTTCGTTTTCTCATGGAACTGCTTTTCATGCTGTTATTGAATATAATCTTTGTGGAATTGTTCCTGTCCTAGCTTAGGTGTAGGATGTTTAATTCTTGTCTTCTTCTGAATTGTATCCTGCTTTGGAACATAGGCCTTTAAGGCCCCTCACATCAAGCCATCCAATCTTTTACAATCTCCTGCAGCTCCCTCTATAGTAAAGTAGAGTAAAAGGCCCTTTTCCCTGTCTTAAGGCACACTTTGGCATATGCTGCTTGATCCATATTTTCCCTTTTATCTGTCTTAAGGCACATTGGACATATTTTGCTTGATCCATATTTTCCCTTTTATCTGTCTTAAGGCACATTGGACATATTTTGCTTGATCCATATTTTCCCTTTTATCTGTCTTAAGGCACATTGGACATAATTTGCTTGATCCATATTTTCCCTTTTATCTGTCTTAAGACACATTGGACATATTTTGCTTGATCCATATTTTCCCTTTTACCCATCTTAAAGCACATTAGGCAAATTACTGTTTTCTTCAAGAGTTTATACGGGACAATGACGTGCATTTAATGATGGTTTTCACTGGCACAGGAATGAAGCAATTATGGAGTGACCAGTGGCTGTGAAGTTGGAACCGTAGGATTATTACTTCTTAAAGATGTGATGGGGATGTAGAGATATGTACAAAGCAGTTTCTCTGGAATGACCTGTGGTTGGTGTTTGTTCTGGTGGTGCATGTTGAGTGATATGTGGTTGTGTTTAGAATCTGATAATCATGGTCTGGTCCTTCTTTGCCAGACAATTTATGTTTCCTTAGGAGTAATGATTGGATATATATAGTATACTCCCTTTTAGTACTGTTCAAGTTAAAGATTTGTCCAGCCTCCAATCCATGTCAGTTCCCAGGTTTCATAGCTGCGGTTGCCAAAATTATAGGATTGCAACAATACCACTGGCACCTGGTTGTCTGAAAGATGATAGTTTGTTACATTGTGCTTCAAAAGAGACATAACTACAACCCATGGTGGGAATCAGAGATGGAGTTATACCTCACCATAGTGCAAAGCCTGGGCTGAATTGTAGAGACCATGTGTCGCCCATGCAGCATGATCCCTCTCTTGACCTGCCTAGTTTACTCCAGAGGAAAGGTAACGCGAGTACATCTGGAGCCAGACAAGCGGCAGAAGCTGTTGGATCAGCAAAGCAATGCTGTAACTGCTTGTTGGAGCTTCGATCCTAGACCAGTTGCAGACCATGAGATTTCTTTAGGTTGCATTTCCTTGCAACAGGATGAGGCTTAAATCCTCGCAATAGTGCTCCTCCACCCAAAGCTGTTGACACAGTGTGGGGGTGTCAGGTGCCCAACATTCAGTGCTAACAGAAAGCAAGTAGTACCGTCTACTGTCATACATTACCTCTGTCATATCTAAGACCTGACATAAACTGCAATAATAAAACTTAGGTTGTAGATCAGCATGGACGAATGGATAAGAACACGTGTCCTTAAACATCCGGTGTGCTGATGCTGAGGTAAGGGGTTCAACCCCTACACCAGACAGTTGGACTAAAATTGTTGACCTATCGTCCTTGACTTGGGGGCATAAGTTACAATTACCTCTGAAGCTGGAGTGGGTTTACCTGATGGAGAGGGACACTGTTAATAGGGAAATCTAATCCACATGCAAAATCCAGTCCAGCATTACTAGAAGTAGTGTATATAGACTACGCTTGAGTTAAAAGCGAGTGAGTGCTAAATAAAAAAAGCAAAAACAAAAACAACAACAACAAAAACGACACCAAAAAACTGCTGGTTGTTGTTACCGATTCACATGCTTGTTTCTGATTGATCATTGCACTCAACAGAAGCTGAGAACCTGTGTGTTAAGCTGACAGAAAAAATCAGCACAAACACGGAGAGGAAACTGCTGCTCTCTCACACTCCACTGCTGTCGGCATCACTTGAGGTAAGATGGCTAATCTGCTTATGATGTTTTTGTTAGATGGAATTGTCCTTGTTGCAGCTGTTAAGACTTGCCTTAGAACTTCCTGATCATTCCTTTACATGTTATCTGTATTGTTTTGTTTTTATTAATTCCATTATGCTAAATGCTTTCCGGCATGGCACATGATTGATTGATTGAAATGGTGTTTGATTACTTTAAATGATTCTGTCACTGTCATCTACTGCCTTGCAGTGTAAGGCAAGGGGTTCTTGAGCCTGAGGAATTAAGGCCGCATGGCTAGTGCAGTCGCTGCGAACTGTGCATTTTAGAGAAAGTAGGTTTGGGCCAGACTGATACACAATTAAATGAACAAGTATTATAATGAAAATTTCCGTTCACTGAGCGTTGAAATTGCAGAAGATACCACAAAACAAAACAAATTAAATGATGATCCTAGTGTGTCAATATATCGTCTTTCTGTCCAAATTGGAGGTCACTTCTGGTGATATATTATCCTTCACCACTGAATTTCAACATATTGCCGGTCATGGATTTTCCCCCAAAAAATCAGTATCTAGATCACTAGGAAATTAGTCTAAAACAATGATATTCTAGTCATGGATTTCTCCCCAAAAATCAGAGTTTCTAGATCACTAGGAAATAAGTCTAAAACAATGATATGCTAGTCATGGATTTCCCCCCAAAATCAGAGTTTCTAGATCACTAGGAATTTAGTCTAAAACAATCTGCTGACACTAGATATGTCCCATAAGTGATACATTTCAACAAGTCGCCGGTCATGGATTTTTCTAAAAAAAAAAATCAAATTTTCTGGATCACTAGGAAATTAGTCTAAAACAATGTCCTGGCAGTAGATATGACCATAAAAGTAATAATCTGACATACTGGAGCAATTTTGTTTGGAAATTTGAAATAGCTCAAAATTTAGAAATGTCAACATGGATTTTTCATAAAAAAGTCAAATTTTCTGCAGCACTAGGAAATTAGTCTAAAACAATGTCCTGGCGCTAGATATGACCATAAAAGTAATAAACTACCCTTTTATAGCAATTTTTTGTAGCAAAAAATAAAAAAACCACTTTTATAGCAAATTTCAATATATCGCCGGCCATGGATTTTTCTAAAAATATTAAAGTTACAATGTCCGGACGCTAGATATGACCACACACAAAAAAAATCAAAATTGCTAAATCACTAGGAAATTAGTCTAAAACAATGTCCTGACACTAGATATGACCATAAAAGTAATAATTTGCCCTACTGGAGTAATTTTTGTGTGGAGAAATTAAGGTATCTCATAATTGAGAAATTTCAATATATCCCCCCAAAAATTGCTCCAGGATGACAAATTGTAACTTTTGTGATCATATCTAGTTTAAACATGTTGTTTTAGACTAATTTTTTAATTATCAAGCAACTTTGATTCTTTTTGAAAAATTCATGACTGAACGTAAGTTGAAATTTCTCAGTTTTGAACTGTCTTTGTTTTTCCAACACAATTGCTCCAGTATGGCAAATTATTCCAGCTCCATGGGGTTACGAACGTTCCAAACACAGCTGCAGGCGATTTGGCAGCAGACCACCTTGCACTGGTTTTTTACTAAATGATATGGGTGCCGGTCGTTCAGAAAGCAATGGCAAACTACTGAACGTAAACTTGCCGAGAGATCACAACAGCAAATCATGCTGGTGTTGACTGTGACGTCCTGTAAAGGATATGCAACTAACTTTTTTTTAAAATGGCAAATTATTACTTTTCACCATCATCACACCGGAAGTTTTTAAGAGCAGGTGCATTTGTCCGTTCGGCCAAGCAGGCCTCCACTCAGCGCAATGTTATGTCTCCTTATCGTTAATCCTTTTTTAAAAATCTGTGTTATTTTTGGTCAACTTTCAGGCTCTCTGGAAAATGGCAGCTAGTTTCCTTGTTATCTTTAACCTTTTTTATTTGAATCTGTGTTATTTTTGGTGACTTTCAGGTTCTCGGGGAAAATGGCACTCAAGTTTCCTTGTTATCTTTAACCATTTAAAAAAAATCTCTTTTATTTTTGGTCAACTTTCAGGCTCTCGGGAAAATGGCAGTCAAGTTTCCTGCTCTAGGAAGTGCCATGGTGGCCTCGCTGCGAGACTTCCTTGTCAGTCCTTCCCCAATCCTCAGCAAACTCAACAAGTACGCTCTGTCAGAAGGAGGCAGATCTGGCTACTCGGGCAGTGGGGGAGGTATTCGTATCCTTGTTACAGATGAGGATAAGAAGGAAGGAGGCAGAGGAGCAAAAACACCAAAAAACCGGCTGCTCTCAACAATGGAGAATTTACGAGATAACGCAATTCATAATATTTGCAGGTTTGATTTTTTTTTGGTTTCTTAGTATTTTTAGTCACTAGGAAGAACAAAATACCACTATGTAATATACAGGTCAATGGGAATATTCTTTAAAAAAAGTTAATCGGTACAATTATCTCAGAACAGTCATAACATCTGATGGGAGATGATGCCTTGAAGAGATTAGAACAAGAATCGCCATGGCGAAGGTAGCCTTTTGCAAGATGAAAAACGTACTGACCAATAAAAAGGTGTCAATTGCTATGAGAAAAAGAGTGTTGAGGTGCTATACTTTTGTATGGATGTGAAGCGTGGACAAAGAGCAGTCAAGCTGAAAAACATCTGATGGCTGTGGAAATGTGGTTTCTGAGGAGAATGCAAAGAATACCATGGACAGACAGAAAAACCAACGACCATGTCCTACAAGAAACAAATGAAAATCGTAAACTGATAAGAGAAATTAGACGTAGACAGTCACAGTTTTTTGGACATGTTATGAGAAGAAATAAATGAGAGAACTTGGTGGCCAGATCGAGGGGAAGAGAACAAGGGGAAGACAGAGAAGTAAATACCTGGATGGCTTGACTACGTGACATGGTCGAGACAAGAACACTGAGTTGATCCACGACTGGTGATATTGAGTGAAATGGTGAATCATGACCGCCCACGCTTACCGGTATGGCACATGATGGATGGAGTATTTAGTGTTATTTCCTATTTCGAGGTCAGCATAGCTGAATGGATAAGAACGCGTGTTCTTAAACATCTATCTGGTGTGCTGATGCCGAGGTAAGGGGTTCAACGCCTACACCGGACAGTTGGACCAAAATGTTGACCTATTATCCTTGACTTGGGGACGTTAATTACAAGTACCTCTGAAATCGGAGTGTGTTCGACTGATGGCGAGGGACACTGTTAATAGGTAAAGCTAATCCACACGCAAAATTCAGTTCAGCACTACTAGAAGTAACATTTATAGACTTGAGTTCAAAGCGAGCGAGCACACCCCCCCCCCCCCCCCCCCAAAAAAAAACAGTACAACATTATATACTATTATAAGAAAGAGACAAACAGCTTTCTTTTATCATGTAATTAGAAGAAGCATTGGAAAAGATGATGATGACCGGAAGGATCGGTGGGAAATGAATGAACGGACAAACAAACAATTTATTTTCAAACGGTTAAGAATTGGCACACAGGCCTGTCTAACGGTCTCCCCATATCTCTTGGGGTGAAATATTTGAAGGCAGACCAAAAGGAAGAGGAATGTTGCTGGGTGGACAGAAGCTGGCATGCAGGAATATCATCAGCAGAGTTGATCCAGAACACCAAGGACCAAGATCTGTTTAGAGGCATGAACCCTGTGCTAGTTGGTGGGGCACATGATGATGATGAGTGATTGTGAAACCATCAACCCACACAAACAAACATGGAGGTCAGCATGGCTGAATGGATAAGAGGATTCACTCTTAAACTTCCAGTGTGCTGATACCAAGGTAGCGGGTTCAACCCTACACCGGTCAGTTGGACTAAATGTTGACTTCTCGTCCTTGTCTTGGGGATGTAAATTACAAGTACCTCAGAAGCCAGAGTGGGTTCGCCTGCTGTCGAGGGACACTCGTAACAGGTAAAAAATCAGTCCAGTGCACTAGAACTAATAGCACATGTATGGACTTTGCTTGAGTTCATTGTGAGTGAATGACCAAACAACAAAAACAGTACCAGAAAAATAATTTAATAACAGTAAAAACAACAACTTATTATAAAAGCAATAACTGCCACCAATTCTTTCAACTGATTTCACTAGAACAGAGCAAAATTGGCTTTATGTTTCCATTGACAGAGCACTGAAAGCAAGTCAGCAGGTCGACAAGGACTGCGTCCCAGCTTTTCTAGCCTCCATATCAAATCGGTTGTACAGAGCTGAACTCAGCGACAGGTAGGTTGTCAGTGGTCTTATGTAGGATGATTTGCTGGTTTTATAGCAAGAAAAGTAACTTAATAAGTTGTGATTGGCAGTTGTAGAAGACAGGGAAAAAGCAGAACTCACAGGATGCAATGGACAACAGATGAATTGAAAACTGGTGACTTAAATTTTAACTTGTGTTTTTTACTGTAATCTAATTTAAGTGATTTAAGGGAATTTCCTGTGTCTCACAGAGTTTATCATCATCATCATCATCATCATCATCATCATCATCATCATCATCATCAAGTGCCTTGCCAATTAGTGTAGGTGTGTCTCTCCATATATCTCTGTTTTTGGTGTTCTGAATCAACTCTGCTGATGTTATTCATCCATGCCGCCATCTCACTCCATCCAGCATCATTTCTATTGGTCGGCCTTGACCCCTCTCCCTTGATCTTTTCAGCCGTTACATTGTTCACCATAAACTATGAGTTTATAGAGAGTGATCTCAGGGATTTCCCTATAGAGAAGGTGAATTTGGAGATTCCCCTAGTGACTCACTGGGTTTACAGAGGAAGTGACTTTGGGGATTCCCCAATGACTCATAGAGTTTATGGAGTGAGTCATTTGGAGTGTTGAGGAAGTGTGATATTGGAATAAATACTCCCCAACACCTAGAATTACCTGTTGGAAGGAACTCTGATTGAGAAGGTTTGGTTTCTGCTTCTTGTTCGAAAGTTAATGAGTTAATTCCCATTCATTAGGCTGGGAATTTTCACCATTGCTTTCTTATGATATAACACAACCCCTGATCTGTCGGGTAGTAGATAAGATACCTAGCCTTGTATGATAAGGACGAAATGAAAAAAATACTGCACATGTGATTCTGGTACACACATTTGGATCCTCACCGGCACTATGGAGTTTGTGCACTGTGGTGAGATTCTCCTTTGTGATCAATGGGAGGAGAGTGGAACCTTTAAGCAAGATGTCTGTGTGCAGTAAAACTGGCCCTTCACTTATAGTTACCACAGGAGGGATGAGATCAACCACTATAGTGGAGATGGAGAAGATGGGGAGGACACAAGAAGAGAGAGAGAGCGCAGAGAAATGAAAATGCTAATAGAAGCAGAAAAGTCCCTCAGCTTGCCAGGCCAACCTATGAAGGCCTATTTTGGTTCGAAATGTTACTTGACAATGTGGACAAAGAATGCTTGGCAGCTCTTGCAGTCCTGTTTGCTTTGCAAGTGACTGCACCCTTGCGCAATGACGTACGCCATGAGTTTCTGTCTTTGGCAGCAGTCTCCCAAGTGTCGTGATGAATTCCAATAGAGATCTTCAGAGTTTCTTCTGGCTACCTTGGGAGCATTTAGGGTGTTGTAGACTCATTACAGCCAATCTCTGGTATGGAGATGGAATTTATGATACATAAACTTACAGTTAAAGCCAGTTGCATGTCCTTTACAAGACATTGCAATAAACCCCAGCATTTATTGACTGTGATTTACTAGGCAGATTTTAGTTCAGTAGTTTGCTTATGCTTTCTGAATGGCTGACACCTCATACCATTGAAATCAACGCAAAGCGGTCTGTTTTCAAATGTTCACCTTCAACTCTGGATGTTGGGGAATGATGAAACTGTTTTAATGTCCCCCTAAGCCACAAAGCAAGTTACTTCACAAATTCAGGGCCGAAAAATGTAGGTTTGGACCAAACAAATCATAGGTTTTGACCAAACAAAATGTAGGTTTGGACCAAACAAAGTGTAGGTTTGGTCTAAACAAAGTGTAGGTTTGGACCAAACAAATCATAGGTTTTGACCAAACAAAATGTAGGTTTGGACCAAACAAAGTGTAGGTTTGGTCTAAACAAAGTGTAGGTTTGGACTAAATAAAATGTAGTTTTGGACCAGACAAAATGTAGGTTTGGACCAGACAAAACATAGGTTTGGACTAAAGAAAATGTAGGTTTGGACCAGACAAAACGTAGGTTTGGACCAGACAAAACGTAGATTTGGACTAAACAAAATGTAGGTTTGGACCAAATAAAATGTAGGTTTGGACCAGACAAAACATAGGTTTGGACTAAACAAAATGTAGGTTTGGACCAAATAAAATATAGGTTTGAACCAGACAAAACATAGGTTTGGACTAAACAAAATGTACGTTTGGACTAAACATAATGTAGGTTTGGACCAAATAAAATGTAGGTTTGGACCAGACAAAATGTAAGTTTGGACTAAACAAAATGTAGGTTTGGACTAAACAAAATGTAGGTTTGGACCAAATAAAATGTAGGTTTGGACCAGACAAAGTGTAGGTTTGGTCTAAACAAAGTGTAGGTTTGGACTAAATAAAATGTAGTTTTGGACCAGACAAAATGTAGGTTTGGACCAGACAAAACATAGGTTTGGACTAAAGAAAATGTAGGTTTGGACCAGACAAAACGTAGGTTTGGACCAGACAAAACGTAGGTTTGGACCAAATAAAATGTAGGTTTGGACCAGACAAAACATAGGTTTGGACTAAACAAAATGTAGGTTTGGACCAAATAAAATATAGGTTTGAACCAGACAAAACATAGGTTTGGACTAAACAAAATGTACGTTTGGACTAAACATAATGTAGGTTTGGACCAAATAAAATGTAGGTTTGGACCAGACAAAACGTAAGTTTGGACTAAACAAAATGTAGGTTTGGACTAAACAAAATGTCGGTTTGGACCAAATAAAATGTAGGTTTGGACCAGACAAAATGTAGGTTTGGACTAAACAAAATGTAGGTTTGTACCAGACAAAACATAGGTTTGGACCAGACAAAATGTAGGTTTGGACTAAACAAAAAGTCGGTTTGGACCAAATAAAATGTAGGTTTGGACCAAATAAAATGTAGGTTTGGACCAGACAAAACATAGGTTTGGACCAGATAAAACATAGGTTTGGACTAAACAAAATGTAGGTTTGGACCAAATAAAATGTAGGTTTGGACCAGACAAAATGTAGGTTTGGACCAAATAAAATGTAGGTTTGGACCAAAATGTAGGTTTGGACCAGACAAATCATAGGTTTGGACCAAACAAAATGTAGGTTTGGACCAGACAAAACAGGTTTGGACGAGAGAAAACATAGGTTTGGACCAAATAAAATGTAGGTTTGGACCAGACAGAACGTAGGTTTGGACTAATCAAAATGTAGGTTTGGACCAAATGAAATGTAAGTTTGGACCAACCAAAACAGGCTTAGACCAAATAAAAATGGAAAGTAGGTTGTGTGTCACAGTTATGACTAAGTTGGTTAATATGTTAGTAGACATGTTGTTTATTATAAGACAATGACAATATTTTGGCGATATATAAGTTACACCCAACATATAACAGAGAAAAACTACAAGAAAGTACAGTCAAAGAGAAATTTGCAAATGAAATAAAATATAAACTTGAAATTCTACAAAACCCGTTGGAGGAAAGCATTGACCAAACTTGGTTGAACATCAAGAATACAATTCAATCTACCGCAGAAGAATGTCTCGGTGTGTTAACCACGCATAGAAAGAACAGATGGTTCAATCAAAAATGTGAAGAAGCAGTCATTAGGAAAAAGAATGCCAGACAGTTGTGGTTAAATGACATCAACAACATCCAAAATGAAGAGAAATATAGAACTGAATGTAAAGAGGCTACAAAAATAGTTCGGCAGCAGAAGCGAGAATATATGAGCAATATAATCAAAGATATGGAAACTAATCACCAGAAAAACGAATCCAGAAAGTTTTTTAAAGAACTGAAGTCAATGAAACGAGGACACCAACACAACACATATGGTTTAACCCTTTACAGGGCAGATGCTTGTCCGTTTTGTAGCCCTGAACGGGCAAGATTTTTTCAGGTTCTGTAAAATTTCGGGTCGCATTAGTAAAAACATCACAAATAAGGTGTTAGTCAACCGATTTTAGTTAAATAAACAACACAATGAAGGGAAAAGCATGCAGAATATGTTACTCACGTGATTGTTGCCGGTAATATCAACTTCGTGCCCTTTAATGTCATTTAAATTGAACAGAGCAAAATCTCGGCTATCACTTGAAGAATCGCCGAAATCCATTTTGAAAAACAGCGTAAAAATCCCGAAAACTATCAAAAAAAGTCTGTTAAAGTCTGTTCAAAGTCATTGTAGCGCGTTTACAAATGGCGGCCACGTTGTCAAGCTATCGGCGAAAGTGAAAGTAGTCATCGGAAGTGTCGGAAAACCGAGAGATCGCATTTTTAAAACGACTAGTCGTCAAAGATGCGATTGGGCGCTACGCCCGTTTAACACATCGAACGCTATCAGGCGCTATGCCCGTTAAAGGGTTAAAAGACAAAAATGCGAATATGATAAATACCAATGAGGAAATGTGTAACACATGGAAAGAATACTTTGTTGAATTACTAAATTGTGAAGCTCCAAGTAACACTTTCCCACAGGAAGCGGTTCTAACGTGTGAACCACAAATTGAAGAACCTGCTTTTGAAGAAATCCTATATGTAATCACACGACTTAAAAACAATAAGGCGACTGGGGCTGATGGAATTGCTGCTGAATTTATAAAGGCAGGCAGCCATGCATTACATCTAAAGCTATACAAACTAATAATAAAAATCTGGAGGACAGAAGAATTACCTCATGACTGGAAAGAGTCATTATTGATACCCATCTTTAAGAAAGGAGACAAGTTCCAATGTGAAAATTATAGAGGAATATCACTCCTGTCCATAAGCTGTAAGATACTATCCGTGATATTACTAAATAGACTAAAACCATATTCAGGAGACATATTAGGTGACTACCAGGCGGGTTTCAGACAAAGCAGATCAACAATAGATCAGATATTTATCTTAGACAAATAGCCGAGAAAAATTGGGAATATAAAAGACATTTTATAACATTTTTGTGGATTTTAAAAAGGCTTATGATAGTGTCCATAGGAATAGTCTATGGAATGCTATGCAGGTCTTTGGAATACCAAGGAAGTTAATCAACATGACATACTATGCATTAAAGATACTTATAATATAGTAACATATAAAGGCAGGAAATCAGACCCTTTCCAAATAACATCTGGCTTGAAACAGGGTGATGCACTATCCCCGCTCCTTTTCAATCTGGCTCTAAAGAAAGTTGTAAGGAAGGTAAAAGAGGAATGTGCTATTGGAGGAACATCCAAACTCCTTGGTTATGCAGATGATATAGATACTATAGGGGAAAATGAACAAAAAACATTGGAAATATTGACTCACTTAAAGGAAAAAGCTGAACAAATGGGGCTGGTTATCAACCAAGATAAGACAGAATATATGGTAATTTCAAGAGAAGGAACGGCTAAAAACTCTGGCCACATACAAATAGATAATATGACCATTAAAAGAACGGAAACATACAAATACCTGGGTACAATCTTCAACTGCTCCAACATCATAAGGGAAGAAATACAAGCTAGAATCAACTCTGGAAATAAGATGTACTATGCACTACAACATCTACTAAAATCAAATGCGCTATCTCGTAACACCAAAATCACAATATACAAAACAATGATCAGACCAGTTGTGCTGTATGGCTCTGAAACCTGGAGTACAACTAAAGGAGACGAAGTCTTGTTACAAACCTTTGAGAACAAAGTCTTAAGACGCATCTTTGGGCCCATTAGGGATACACAAAGTGGAGAGCGGAAAAGAAGCAGCAACAAAGACATTTATGATCTGTTTAAGTCCCCGCTAATCACTGGTATCATGAAGGCTAATAAACTGCAATGGCTGGGGCATATAGAAAGAATGGAAGATAATAGGGAAACAAAACTCGCTTACACTCAAGAAATAAATGACCGTAGACCCCGAGTAGACCAAGAGGACGGTGGAGAGATAATACATGTACAGACCTACAAGCACTTGGAATCAACGACTGGCAAGAGAAGGTCAACCAGAGAGACGAATGGAGACGGCTTGTATCTGCAGCAAAGAACCTCAATGGCTCGGAATGCTGAAGAAGAAGAAGAATAAAGTCCATGACGGATAGTGGGTAGTAGCTTAAGACAATTAATTATCCCAGGGTACTTAATCAGTTAAGTGACATAGATAACTGAGCAAGTAAGTTATAAGCAGTGTTACTGAGTACTTATTACCTTCATTGTTACTAGAGCATTTAGGGTGTTGTAGACTCATTATAGCCAATCTCTGGTATGGAGATGGAATTACCTTCATTGAATTCACATTGAATGTTTTGTGTTTCAAATCTCCTTACCGTAACGATGTATATACTTCATGTAGCTTTGCATGGCATGTCAAGTAGACCTCACACCTTACTGGCATGTTGGCCTGCGTTTGTGTTATACTTCTGCAGCAGGTTTTTGCAAATATGTTTTTATTTTTACTTCTCATTTACTGCCCCCTGTGTTTTGTTTTTTTTGCTATCGTCCGCTTGCATGCTGGATGCATTTTGTCATGTTGTGTCTTTGGTTTCATTTGGACAAAGTATCAGTGTTTGGTTTGGTTTGGTCAATTTGTTTTGGTTTGGTTTCATTTGGTTAAGGATTGTTCTAATTGTACATGGATGTCTTCATAAGTGCTTTAGTCTTCTGTCATAAATCACACAAGTAGAGTCTCATAACTGTGCACAACTCCGTAGCACTGGGGGGATCCATGTGTGTGTATACGAGAATAATGCATACTGTAAATATAATATATATGGGGGTTAGTTAGGTGCATAACATTTACTGGACGTCACAGTCCACACTAGCATTTTTAGGCTGTTTGTGGTTTCTTGGCAAGTTTAGGTTCAGTAGTTTGCCATTGCTTTCTAAATGACCGGAACTTATACCAAATTGTATGAAAACCACGCTAGGCGGTCTGCCACCAAATCGCCCTAAGCTGTGTTTCGAATGCGATAAGTGGGATTACAAATTGTGTCTGTAACCTCTTTGCCACAGAGCCGACTATTTGTAGGTTGTTTTAATTTTGACATGAATGATGAACTGTATTTTTTTTGTAGCGGATCTTTGTGTTGGCATTCTGGCAGTGTCCTTATGCATGTATACCTGTGTGGGCTGTTGGTTTGTCAGGACTCCTGTCTGTTCCATTTTTCACTTGGGGCAGTGAGGAGTATTTTGTGTGGTATTCACAGGCACAGATCGGAACATTATGGGGCGACCTTTTGCTGTGGAACCACAACTAACTAACTTTGACGTTTAGCCTCGACACTAGCCTATTTGGCAAATTGCATGCTGTTTTCATTTCCACCTAGCCAGGGAGTTTTAACATATGCAACACTACCCAAGGAACAGGGGAGAGCATGTTCAGTTGAGTTGAGTCAAGAACTGACTTCACAGCACTCAGGACATTCCCATATGTGCTTCGTCCTCATCCTCAACAGCCTGCAAAGAGTCCCAATGGGGGAGTAATGTTCCTGTTCTTATTTATAATGACTCCACACAGATAAAATCATGTGATAAACCAGGTCTGCATAAGCCAGAGGCAGGTACTGTAACCTCTCCCCCACTGCCCCACATTGTTTATTGCATGTCATTTACAGGACATTGCAGTCAACCCCAGCATTTGGTAGCTGTTTGTGAATTGTTCAGCAAAATTTTCTGCATTAATACCAGACAGTTGGATGTCGCACCATACAAGTCATTTCTATCTTGTTTTCTGTCATGAACAATTTTAGCAAGCTGCGGCTGTATGTTCATAATTGCATTGTGCTTCTTCCCCAATGTGTATGTATGTATTGCTTTTTCTTCTCGTTACCACTGATTACTGTAGAATGACGAGAACAAAGACGGCGGAAGCTAGGTGGCAGCAACTGAAAACCGTCATGAAATTCATTAACCCTAAGTTTGACAATTTCCAGCCAAAGGATGTGGAAAGGCAAACCAACATGTTTTTTTTTTTCTAGAATTTTCTCCCCGTGTTGCTAGCTAAGTTACTGGCCAGTATAAACATTTTTATAACTCTTTGCACATAACAGAGGCTAATACACACACTAATACACTCATTATGTTTAATTATCTCCCCATGGGAGATGTATTATCTCCCTTGGTTATGAACCAACAAGGAAATATGTATTTATTCCCTTTGTGAATTTAAACACAGAAGTCACAGACAATAGATTGCATGATTTATTGCCAGGAATATTTCACTGCATCTTATCACGTGCAAACTGCACAATTATACATCATATGAAGTGAATAAAAGAATTCTTTTCTGGCTGAAATACAAAGCAAAGGCATTTTATATATTGTATTAGACAAACAGCAAACTATTACTCAATTATGCCAAGGCCTTAGTAGTTGGACATTTAAATCCAGGATTATGTAAGCAGAAAGACTTCATATAGTGGATGTAAACCTGTTGCATATGAGACTTGGTGGGGGATTAAGTGTATCCAAGGAAAAGAATTTGTTAGGGAGAAAACCTGCCCTGCCTAGTAGCTCATCAAAGGACATACATCTTGGCATCTAACCTTCTCCTTTCCACTCCTTGGGGATACCAAGAACAGCTACTTATACCTTATAACAAGTTATTACCAGCTGTATCTTGAGTATCCAGGGACTAGGTCTGTCTTCAGCCTAAAACAGACAAGTGTCCCAAGTTTCTCTCTGGGATCTGGAGTGTAAGGGATCTGATCTGGCTCCCAGGATTAAACCCCAGTGTGAGAAACGGTGACTACAATGTCAGTGACTGTATTATGTATTTTAGATAAAAAATGATTCATCTATTCACTTCATATGATATATAACTGCAGTATTCACCTGACGAGATGCAGTGAAATATGCCAGGCAATAAATCGTGCAACATATTGTTTGTGGCTTCTGTGTTTAAACAAGGAACTGAGTATCTGAAGAGATTCTTTAACACTTTAATTGTTATACTAACACAATTTGGAGAGTTTGACACTCACGCTGTAGCCATGTTACACAAGAGGAAGTCTTTATAGCCAAGTTTACTTATGTGTGTGCTCACCCTGGCTTGTTACACTGCCTTAACTCCTGCTATACCAGGCAACTTTGAAAATCATTTGGGCCAAACCATTTTTGGGCAACTAGAATGTTCTTAACCTGATCTATACTGAGTGACTTTAAAAACCATTTAGTTTGAACCTTTCTAATCATGTAAAATTTCCTTTACATTAATTATATCAACTAACTTTAAAAATCTCTTGGATCAAACCTTTTTTTGGGGGGGCAGTTAAAACTTCCTTAACATTATCTATACCAAGCAACTTTTAAAATCACTTGGATCAAACCTTTTTTTGGGCAACTAAAATGTTTAACATGATCTAAACCAAGTAACTTAAAAAGACCGCTTAGTTCAAACCTTTCCAATCACGTAAAATTTCTTTTACATTATTTATACCAAGTAACTTTAAAAATCACTTGTGTCAAACCCTTATTGGGCAGTTAAAACGTTCTTAACTTTCTTTCACCTATGTTGAATCTTTCTAATCAAGTAAAATTTCCTTTACATTATCTCTACCAAGTAACTTTAAAAATCACTTCGGTCAAACCTTTTCTGGGCAGTTAAAACTTCCTTAACGTGATCTATACCAAGTAACTTTAAAAACCACTTGGTTTGAACCTTTCTAATCAAGTAAAATGTCCTTTACCTTATCTGTGCCAAGTAACTTTAAAAATCACTTGGGTCAAACCTTTTTTGGGCAATTAAAACTTCCTTAACATGATCTATACCAAGCAACTTAAAATTACTGCTTGGTTCAAACCTTTCCAATCACGTAAAATTTCCTTTACATTATTTATACCAAGTAACTTTAAAAATTACCTGTTTTTGGCAACTAAAATTTTCTTAACATGATATATACCAAATAACTTTAAACAACACTTAGTTCGAACCTTTCTAATCAAGTAACATTTTCTTAACTTTATCTATACCAAGTAACATTGAAAATCACCTGGGTTGAATCTTTCTAATCAAGTAAAATTTGATTACATTATCTCTACCAAGTAACTTTAAAATTAACTCAATTCAGACCTTACAAATCACTTGGTTTGAACCTTAACAATCGCTTGGGTGAAACCTTTTTAAGCAGTTAACAATTTCTTTTGTACTACCTATACCAAGAAACTAAACATCCCTGGTTCTAACCTTAAAAATCACTTGGGTCAAACCTTTTATAATCAAGTCAAATTTCCTTTACATTATCTAAATCAAGCAGGTCTTCATACTTGATGCAATGATTGTGGTGATATATTTACACTCATTTGCACCTCATAAATAACAGAAAAGTCATCAAACTTTGAGCCATAACTGTTAATAATGATCTCAATAGGTTTATTTCAAGCAAATAATTATTTTCTTGATGAAAGCTTCACCAAACATACCCTCATGAATTCAATAATAACTGACAAAATATTTAGATGCAATATTTACAAGTTTCTTAACATAATCTATAGCAAATAAATTATTATTCTTTGATGAATAACTGTGATGAAATATTCAGTATTTCTTGAAAAATAACTGATAAAATATTTCATAGTTTCTTAACATAATCTACAGCAAATAAATAATTATGTTTTGAATAATAACTGCTGCAATATTTCCAAGTTTAACATAATCTAAAGCAAATAAATTATTATACTTTGAAAAAAAAAAAAAAACTGTCATGAAATGTTACATATTTTCTTAACCTAATCTGTGACAAACAAATAATTATACTTTGAAAAATAACCGATGCAATATTTCATAGTTTCTTAACCTAATCTATGTGTAGAAAAATGTCATACTTTGAAGAATAGCTGTGACCAATTATTATTTGTATATTTACTTGACCTAATCAATATTAAGCAAATCATGATACTTTATAGATGTATATTTTTAATAGCTGTGATAAACTATTTTTCTTTCTTGTCCTAGTCTTCGTTTAGCAAATCATCATACTTTAAAGAATATCTGTGACAAACTTGTTTTCTTTCTTGACCCAATCAATATTTTTAAAACATTATACTTTAAAAAATAGCTGTGACAAAACTTGACATATCTTCTTGATTTAATCTTTAACAAATTATAATGCATTCAACAGTGACTGGCAATATATTTGAAATTGTCACTGACACCAATTCATCATCATCATCATCAAGTGTCTTGCTATCTGCTGTGGGCCATAATGCCACCCCACTTGTCACTATCACCATTCGAAAAACCCAAACTGTAATGGGTAAACCCCAAAATTTTCATTGGCTGACGCATCTCAGGTTATTTAAAGAAAAATGAACCTATTTATGTCAGGTAGTGAGTATGTGATCAGTAGGTAGTTATGTGCTTGGTGCAGTATGAGTTGGCTTGTACGTATGCCATACTGATCTTGCCTTTTATTTCTTGCTTTGACCTTTTTTTAATCTCTCCATTTCTAATGTAACAATGGGGGAAAGGTGTGAAATGTTTGTAGGGAGGAAAAGGTAAATGTATTATGAAAGTGAACTTGCATAGCTCAGCTTGTGAAACGTAGCGTCTGTTCAGTTTTTTTTTAGAAGTTGTAACTAGCAGGAGAAGAATAAAAGGATGAAGAAGAAGTGGAAGGAGAAGAAGAAAAGGAAGGAGAAGAAGAAAAGGAAGGGGAAGAAGAGGAAGAGGAAGAAGAAATTGAAGGGGGAGAAGATAAAGAGGCAGAAGAAAAAGGGGAAGAAGCAGAAGATGAAGAAGAGGCAGAAGAAGATTGGGAATAAAAAGATGAAGAAGGGGAAGAAGATGAGGAAAAAGAAAGTGTGGCGGGGGATGAGCTGACGGCACCAGCATGTGGTGGGAAAGAGTGAGAATAAGAAGAAGGGCAGTAGTTAAAGGTAGGTACTGCAGTTCATGCCGTATTTTCCCGGAATATTTCTTGTAATTATGTTCGGATATTTGTTTTTGTGTCTCCAATATGGGGACGGTAAGCGTACTCATGATGTTAAATTCCACGATTATTTCAAGATCGAGTTAAAACAGACACTGATTACTTGATATAGTTTTCCCCACCATGTTCTGCGTTCTAAATTTCTGGTGCATAGGGAATCCTTTTTATACCTTATACCGGAGAACCAGGCTACCTATTCTGAGTGGTAAGGAAACCCATAAATGCTGTTTTATGAGACATATTACATTGTTCTACTATGTATTATTAAATTTAGCATCCATTTTTACGTGTATTTGGTAATTTTTGACCAATTAAGTTGGCAATCAATGTCACACTGAAATTATGAAGATCGCATGCTGTAATGGCTGAAGATGGCAGTTTTACTCCAGCTAGGAACATTTAATATTGTTATAGAATATTCAGAGCGACTACAATGATAATGAATGCATGTTTACATTCAATACCCATTATTGTATGTATGTTTAATTTTTCATCACTCTACATGAACCGGATAATTGTTAATTTTTCATCTTTCCAACGGAATATCTGTTGTCAAAATGAATCTATCTACGCGGGCTTACAAGACTAGCGTGCAGTCGACGCGCGGTCTGACGTCACACAGATGACGTGAAGATGTATATATCTGTGTGCGTGTGTGTATTTATATATATATATATATATATATATATATATATATATATATATATATATATATATATATATATATATATATATATATATATATATATAAACCAGCAGTTATTTTTCCTTGAGTTAGACAGGCAGCTGTGTTAATCTCCCTTGGCAACAGTGTAAACCGATAGTTGTGTGAGTGTGTAGGTAGGGTCACAAAAAGTGAAAGGTCAAAATCGTTTTTCTTCTCTATGTCCCTTTTAAATAATAAACTTACACACAAACATTAATATCTCGGCTTAAAATTGACCTGCAGACTTGAATAAGGTACCATTGGATTTGTTTTTTTTCAAGAGCTATCCAACTATGCAGGTTATGTAATTAAAAAGCAATTTGAAAAAAGTTACTAAAGTGGCTAGTAAAGGTTACAAGCAAGAAGACTGCTTCACTGCACTGGGTTTAACCTCATCTGTGTCAGTCTCTCTCCTCACAATGGCAAGCCGCCTGCAAAAAACGGCACACAAAGCATCTTTACCACAGCAGGTCTCCAGAAAAACTACGCTGTTAGTGTGTACCATGCAATTTGAAAATGAACCTTTGGAGCATACAAGGCAGATGGATTGACCACACACCACCACCCCCACCCTTCCTCTCCAATCTGAAAAAAAACAAAACAGTATTCATATAATGGGCAGAACTCGGCATCCCCTGCAGATGGTCAGCCCATGGATCGTGCCAATGTTATGGATGCCCTCGGAGAAATGTCGAGAGCGGAGGACTTTGATGCCAGTGAGTCTACTTCGTTGTTCAGAATGAGAGACTTGGAAGTCTCCAGACATGAGAGGTGCATCAGGAGAATGAGGGGGCCTTGTCAGCCAACACAGAACTGGCAATGTTGGCCACAGGATGCTGATGCATATGTTAGGGGGAGAATCTGAACACTATAGACTTGTCCAGAGTCCAAAGATGATACCCCAACAGATAACTAACTAACTGACAACCATAGACTTTTGGAGATCAGTTGCAAGATACCTTCATTGTGGAAACATCACCTGATTCTTTGATTGTCAATGTGGGTTTTCTAATTCAGCCAAAAGAATTCATTTGTTTGCCTGATCTTATTTCTGTAGACTGCACAAAATGTGATAACAGCAAAATATGCCAAGCATTTAATTGTGTATTCTGTTAATTGTTATCTTCTTTGTTTAAATTTACAATTGAAATGTATTCATCTCTGTCCAACAAATGAAAATGATTTTTATGTGTGGATTTGTCACCATAGTATTACTGAGGGCGAGGCGAGTATAAAACCACTTGACAAAACGGCTCATGCTAGTCGCTACCAAATATCAGACTAGAATATCACAACGTCACCATTTGTAGGCTATAGCTCAAAGTTTTGCCCGATCGCCACGAAGGACATCCGTCAATCGATGTGGCCCTGAATGATTAGGTCTAAGGCCCAAGATTCATACCGGAATATTATCTATTACCAATTAATATAATTATTACTTATTGTTAACATATTATCATTTCTTTAATTCTATAACATTTAAATGGAATTTGCTTACATTCAATTTGATTTGTAATTTAATGATTTGTTATAAACATGGATGGAGATGTTTCGTTATATTACCCATTACTTAATAATTTAATCACTTTTAACCCTGACTTTAAACCCTTGCCATCTTAGTTTGTTACATTGCGCTTTAAAACAAAGGCTTATTAGCTACAACCCATGGCAGTAGTGAATGACCTCTCCATAGCAAAAAACTAGGGCGGAATTGATAAGACCATGTGTTGCCCTTGCAGCAATGTCCTTCTCTCGGTCTGCCTAGTTTACTCCAGAGGAAAGGTAAAACCAATTCACCTGGAACAGGACAGAATAATATATGTAGTGCAATAAATTGTGCAATATATTATTCATGTCTTCATTATTCCAATTATAATTTAATCTGCATTTGATTATCTGGAATATGCTTTTACAGTTGCTGGGGTGAATATTGAAAACAGAATTATATTGATTTTTGCCAGAGTATGTTTGCAGCTTTTTGGGTAACTAACAGTTAATTGTGCATTGGCAGTTGTCTTTGCCCCAAACAGGATTCCCTTGTTGGAGATAGTGGACGCACATTGTACTTGAGTTTGTGTTTGGTTCATAATTGTATGTTTGCTCTGTTAATTTAATGTTATTCTTCTTTACATGCCCTAAAGTTTTTTTGGGTGTATTATGCTAGTCTCATATTTAAATAGACCAGTCGACCTTTGGTGTGGTTGTAGTTCTGTGATATTTGGAGTGAGCTATGCTAGGGAGGCTGCAAGGTTGAATGAGCAAGAGTGAAAGGAAACAGCGTTGTGACGGAAATGCAGCATTAGGTATTCAATCTGCTAGATATAGAAACATTTGCAGTTTTATGTCTTGTTTCTTAATTATGCATTCAGTTAGTGCTTTATATAGATGTGTAGTAGTTACTATTTTGTTATACTCTCATCATTCTTGTTTTCAATTGTCTTGTTTTATTATTTCTATTTCTTTAAGACACATTTTAATGTATTCTTTCACATGAACATGTGTTTGTGGCCATAAATAATAAGGAACAATTAATAATTAGTTAAACAAAATGAGGTATCTAAAATTCTACATCAGGATAGCTAACATATATTTATATAAAAATTCTAGAGATTAGTTAGTTGGTCTTTCCTCTTGAGCCTAAGGCGGCGCATAGGGCAGAAGTCCTGTCTCTCCATGCTTGGCGGTTCGCTGCTACCTGTTGTAGATCTTGGATATTTACTTGGCCATTGAATGAGCCTTCTCTAATGATGGTTCTACGCAGGGTCTCTCTTGGTCTTCCCCGTTTTCTTTTCCCTACTGGTGACCATATGAGGGCTTGGTAGGGGAGTCTTGACTTGTCCATTCTGAGTACATGGCCGATGTAGTTCCAACGGCGTCTTCTTATGAAATTGGATACTGTATCTTGCTTAGTTCTAGAGATTACTTTGTCTATAAATTCTATCCATTGTCTACAAATTCTACAGTGCCATAGATAAATATATGATATCAAAACATTCTACATTACTATAGATAACATATCTTTATATACACATTATAGAGATTACTTTGTCTAAAAATTTCTAGAGATTACTTTGTCTAAAGATTCTACACAGCCATATATAAGTATTATCATCATCATCATCCAATGCCTTGCTGGCTGGCGTGGGCGATAATGCTTCACCACAAATAACAATCTCCGATATCATGGATCAATTCACGTGTTGACTCACTTCCGTGCTATGACACAAGACTTTCAATAATCTTTCCAATCTGTTTTCCTCTATCTCTCTTTCTGCAGATCTTTCCGGTTGTCACAATATGTTCAAATTTTTGTCTTCTCACAACATGACCAAAAGAACGATGACTGCCTCTTTCTGATGTTTGTGATAAGCTATAAAATCACATCTACAAGGCTTCTCTTCTTCTTCCTCTTATTCTTTTTCATTTTACTCTGCGATTGTTTGCTATGCACCGATTTTAGTTTGGATTACAAACAGGATGGGCATAGCAACAACTATAGTGCATAGATATCCGCTTTCTAGTCCTGTTAATTAAAATATCTTAACTTTGGTTATTTAAAATATCTTAACTGTGGTTAATTAAACTCTGTTCACTTTGCTTAATTAAACTCTGTCCACTTTGGTTAATTAAAATATCTTAACTTTGGTTAATTAAAATATCTTAACTTTGGTTAATTAAAATATCTTAACTCTGGTTAATAAAAATATCTTAACTTTGGTTAATTAAAATCTCTCAACTTTAGTTGATTAAAATCTGTTCAATTTTGGTTGATTAAAATCTCTTAACTTTGGTTAATTAAAATCTCTTAACTTTGGTTGATTACAATCTCTTAACTTTGGTTGATTAAAATCTCTTAACTTTGGTTGATTAAAATCTCAACTTTGGTTGATTAAAATCTCTTAACTTTGGTTCATTAAAATCTCTTAAATTTGGTTAATTAAAATCTCTTAACTTTAGTTAATTAAAATCTCTTAACTTTGATTGATTAAAATCTGTTCAGTTTGGTTAATTAAAATGTCTTAAGTTAATTAAAATCTTTTCAGTTTGGTTGATTAAAGCCTCTTGGTTAATTAAAATCTCTTAACATTGGTTAATTAAAATCTCTTAACTTTGGTTAATTAAAATCTCTTAACTTTGATTGATTAAAATCTCTTAACTTTGGTTCATTAAAATCTCTTAACTTTGGTTAATTAAAATCTCTTCAGTTTGGTTGGTTAAAATCTGTTCAATTTTGTTGATTTAAATCTCTTAACTGTAGATAATTAAAATCTGTTAAATTTGGTTAATTAAAATCTCTTAACGTTGTTTACCTAAAATCTCTAAACTTTGCTTAATTAAATTCTGTAAACTTTGGCTAATTAAATCTGAGAGCTTAGGTTTACGAAATGTTCAACAAACAAACGTCAGGCTGTGGTTGAATAATATTAATTTACTGAATTAAAAGATTTTTACTTTCATTTGTTAAAATGTGTTTACTTTAATTAAATATAGTCTGTTAACTATGGTTGAATTAACAGTTTGGTAACCATGGTTGAATAACAGTTTGTTAAAACTGTTTAAGTAAAATTGTTTAACTTTAGTGAAGTTAACATCACTATTGTATACTTGCATGTATTCCCCAAGCTGAAAACCACTTTTAATTATTGAAATACATTTATCTCACTATCATCCTATCCCAGCCTGCCTATATTTTCCCCTTTCCTTGCTCTGTCTCTTCTTTTCTCCCTTCTTTCAGTTCTCCTTCCTTCTCTACTTTCTACCTTCATTCTTCTGTCCTCACTTCCTTTCTTTACTTACATCCGTTATTCTGTATTCACTTCTTCTAATTTGCTTCATTCTTCTGTCTTCACTCATTCCCTTTATCCTCAGCTCTTATGTCTTGACATCTTCCTTTTTATCTCCACTCTTTTGTTCACACTTCTTCTTCTTCCCTTTCACCTCCACTCTACTGTCCTCATTCCCTTCCTTTAACCTCATCCTTCTGTCCTCCCTTCTTCTGCCTTTAACCTCATTCTTCTGTCCTCCCTCCTCCTACCTTTAACCTCCTCATTTTGTCCTCCCTCTTTCTACCTTTAACCTCATCCTTCTGTCCGCCTTCCTTCTACCTTTAACCTTGTTCTCTTGTCCTCCCTCCATTCCTTTTACCTACATTCTTTTTTCTTCCCTCCCACTGCCTCAATTCTTATCCTCACTTAAGTCCTCTCTATTATCTCATCATTATTTAATAGTTACATAAATAAACACACGTAATATTGTTTGGCGCTCACAGAAGGAGAAGAATGAAGTAGAGACTAGAGGACGCACTAGACATAAAATTTGAAAGCTATAGTTACCGACCGAGGTGCATCCTCTAGTCTCTACTTCTTTCTTCTCCTTCTGCGAGCGCCAAACAATACTACATGTGTTTATTTATATAACTGTTTCATTAGCCTCAACTGGTTCCCAAATCGAATTATTTATTTAATGCACGTTTCATCTTCCAAACCCCATTTATATTTAGCAACTGAATTCCCCAGATCTTCACTTCCCTCACTTATTTATTTTTGTCCATTTTGTTTTCAAGAATTTCTCTGCATGTTGCAATGACATTTTGCTTCAGGGAGTGTGTATGTATATTTATGTATTTAAAAATTTTTTTTTTTTTTTGAGAAGCCCTTTTACTGGCCCAGTGGTCATGTGTTCAAGTCCGCGTCAGGGCAGATTTTAAACTTTGACCTGGACTCCTAGTCTAGCAGGGTACCAAGAAATATCTTGGGAAATAAAAGAGGCCTGTTTTCTACTGAGAGAATAGAAATCGCCAAACATGCTTTCAATGTCGTGAAATCATGATTAACATCTAGAGAGATTAACACCACATGAGAGATTAACACCACATTAAAAATGGGAATTGTCAAATGTTATGTATATTCAACACTATTATATATCGCAGAAGCCTGGACATTGAACAAGAATAGAGACCCTGGAGATGTGGATATACAGAAGAATATGTTATATTTCATGGGAACAAAAGGTTTCCAAGGCACCAGGGCCGGGTTATATACTGGCCAAGACCTATTGACGCGTCCTCGTCGAGCGTCCTGGGCAACAGGTCCTTTCGGGGTCCTGGCTAAAGTCAGTAGGATCGCCGATTCCTCGGAAGTCGGAGAGTGTCTGCCTGTACGGCGAGGAACCACCAGTCTGCACACCAATAAGCCAGACATGGGACAACGGATACTCACGCAAACCTCAGGTCCTGTATGACATCACACTGATGTTGGACAACAGGATGCCTTCATCCGACATACAGGACTTCGCGCTGGAGCTCAAGCCAACGAACACAAGCAAGCAAGCAAGCATGGGAACAAAAATAATCAAATAAGACGTTCTAGAAGAATTGGGAATGAAAAGAGAGTTGATGAAATAAATAAAAAAGAGGCAAATGAAATATTTTGGCCATGTTAAAAGACATAACACTCTCATCAAAACCATACTGGAGGGCAAAATTGAAGGTAAGTGAGCAAGAGGTAGCCAACGATACAAAGTGGGAAGATATCATCAAGAGATGGATGAACATCAGTCTGACAGAATGTACAGTCAGGGTGAGAGACAGATAGTGTTGGAGATACACTGCAGCCAACCTTCATTGTGGAGATGGCACCTGGTTGATTGATTGAGTGTTCTACTGACCACATTACAGACAGAGTGGGTTATTAAGAATATGGGTTTGGCACCTTATGTCTGAATAAGCCTATTGGTACATAAACAGGTTCTTTACTTACTTGCTTGTCTTTTTCTTTACACTTGTGGGTAGTATTGGTTAACACACAGTAAGCAAGTTAATTCCATTTCTGTGGTTCTGCTGTAGAAGTAACTGTTCTCATCAGTTGAGTTGAGTTGAGTTGAGAGCTAAGAATCGACATCACTGCACTCAAGATATTCCCATATGCACTCCGCACCCTCGTTCAACAGCCAGCGAGCAGTCATACTAATAATCGTTTCCACCGCTGATTGAAAGTCCTCCTGGTCTTCCCTCTCAGTTTTGAGATTCTTCCAGAACAGCGCTCCACCACAACTTCCTTGTCCATAGGTAATCTAGCACCAAGAGGTGCATTTCCTGCAAGCCTATCAGCCTGTTCATTTCCCTGCACTCTCACATGGCCAGGGCAAAATATCCACACAATTCTCACAATCTGTGACCTCTGAAGCGAGGATAGCCATTCCACACAAAATGTTCCTTTCTCCACCTTGCTTAGCATACTCCTTGAATCCATAATGAATGCAATTTGTGTTAGAGTGGTCTCCTCTAACCAACGGAATGCTGCTGTTATTGCTTCCATCTCCATTTTTCATGCTGGAGGTTGTAGTCTCATATGCCAGACTCCTTTTTCAAGAATCGTCCATTAGCCTTTGCGATGAAACACCAATCAGTTGCCATCTCCACAATGAAGTATGGCTGCAACGGATCTCCATTACTGTCTGTCTCTCACCTTGATTGTACATTGTCAGGCTGCTGTTCGTCCATCTTTTGATGTTATCTTCCCACTTGTATCGTGGTCTACCTCTTGCTCGCTTGCCTTCACTCTTACACTGCAGTATCGTATTTATAACTTTTATATCTTTTTACATGACTGAGATATTTCACTGGTATCTTTTTTATTTCTTTCTCCTTTTCATTCCCAGTTTTTCTAGAACCTCTGTATGTGATTGTTTTTGTTTCTATGGAATACAACATATTCTTCTGTGTTATCCCCAACTCCAGGGCCTCTATTCGACTTTCTAGTTGCTTGTTCATTGTCCAGACTTCTGCGCCATACAGTAGTGTTGAATATACATACCATGTGACAATTCTCATTTTTAATGCGTTGTTAATCTCTCTAGATTTTAAATGATTCAACGCCAAACATAACAGTAGGTTTGGATCAAACATTGTGCACAATCAAATTAACGAAAGTTATCAAGTCAATCTCTGTTCATGAGCATTGAAATTGTGGAGGATACCACAAAACAAAACAAGTAACACAATGACCCAAGTGTAGTGATATATCTTCCTTCTGCACAAATGGATGGTCACATTTGGTGGTGATAATCCCTCAGCATTGAATCAATTTATACTGATTTCATGATGTTGAAATATTGTCCATTCCTATTCTCTCTTTGACTTCAGTTTCACTACTGCCATAAACTGTTATTACATGTCCAAGATAGGAGACACTTGCTACTTGTTCTCACAGTTGTTCTCATAATGTTGTTTTAAACTTAGGGAGTCGAACCTGATCTCCACTAACACCATCCTGACCCTGGGACACTTGGCGGTGGTGCTGAAGGACCAGCCCAAGGTGGTGGAGTCCATTCTGCAGATCTTTCAGCAGCGGTTCTGCTCGCCGCCATCTCAGCTGGATGTCCTTATCGTGGACCAGATGGGCTGTATGGTGATGGCTGGATGTGTAAGTGTGGGGATTTGAACTTGAGAGATGTATTGTCATCCTTCGTCATTGTCATCCCTCAACATTGTCTTTCCTCATCATTGTCATCTCTCATCATCATCTTCATTGTCATCCCTCATCATTGTCTTTCCTCATTGTCATCTCTCATCATCACCCTCATTGTCATCCCTCATCAGTGTCATCCCTCATCATTGTCATCCCCCATTGTCATCCCCCATTGTCATCCCTCATCATTGTCATCCCTCATCATTGTCATCTCTCATCATTGTCATTCCTCATCATTTGTCATCCCTCATCATTGTCATCTCTCATCATCCTCATCACTGTCATCCCTCATCATTGTCATCCCTCATTGTTGTCATCCCTCATAATTTTCATCTCTCATCATCTTAATTGTCATCCCTCATCATTATCATCTCTCCTTGTCATCATAATTGTCATTCCTCATCATTGTCATCCATCATCAGTGTCATCCCTCATTATTGTCATCTCTCATCATCCTAATTGTTATCTCTCATCATTGTCATCTCTCATTGTCATCCCTCATCACTGTCATCTCTCATTGTCATCCCTCATCACTGTCATCTCTCATCACCATCCTCATTGACATCTCTCACCATCTTCATTGTCATCTCTCATCATTATCATCCCTTATCATTGTCATCCCTCATCATTGTCATCTCTCATCATCCTCCTCATTGTCATCTCTCATCATTTTCATCTCTCATTGTCATCCCTCATCACTGTCATCTCTCATTATTTTCATCTCTCATCATCCTCATCATTGTCATCCCTCATCCTCATCATTGTCATCTCTCATCATCCTTATCATTGTCATCCATACATATAATCATTATCACCATTGTCATTACTCACTTCATCATCCATAACAGTCATCTTCGGCATCCCTTATCATCATCACAACTGTTTTTGACATTATCTCATTATCGACATCACATTGTCATTACAATCACTGCTGTAATCATCATCATCATTATTGTCATTATCATTATCATTGTTGTCATAATAATTATTGTCATCATTATTGTCATTATCATCATTATTGTGATCATCATCAACATCATAATCATGGTCATCACATCTTTAGGTTTGGTATGGAATGCTTCTTCGATCCTATGTTGTACTTGCAATAATAAGCCTTGTGGTTTTGATAATAAAGAATGTCCAGTTAAGCTATTAGTAGTAAGAAACTTCGGCACACCAGCAAACACATGAAAATCACATGTGAGAACATCATTTCTGTGGATTTTACGGCTCAGGCCGGAGGGAGAATTGTGCAGGAAGAATCTGGTGCTTTTGCCTTGATCAAAAGTAGTCTTATGGAAGTCTTGGCATTAAGTAAAGCAATAACATGGCTCATGTCACAGACATTCACTCGGGCATGTTTCCTTAGTGATTCAATGAGTATGTCCAGGAAGATAGATTTGGGGTGGGTCCGAAGACAGTGGTTGCTATCTCTGGGGTGGTCACGGCTGGCAAAAATTAGTTCCATTTTTGTGCCAGGGCATGCAGGTGTACTAGGAAATGAGCGGGCTGACAGGCTTGTGGGTAAGGCTACTGTGGAGGGCGGACAAACCATGGCCCAGGCTGATATACTGAAGGCTCTTCGAGAAGTAAGACTTTTGGGAGAACCAAGTGATGACTGTGAATCTACAACCATGGTTAGGCTGCGAGAACAGCAAGTTAAAAGAGGTGTGACCAAACAAGAACACTATGCGGGAAGCCAAAGAAGATTGATAAACCAACACGGAACTGGTGTCGTTAGCTGCTACACGCTGCAAGATGTACTGAGGAAGGGATCCGAGCACTTAAGGACTGAATGGTTCGATGTGCAATGAGGATGATCTGTTGACTAACTAACTATTTCAGTGGCAACATGCGGATGTGAGTCCTGGGCCATTTTGCACTCGTTAAAGAATGCATTTTAACTTAAATGTTACAAACAAGTTCTTAGAATATCTTGGACCAAGAAGAGAAAAACTGATATCCAACAAGATCTGAACATGGAAGAAAGCTCACAAACAGTGCCATGTCTGGGAAACTGCATCATTTTGGCATATAAATGTCATTGTTGTGTGGAGGACATCAGAATTAGACATGATTGGCAGGACTTTGGACAAAAGGTTGAGAACAGATATGATCATCAAAGCCACAAAGCATTTATTATAAGAGGAAAAAACAGTTCAGGCAATGGCCAATCTGTTTCTTGGGGAAAATCAGAAATGAAGAATTCAGGTCTAAAGTGCGGTTAATAGCAGCAGCAGCATTAGATTTAATTCGAAAACAGCATGTGAAATTGTTCAACTACATAACTCGGCTACCATCTAACAGTATACCACAAGCAGCAATGATGTACAGACCAAATGGAACCAGAAGAATAAGTTGACCATGTAAACGATGGACAGAGTGAAAAGCAGAGTCCATGGGAATCTCAGTATATGACACCCATAAACAGGCACTCTCCCGCTGTTTATGCATCACCTCGACACCGCAAGGTACAAGAGGAACATGATGAGAAGGTATGAAATATGTGTATAAATACAGGTCAGCTTAGCCGAATAGATAAGAGCATTTGCTCTTACTTTTCTGGTTTGCTGATGCAGAGATAGAGAGTTCAACCTCTACACCAGTCATTCATTCATTCAGTAGCATGTCCTTTGCAGAACCTCGCTCCCATAACAACCTTCCGGAAAACCTCTCGATCATGAGCAAGATGTCCCCTACACCGGTCAGTTGGACTAAAACGTTGACTTCTCTACCTTGAATTGGGGATGTAAATTATTAGTTGGAGGGGGTTTGCCTGAATACCAAGGACACTGGAAATAGGGAAAGCTAATCCACATGCAAAAATGAGTCCAGTACACTAGATGGAGTAGCACGTGTATGGAGCACGCTTGAATTCAAAGTGGGAGAACACACACAAACTAATATTTCTGAAAATATCAGGGGCATTCATTTGAAATCTGTTCGTGCCGCATCGCTTGTAGTTGAGTACGTTGAACATGATCATGTCATAGTTATGTGATTAGTACAGACCAATGAATAAAAGAGCACGTGCTTATCGGCCCATGATGCATAGGTTCTGTTTCTGACCGTTGAGAAAATGGCCGGGTTGATCAAAAATCCGTCCAAAGAAGCTCAAAGAGCGGTGATTCAGTTTCTTTCATTTGAAGGATGTCGACCAGTGGACATTCATCAAAGAATGCAGGCAGCGTGCGGTAACAAATATGTGTTGAAGACAACAGTGACAGACGGCACGAATGTTTTGGAAAGGACGTCAGTTCACGACAGATCTTCGACGGCCACATATTGTTGCAACAGAAAAAACCATCGCCAAAATTGATGCAGCAGTACAGATGAACCATTGTTGAAACATACGTTCGCTAGTGAAAGAATTTGATGTGTCCATTGGGACAATTCAAAAGGTCGTTCGTAAGAAACTGCAAGATCAGAAGGTGTGTTCACAGTGGCTACCACAGATGTTGACCTACCACCAAAAAGAGGAACGCATGGGATGGTGTTTGAACCACTTGCTGCGTTACAGAGTGAAGGGTGATGCATTTCTCTTCCACATAGTGCCAGGCGATGAATCATGGTGTCACCACTTTGAGCTGAGCAGCAAAAGAGATAGCATGCAATGGAAGCATGCTGGATCACCAAAAGCCAAAAAATTCATGTTACAGATTTCCGCTGGTAAGGTTATGCTGAGCGCATTTTTTGACCATGAAGGGCTATTGTTGGCCGACTTTAAAGAACCTGGTGTCAACATTAATTCTACCCACTACTTGCAAACACTAGACAAGCTGCAAAAAGCCATCAAGAATAAACGACCCGGCATGCTTTCTCACGGTGTGATTTTGTTGCACGATAATGCTCATCTGCATGTCGCAATGATTGTGCAGGAAGCATTAGCAAGGAAGAAGTGGGAAATTCTGTAACATTCAGCCAATAGTCCTGATTTGTCACCATGTGATTTTTATTCACCTCTAAAAAAAGCTTTTAAAGGGCAATGATTTCACACAGATGCAGACGTAATGAACGCGGTAAACACTTGGTTCAGTGAGCAACCACAATCCTTGTTTGCGGACGTCATTCACCACCTACCTAAGCAATGGGATGCTTGCCTGAATGCCTTCTGTGACTGCTTCTGACCAACCCATGGTGCATAATTCATTCAAAATGAATGCTTTGTTTAATTATACCACACCTGTTAACGTTTCTTTCATGCTTTTGTAATAAAGCCATTGGAACGGGTTTCAAATGAACGCCCCTTATATGTTTCTAATTTCAGACAAGCATTGCCCATGAAGTGCTGAGCATGTTTACACAGATCAGTGTGGAGAGCAGCTCACCTTACAATGTCAACGAGGTGGATGACAAGTTGAGAGGATTTCGGTATGCCTGTTGTTCTGGTCTATTGTTGTGGTCCACCTTGGTCCAGGTTTATTTGACAATATGTTTTATTCCTATGTAAATGTAACATGCACAACTGATAAATGAAAGATGAGTGATTGGAAGGGCCGAATGTAAGACGGGGCCTTCATGCTCAGTTTGTGACCTTTTGCGAATAAAGTTTGTTCGTTCGTTTGTTCTCCCATATGGTCCTGAGCTGTTTCCTCTTGGCAGCCGAATGCCACTCTTTTGAAACTGGTGGCTGTCTATAAATGCAAATAAATACAAAATGTGACTAGGGACTTGGGATTCACATTAGTACAGTATTTGATTACCTCTGTTGTCATATTGGCTCTGTGGTAAAGAGATTACGAATGTAATTTGTAATCCTGCATACCGCGTTTGTAACACAGTATTCCCGGTAAGAAATACCGTTGTAGTTGCCACTGTATAACTCTGCTGACTCGCCTTTATATAATTAAATCCAGTTGTTTGCACACCTTCGCCTCCATGTTTTCTTATTTGGTACCTTTCACAACTGAACTGAACAGAACTTCTATGCCGTCTTCTTAACAATGAAGGATTTGTGTTGTAATATTATTACATTTTCTAATTTCAAATTTTTCCTTAGATCTGTTTGTGTTCCGTTCCTGATGAAGATTAATACAATAGAAACGTCATTTGTTGTGTTGAAGTATACTTATTTTTACTTTTTATTTTATTATTTTTTAAAATGTTCCCTCTTGTTATTTACGTTCACCGTTGTGGAATTCGTTGTATGGTGTGTACACTGTGTCCTCAGTTAGTATATCTCACTTTTTCACAGGAGTTACACATACCTGTTTTTATTTCCTACTGAACATAATCTTGCCAAGAAATCACTAACAACCAAAAAACATTGGGGTTGACTGCCACATCCTGTAAATGATATGCAACTAATTAACTGTTGCTGCCATGTGTAAACTATCATATCTATGTTGTCTTTCTGTTCTCCGCTTCCCTAGCACATCTCCTGCCGTAATGATCATTTCCAGAGATTCATGTCTTTTCACTTGCCGGAAATATGTAATTTTCCTCAATCTGTTTTGTCTTAATAATTTGTCAAACGGTCACTTACTGTCTATAGTACCTTGTGGTGTAGGACATGGGGGTCTTGAGCCTGAAGAATGAAGACCGCCTGGCTAGTGCAGTCGCTGCGAACTGTGCAGGTTAGGGTTTTCTTTTTGTCCCCAACAGAAATAATCCACACCTTACCAAGGATTCGCACCTGGGTCTCCAAAGGAGAACCTGATATTCTTGTCACTTGGCCAGCTGCTCCTGCTTAATAACCAATTTTCTGAAGTTCTTGGGATTCAGAGAGGCTGATGTCCCAGGTCCAGGGTGGAAACCGACCTACTTCCACTGAACGCTTCCTGCTGTTCCAATGGTCAAGGGTTTGAATATCATCATCATCATCATTGTGTGTCAAGCCGATAAGCATGGGCGGACATATTTCGCTATTCTCACATGATCACCAGAGTCATGGATCAGCTCTGTTCTTGTCTCCCATGCTATGTGGCCAAGTCATCCAGGCATTCACTTCTCTGCCTAATCCCCTGGTTATTTCCCCCTCAATCTTGCCAGTTGTCATCAAGTTCTCCAATTTATTTTTTCTCATGTGTCCAAAATATTGTGACAAGTCTAATTTCTCTAATCAGTTTACAGTTTTCATTTGTTTCTTGTCGGACTTGCTAATTGGTTTTTCTGTCATTTTTTGGTATTCTTTGCATTTCCCCCAGAAACCACATTTCCACAGCCATCAGATGTTTTTCAGTTTATCTGCTTATTGTCCACGCTTCACATAGGACTTGGTCAATGGTTCTTCTGTCTGGTTTTTCAAATATACATCCAGGTTAATTATTAACATAGACCTAGGCATCCAGGTCCCAGGTCGACACAGCCTAAAATGGGTTGCAGCATATGGCTTGGAAAGTAAAGGGAGACTGGCGTTATACTGAGCACATCATTCACAAGTAGTGATTGGTTCTCATAGAAGTTGAAGACAGAAGTAGAGGCTAGAGGGCATACTAGGCAACATGAACACTGAAAGCTGTAGCTGCCAAACTGGGATGTGAACCTGTCACTTCCAAATAACCACCGCAGAGGTCAGCATGGCCGAAAGGATAAGAATGAAAGTTCTTGAACTTATGGTGTGCTGATGCCAAGGTAAGGGGTTCAACCCCTAAACCACATAGTTGGTCTAAAATGTTGACTTCTTGTCATTGACTTGGGGATATAAATTACAAGAGCCTCTGAAGTCAGAGTGGGTTTGCCTGAAGTGAGGGATACTGGTAATAGGCAAAGCTAATCTACGCTCAAAATTAAGCCCAGTGCACTAGAAGTTTTAGCATGTGTTTGGACTATGCTTGAGTTCAAAGCGAGCGAACACCAAAGAGATTTTTTTTTTTTAAATATGGGATCCAGGAAATGTCTTTGCAAGTAAAGATGGCTGTAAATTTCAACCAATCAGGAACAAGTTTTGGTTGACCATGAAATGCATGATGGTGTATGCTCCATTAAGGAAGAAAAGGCAGTAAAACAAGATGTAGAAGAAGAAGCAGATGAAGAAGTCCCCAATTCATCAAGTTGTACAAAGATCAAAACATGGAATAAAGACAAAGGAGAAAATTATTGCAGATAGGTATGAGACGCCAGCTAGTGCAGGATGGTGGAAATGACCATAATGCCTTTGCCAACATTTTGATTTGCCCATTTCAGGTTGGTCTCCCAGGCTGTGATTAATGCCTTTGCCAACATTTTGATTTGCCCATTTCAGGTTGGTCTCTCAGGCTGTGATTAATGCCTTTGCCAACAATTTGATTTGCCCATTTCAGGTTGGTCTCTCAGGCTGTGATTAATGCCTTTGCCAACATCGCTGCTAACATTGTGGGTGAGACTGAGCAGCTGGATCTGCTGTCCAGGCTCCTGGAGCTGTTTGTTCAACTAGGGCTGGATGCGAAACGAATCAACGAGAAGATCTCTGGGCTCATGAAGGTAGGCGGTTTTAAGAGAAATAGATTCTGTAATTATAGTAGATGTTTTTTAAGGCCTGGGGTAGGTTTAGTAAAGAATGTGTCTTTGATTAGAGGGGATAGGTTCTGTAATGTTGGTTTGCAGTCTTTGATTGGAGGGGATAGGTAATGTAATGATGGTTAGAACTCTTTAATTGGAGGGAATAGTTTGAAGGTTAGCTATTTTTGATTGGAGTGATGATAGATTCTTTAACAAATGTTGGCAATTTGTGATTGGAGGGAATGGATTATGTAGTATTGGTTAGCAGATTTTGATTGGAGTGAATAGATTATATTATGAAGGTTAGCAATTTTTGATTGGAGGGGACAGATTCTGTAATGATAATTAGCAATTTTTGATTGGAGGGGATAGATTCTGTAATGAAGGTTAGAACTCTTTGATTGGAGGGAATACGTTCTCAAATGATGGTTGCTAGCAGTGTTTTATTGGAGGCGATAGGTTCTGTGCCGGTCTCATGGCCTAAAGGCTTGCGAACGCGATTCATGAGCCGCTTACCACGGGTTAAAAACACAGTGGCGACCGATTTGGCGGCAGACTGCATCGCGCCGGGGTTTTAATTTGTTGGTATGGGAGCCGGTCATTCAGAAAGCAATGACAAACTACTGAATGTAAAACTTGCCAAGACATCAACAACAGCAGTAAAATGCTGGTGTTGACAGCGATGTCTTGTGAATAGGATATACCAAAAAAAAATGATAGGTTCTGTTATTAAGGTTAGATCTTTTTGATTGGAAGGGATAGGTTATGTAATAAATGTTGGCAGTTTTTGATTGGAGGGAATAGGTTATGTAATAAATGTTGGCAGTTTTTTATTGGAGGGGATAGGTTCTGTAATAAATGTTGGTAGTTTTTGATTGGGGGGTGATAAGTTCTGTAATAAATGTTTGCAGTTTTTGATTGGAAGGGATAGGTTATGTAATGAATGTTGGCAGGTTTTGATTGAAGGGGATAGGTTCTGTAATAAATGTTGGCAGATTTTGATGGAGAGGATAGGTTCTGTAATAAAGATTAACCATTTTTTATTGCCGCTGTCATGTGTAAATTATCACATCTCCTACCATAATGATCTTTTCCAACGATTCATGTCTTTTCGAACGATTCATGTCTTTTCGCATGCCAGAAATATGTTAATTTTCTTCATGATCTTAATAACCAGATTTCTTAAGTGTTGAGTTTTTGTTGAATATATCTTTCTTTTTTTTTTCCATCCAGTTCAATTGTATTACTCTTGTGTAACACTTATAAAACAAGGTGCTTATGTGTTTTTTTGGACACATTACACGAAGAAATAAATGAGAGAACTTGGTGACAACTGGTAAGATTGAGAGGAAAAGAACAAGGGGAAGGCAGAGAAGTAAATATCTGGATGGCTTGGCCACATGGCATAGTTGAGACAAGAATACAGAGCTGATTCATGACTCCGGTGATCGTGTGAAATGGCAAAACATAACCACCCTCGCTTATCGACATGGTTCATAACGCAGACTTATATATCATATGAAGTGTAAAAGTTAGTTGCATATCCTATTACAGGACATCACAGTCAACCCCAGCATATTTTTAATGCTGTTGGTGATCTCTTGGAAATTTAACATTCAGTAGTTTGCCATTGTTTTCTGAATGACCCACACCCATACCATTTCGTAAAAAATCAACGCAAGGCAATCTGCTGCCAAATCGCCCACAGCTGTGTTTCAAACGCGCTATGCGGGATTACGAACTGTGCCCGTAACCCTTATGCCACAGAGCCGGCATATATGAAGTGTATAATCAAATAATTCTTAAGCTGACATAATTTGAGCACTGAGGCTCTAATCTTTTCTGTAATCTACAAAATTTGCGTTCACTTTATATGGTATATAACTGCAGTATGCACGTGACGAGATGTAGCGAAATATGCAAAGTGCCAGGCAATTAATCATATTGTTTGCGGCTTCTGTGTTTAAATTCACTCAGGAAATGCATTGTTTTCAATGTTTTTGTTGGTTAGTATATTTTCCATCTTGCAAAAGGCTACTTTTACCAAATCGATTCTTGTTATTTACAACAAAATGGGTTGTATGACGGTTTTATCCATGCCCGTATACTTAAATGGATAGGACACATTAGGAGCATGGATGCTGGTAGAATACCAAAGGACATCTGTTTTTGGGGTGAAAATGATCTCAGGGTCGGCCTCTAGTACGGTACAAAGATGTATGTAAGTGGTCCATGATTGATTCAGCATTGATATTGTACCTTGGGAGCAAGTCGCCTCTGATCACGTTTGCATGGATGGTCAAGATCAGAAGTGGAATAAAGACAAGATAGGTCACACACTGAGCGTGTGAGATGTAAGATGGTGAGTGATGGTGGAGAATAACCATGTGTTCACATGCGTCCATTGTGGACAAACATTTACCATTCAAATTGGTCTGATCAATCCCATTTGCTACCGCCATGGGTTGTAGTTATTATGCCCTTTTTTTTTTAAAGCACATTATAACAAACTGTTGTCTGTCAGGACGGCCAGGTGCCAATTCAGTTCATGTTTTACATCTTGCAAATTGCTACCTTTGCCGTAGCGATTCTCATATTTAATATGTGACCTACTCTTTACACTCCACCAGGCATCATCCAGTGCAGGCAATCTGGGACTACTCATTCCTGTGACGGCCGTGGTGAGTTGTTGAGATTTCAGTCACTAAATCGAGAGGTTGATTACACTTTCTTCTTATGTATTCCCTTGTACATGTGGTTTCTCTATGGTGAGATGGTCATGCTTGCTCAAGCTCTGAAGGTTGTAGATTCACATTTTTTTTTGGTCGTTCGCTCGATTTGAACTCAAGCGTAGTCCTCACATGTGGTACTACTTCTAGTGTACTGGACTGATTTGTGTGTATGGATTAGCTTTCCTAATTACCAGTGTCCCTGGCCATCAGCCCACTCCAACTTGTAATTTACATCCCCAAGTCAAGGACGAGAAGTCAACATTTTAGTCCAACTGACTGGCGTATTGTTTGAACTCTCTACCTCTGCATCAGCACACCGGAAGTTTATGAAGGAGCTAATTTTTAAACTGCATTGTTCTGAATACGAATCAGCTTTACCAGAGACACCTGGAGGTCATCACCAGGGTTACAGGGTTCATGCTTTGCGCGATGCTCTGGGCTGGCGGCTTGCTGCTCTATAGAAGGAGACCGGGCCACATGAGGTAAAGCCTGGTGCAATGAAGTCAGTCATCTCACCATTAAACCTTGACCTTTGAAAAGAAGCAGCTTAGGGGTTGGTTAGTTGTTAATTGCATTTTCAGTGTCACCGCAAAGGGTCACCCCATAATGCTCTTCACTGTTCCATGTGAGAAGTGGAACAGACAACAGTCCTGACAAACCAACAGCACGCACAGGCATACATGCATAAGGCCGCTGCCAGAATGTCAACACAACAGTTCGCCACTAAAATTAGTTCATCATCGATGGAATCGGCAGTCACTAGAAAACTAGCAGTTGCACACACATTACTGCATAATGCAAACCCAGCTAGTTCAGCAACCAGCTGTCTGCCATTTTTTTGAACATGCAGCAGCTTAGGGGTATACTGGTTGACTTATAGTGGAACAGACCTAGTACAATCCATGTTTTTATTTTCTCTATGTGAATGTAACATTCACAATTGATGAATGAAAGATGAGTGATTGGAAGGGCCAAATGTAAGACGGCCTGTGTGCCCAATTTGTTACCCTTGGAAAATAAAGATTGTTCGTTCGTTCGTTCGTTCATGTTGTGGTCAATGGATTTTTACAAAATAAGAAATGAATTGGATACTTCCCCCCTGATGCTGGGGTAGAGGATCAGGCCTTCTGTCTACAAGTTGGAGGCACACCAGGTATTTATCTACCTCCTGTCTGTCTACAAGTTGGAGGCACACCAGGTATTTATCTACCTCCTGTCTGTCTACAAGTTGGAGACACTCAGGTATTTATCTACCTCCTGTCTACAAGTTGGAGACACTCAGGTATTTATCTACCTCCTGTCTGTCTACAAGTTGGAGACACACCAGGTATTTATCTACCTCCTGTCTGTCTACAAGTTGGAGGCACACCAGGTATTTATCTACCTCCTGTCTGTCTACAAGTTGGAGGCACACCAGGTATTTATCTACCTCCTGTCTGTCTACAAGTTGGAGACACTCAGGTATTTATCTACCTCCTGTCTGTCTACAAGTTGGAGGCGCACCAGGTATTTATCTACCTCCTGTCTGTCTACAAGTTGGAGGCACACCAGGTATTTATCTACCTCCTGTCTGTCTCATCATCAAGTGCCGTGCCGGCTGGCGTAGGCGTTCATGGCTCTCCATAGATCTTGATCTTTGGTTTTCTGGATCAACTCTGCTGCTGATATTCCTCCATGCCACCGTCTCAATCCATCCAGCATAGTAGCTGGATGACGGTCTGGTGTCACCTGTGGCTCATGACTGTCCCTACAGGACGAGGATGCCCTAAGACAGCCATTAACGTCCTTCACTAACTTTGATATATGTTTTGCCATGAAGTCTTGGGAAGATAATGTGGTGGTTTCCCCTTGCCTTCCACATTCACATGGTGGTCTTTTACCTCTGCCTTTGACAGCCATTTCCGACTGTAAGGACAAGTGAGTGCCCTGCTCTGCTCAGCTGCAGAGTTGTCCACTTATTCCGGTAAATACTCGGTCCCCAGAGCTGTGTTAGCCACACCGTAGTGTGTTTCCATCCTCTACCGCGGGGAGGTGCATTTGGGATTTTCCCTTCATAAAGTTGTCGTCTATGACCAAAACTCTCCAGTACTTTTAGAGGACGATGATGATGATGTCTGTCTACAAGTTGGAGACACTCAGGTATTTATCTACCTCCTGTCTACAAGTTGGAGACACTCAGGTATTTATCTACCTCCTGTCTACAAGTTGGAGACACTCAGGTATTTATCTACCTCCTGTCTACAAGTTGGAGACACTAAGGTATTTATCTACCTCATGTCTGTCTACAAATTGGAGACAGGTATTTATCTACCTTGTGTCTGTCTAAAATTTGGAGACACTCATTTGAGACACACAGGTATTTATCTACATTGTGTCTGTCTACAAGTTGGAGACACTCAGGTATTTATTTACCTCCTGCCTGTCTACAAGTTGGAGACACTCAGGTATTTATTTACCTCCTGCCTGTCTACAAGTTGGAGACACTCAGGTATTTATCTATCTCATGTGAGTCTACAAACTGGAGACACTTGGGTATTTATCTACCTCGTGTCTGTCTATAAGTTGGAGACATACAGGTATTTATCTACCTTGTGTCAGACTACTAGTTGCAGACACTCAGGTATTTATCTACCTCATGTCTGTCTACAAGTTGGAGACACTCAGGTATTTATCTACCTCATGTCTACAAGTTGGAGACACTCAGGTATTTATTTACCTCCTGCCTGTTTACAAGTTGGAGACACTCAGGTATTTATTTACCTCCTGCCTGTCTACAAGTTGGAGACACTCAGGTATTTATCTATCTCATGTGAGTCTACAAATTGGAGACACTTGGGTATTTATCTACCTTGTGTCTGTCTACAAGTTGGAGACACTCAGGTATTTATCTACCTCATGTCTGTCTATAAGTTGGAGACATTCAGGTATTTATCCACCTTGTGTCAGACTACTAGTTGCAGACACTCAGGTATTTATCTACCTCATGTCTGTCTACAAGTTGGAGACACTCAGGTATTTATCTACCTCCTGTTAGTCTACAAGTTGGAGACACAGGTATTTATCTACCTCCTGTCTGTCTACAAGTTGGAGACACTCAGGTATTTATCTACCTCTTGTATGTCTACAAGTTGGAGACACTCAGGTATTTATCTATCTCATGTGAGTCTACAAACTGGAGACACTTGGGTATTTATCTACCTCGTGTCTGTCTATAAGTTGGAGACATACAGGTATTTATCTACCTTGTGTCAGACTACTAGTTGCAGACACTCAGTTATTTATCTACCTCATGTCTGTCTACAAGTTGGAGACACTCAGGTATTTATCTACCTCATGTCTGTCTACAAGTTGGAGACACTCAGGTATTTATTTACCTCCTGCCTGTTTACAAGTTGGAGACACTCAGGTATTTATTTACCTCCTGCCTGTCTACAAGTTGGAGACACTCAGGTATTTATCTATCTCATGTGAGTCTACAAATTGGAGACACTTGGGTATTTATCTACCTTGTGTCTGTCTACAAGTTGGAGACACTCAGGTATTTATCTACCTCATGTCTGTCTATAAGTTGGAGACATTCAGGTATTTATCCACCTTGTGTCAGACTACTAGTTGCAGACACTCAGGTATTTATCTACCTCATGTCTGTTTACAAGTTGGAGACACTCAGGTATTTATCTACCTCCTGTCTGTCTACAAGTTGGAGACACTCAGGTATTTATCTACCTCCTGTCTGTTTACAAGTTGGAGACACAGGTATTTATCTACCTCCTGTCTGTCTACAAGTTGGAGACACTCAGGTATTTATCTACCTCCTGTCTGTTTACAAGTTGGAGACACAGGTATTTATCTACCTCCTGTCTGTCTACAAGTTGGAGACACTCAGGTATTTATCTACCTCCTGTCTGTTTACAAGTTGGAGACACAGGTATTTATCTACCTCCTGTTGTCTACAAGTTGGAGACACTCAGGTATTTATCTACCTCCTGTTAGTCTACAAGTTGGAGACACAGGTATTTATCTACCTCATGTCTGTCTACAAGTTGGAGACACTCAGGTATTTATCTACCTCATGTCTGTCTACAAGTTGGAGACACTCAGGTATTTATCTACCTCCTGTCTGTTTACAAGTTGGAGACACAGGTATTTATCTACCTCCTGTCTGTCTACAAGTTGGAGACACTCAGGTATTTATCTACCTCCTGTTAGTCTACAAGTTGGAGACACAGGTATTTATCTACCTCATGTCTGTCTACAAGTTGGAGACACAGGTATTTATCTACCTCCTGTCTACAAGTTGGAGACACTCAGGTATTTATCTACCTCCTGTCTACAAGTTGGAGACACTCAGGTATTTATCTACCTCTTGTCTACAAGTTGGAGACACTCAGGTGTTTATCTACCTCCTGTGAGTCTACAAGTTGGAGGCACTCAGGTATTAAACTACCTCTTATCTGTCTACAAATCAAGGTGACTGAAAAAGCTCTCGTTCTGAAACCTCCGGTGTGCTGATGGTGCAGGGTAAGGGGCTCATCTCCTACACTGGTCAGTTGGACTTAAGTTGGTCTTCTCAGATAAGGGCATAAATCTAGGCTGTGATTGAATGGTTGATTTCAGAATCAACATAATTTTTTCTCATAAGGAGTCATAAATGTTCGACATCTAATTTCTCTAATCAGTTTTTTTTTTTTTTAATTGCCTCTTGTAGGACTTGCTCATTGGTTTTTCTGTCTATCCATGGTATTCTTTGCATTTTCCTCAGAAACCATGTCTCTCATCCTTACAAAAGTACAGGTTCTATGCAGCGCTATGACACTCTTTTTCTCGTTGCAATTGACATCTTTTTATTGGTCAGTATGCTTTTCATCTTGCACAAGGCTACCTTAGCCATAGTGATTCTTGTTCTAATTTCTTCGAGGCATCTCCCATCAGATCTTATGACTGTTTTGAGATAGTTGTACCGATTCACTTGTTTAAGAATATTCCCATTTACTTATATATTACATTGTGGTATTTCTTTCTTCCTAGTGACGACCATAATCTCTTACAATTTAATTCTAACCCTAGTTGTTCACTGTGTACAACAACGGCATCTACTAAATGTTGCAGATCCAATTCATTGTCTGCAATCAATACTGATCAATGTGACATGTGATATCATTAGATACAACATCTCCATCATTATCATCATCATCATCATCTCATCTTGTTGCATAAACAGCGGGAAAGTGCCAGTTTATGGGCTTCATGTATCGAGATTCCCATGGACTCTGCTATTCCCTCTGTCCATCATTTACATGGTTGGTCTCTTCTTCTAGTACCATTAGATACAACTGACTCCTGAAATATTCCCAGCTCTGTGCTGAGATAAAATCCAGCACCTTGTGGGCTTAAGAAGAACATCATTACCTCCCCACTATGGCTCTCTATGTAACATCTGATTAATTAATTCATTCATTCATTCATTCATTTATTCATTCATTCATTCATTTATTCATTCAGTAGCATGTCATTTGCAGAACCTCACTCCCACAACAACCTTCCAGAAAACTTCTCGGTCATAAGCAAGATGTACCGCGTCTGATACACCCATCTGGAGATTAACTGCCACATCCTGCACCCATCTTCTCTTTGACCTTCCTCTTCCTGTTCATATACCCCTCCATTCTTGTTCTGTCGAAACTTTCTTGATGTTTTAAGTGATCAAAATATTTCAATTTTCTTTGTTTTATCATCTTTAAAGCCAACCTTCTTTAATATTCAGATCTTGAAGTATGGATGCATTTGTTCTTTTCTTTATCCAAGATATTCTTAGAACCCATATAAAACATCTGATACACATATCTGTTTTCATTGCAGCTGTTACGACGGTTGCCTCCGATCAAAGAACCAAACAGGCGACTGCACAAACTCTTCAGAGATTTCTGGCAGTATTCTGTTGTTATGGGTTTCACCAATGAGAACCAAGGTAGTAGTTGTTTGTTGTTTACGGAAGCTCAGTGGTCGTTTCATTGTGTTGATGAGTTTGAAGATGGAAATAGGTACTTTTCCAGAATGTTGCTATATGGACTTCTTTCATTGCAACTGCCAAGGCACGCATCATTTGTTTCACTACAACTGCCAAGGCCCGTTTCATAATAAATAAATATATTTGCCCATGTTGTGTCAGGTCTTAGTCAGATTTGACTGAGCTACCATATGACAGTAGACGGTACTACCCGCTTTCTGTTAGCGGTGAATCTTGGGTGATGCTCACCAAACCTGACACCCCACGTTGTGCCACTGGCTTCGGGCGGAGGAGTGCAATTGGGAGGGTACAAGGCTTACCCTAGTATGAGGAAATGCAACCTAAAGACCATGTCATGGTAGGGCAGACCAGGCCCTAAGCCTTGGTCGGAAACTGGTCTAGGATGGAAGCTCCGATGAGCAGACAGAGTATTGCTTTGTTGATCCAGCAGCTTCTGCAGCTTGTCTTGTTACCTTTCCTCTGGAGTAAATTAGGCAGGCCGAGAGAGGAATCATGCTGCATGGGCAACACATGGTCTCTAAATTCAGCCCAGGTTTTGGGCTATGGAGAGGTATAACTCCATTTTACAAACTATCATCTGTCAAAACGGCCTGGTGCCAGTCTCATATGCCCATATATGTGGGTCATCATGGCTGAATGGATAAGAGCACTTGCTGTTGAGCTTCCGGTGAGCTGATGCTGAGGTAGCGAGATTGTTTCCTGTTCCGGTTAGATAGACAAGGAGAGAAAGAGACACACAAACACAAACACAGTGAAATAAGGAGAGATGTGAGTACAGTAATGAATGATTTTCATGTTTGCGCCATATATACTTGTTTCTACACACTACTGTATGACTTATTTGCCATCTGACCTTGATTTTGTTTGAAACCGTCTCTGTTTATGACATTTTTTCTTGTTTATTTTACACACAGTAGCCACAAACAATATGCTGCACGATTTATGGCCTGGCATATTTCGCTGCATTTCATCTGGTGCATACTGCTAAGTTATATATATCATATGAATTGAATAAATGAATAATACTTAAGCTGAAACAATTAAAACATATAGTCACAGGTATAGTTTGAATGTGGAACATCTATTATCCTTAGGGTAATTTCAAATTTACCACAAACTCTTTCTGTGTGCACAAAACTGGCTGGGACTGCCTAATTGCTAACACCTCACAGCATTTGAGCAATCGTTTATTGTTTGTCAAATGCAGTATACAAAACGCTAAACCGTGCCAGGCAATAAATCGTGCAGCATATTGTTTGTGACTTCTATGTGTAAATTCACTAAGGGGGATACATTGTTTTGAACTTTCTCTTGTATATTCATCAGCTCTGTGGCCCGCCGAGTGGTATGAAGGTGTATGTCTCATTGCCACGAAGTCACCTCTGCTGATCTCCAAGGAACACATCAGCAAGGAGCTCCTCTACAACACAGCTTTGAGGAATGATGCCATTGCACCAGTGAGTGTTCATCTGGGTGGATAGTTTGGGGAGGGCTGGCCTTGTTTGTTTGTTGGCGGATGGGCATTTTGTCTGTTTCTTTCAATTATGCAGCAACATAATAGTGTATGTGTTTATGATAGGCATAGTAATTGTGTTTTTATGTTGTGTGCACATAATTGAGAGAGAGAGAGAGAGGTTTGAGAGAGGGAGAACAAATGAATAAATGAGAACAAACTTTACTATCAAACAGTCATAAATTGGGTTTGCATGGACAACGTGCAATAATCAGCCTGCTGAAAGTGGTGCACAAAGCATGAATTCCATAGTTCCAGTGATGACCCCCAGAAGTCTCAAAGAAAATACCTCATGAACGTAATGACGTAGCCTGGAATCGAACCCACAAACTTCAGCGGCGTAACCACATTGACTATGGACACTTCCTGGTCATATAATGAGAAGAGCTGTCAGAGAACATTGTCACAACTGGAAAGATCATCACCAAAAGAAACGGGCAGACAGAGAAATTGTACTTGCTGATCTAAGAGGATGACGATGGCATGGAGGAATATCATTTGTGGAAGTGATCCAGGACACCAGGACCAAGGGAGATCCGTGTAGAGACATACAAGCCATTTGGCAAGGTGAAGATGAAGAAGATGGTGAAGATGATTCAGCTAGTTTTCTTTATTTAGTTACCAAGAATTTGTTAACATCTAGAGAGGTTAACAACACATTTTTTGTGTGTGCATATCCTATTTACAGGACATCGCTGTCAACACCAGCATTTTATTGCTGTTGATGTCTTGGCAAGTTTACATTTAGTAGCTTGCCATTGTTTTGAACGACCTGCTCCCTTACCAACACGTTAAAACCTAGCGGTGGTTTGCTGCCAAATCGGTCGCAGCTCTGTTTCGAATGCCGGTAAACTGGCTTATGAATTGCACCCGCAAGCCCTTCGCCGCGGAGACCGGCAACACGCTTTACAAATGAGAATTGTCAAATGTTATGTATATTCAACACTAATGTATGGTGCTGAAGCCTGGACATTGAACAAGCAACTAGAAAGTCGAATAGAGGCCCGGGAGATGTGGATATACAGACGAATATGTTGTATTTCATGGAAACAAATACAGGGGTTCTAGAAAAACTGGGAATGAAGAGAAAGTTTATGGCAGAAATAAAAAAGAGGCAAGTGAAATATTTCGGCCGTGTTAAAATTTTTTTATAAAAACCATACTGAAGGGCAAGGTTGGGGGAAAGTGAGCAAGAGTTAGGCAACGGTACAAGTGAGAAGATAATATCAAGAGATGGACGAACATCAATCTGATTTATTTGGTTGTTTCGGGATTTGAGATTTAAATATTGAGCACAACCCACTACTGGCTACACTGATTGTATTCTGGTATGAACCTAAGGCCTATCCACGTCAATGTGGAAGCACTAGACTTGAGTTATCGCTCTCGTTTGAGCTTGTCAGTAGTGCATATTCTTGACCGGACATGGAAACATCAACCTGACAGAATGTACAATCAAGGCGAGAGACAATGTTAGAGATCCATTGCTGCCAACCTTCATTGTGGAGACAGCACCTGATTGATTGAAGAATTTGTTTGTCTTTTGTATCTCTTACATCACCTGTACGTCTTACAATTACACTGGATAAGCTCACCTGTATATCTTATATTTCCACAAAATAAGCTCACCTGTACATCTTACATTTACACAAAATAAGCTCACCTGTTAATCTTAGATTTCCACAGAATAAGCTCACCTGTTAATCTTAGATTTCCACAGAATAAGCTCACCTGTTAATCTTAGATTTCCACAGAATAAGCTCACCTTACATCTTACATTTACACAAAATAAGCTCACCTGTTAATCTTAGATTTCCATAGAATAAGCTCACCTGTACATTTTACATTTACACAGAATAAGCTCACCTGTTAATCTTAGATTCAGGTCTTAGTCAGATATGACTGAGCTACCGTATAACAGTAGACGGTACTACCTGGTTTCTGTTAGCGCCGAGCGTTGGGCGGCGCTTACCAAACCCGACACCCCACATTGTGCCAACGGCTTCGGGCGGAAGAGCGCAATTGGGAGGGTACAAGCCTTACCCTGGTGCGAGGAAATGCAAGCTAAAGACAAAATTGTCATGGCAGGGCAGACCAGGCCCTAAGCCTTGGTTGGCGACTGGTCTAGGATCGAAGCTCCGACAGGCGGACAGTTAGAGCATTGCTTTGCTGATCCGGCAGCTTCTGCAGCTTGTCTTGTTCCAGATGTAGGGGTGTTACCTTTCCTCTGGAGTGAACTAGGCAGGCCGAGAGAGGGATCATGCTGCATGGGCAACACATGATCTCTATATTTTAGCCCAGGCTTTGTGCTATGGAGAGGCAATAACTCCATCCCTGGTCTTAACTGGTCTCGGAATCAAAGCGAGAGGCAACTGTTACGGGTTATAAGTCCTTGTCAGTTGGCGTAGACATGGGGCGCCACGCGTTGCCTCTGACGGTGGGAGACACCTATAGGTGTCACTGATCAGCTACCGCCCGCCTCAAGCTGGGCAGCCCCCAGCCAATTGGGTGCTGATCCGCCACAGCCTGCCTGCTTCAATGGGTGCTTGGGGCTAGGACAAAATCTGAATCGCAGGCTGTAAAACCAATGCACCAGGTACAAACAAAAATAAAAATAGAAACCTCAAGCTACGGCTTGCAACCTGGAACGTGAGAACCATGTGTCCAGGATTTTCCACTGACTTGACCAATATTGACGATGTGAGAAAAACGGCTGTGATTGATGCCGAACTCAATCGTCTTAACATTGATATTGCTGGCCTGCAGGAGACTCGCCTCGCTGAGGAAGGGTCACTCAGGGAAAACAACTACACCTTTTTCTGGAAGGGTAAAGGGCAGGCAGAAAAAAGGCAACACGGTGTGGGCTTTGCAGTGAAGAATTCGCTACTGGGAATGATTGAAATTCCAGCAGGAGGAAATGAAAGACTATTATCCCTGCGCTTGGCAACCTCTTGTGGGTTTGCCACCATTATTACTGCATATGCACCGACACTCGATTCCTCTGATGATGTGAAGGATTTGTTCTATGAGGAGTTAGACTCTGTGATTAAGGCAGTTCCAAAATCCGACTACATTTATATGCTCGGTGATTTCAATGCTCGTGTGGGCAAGGACTCGAGTTCATGGCCAGTGTGCCTTGGAAAATACAACATCGGTCGCATGAATGAAAATGGGCAAAGGCTGCTGGAGCATTGCACCAGTAATGACCTATGTATTACAAACTCTTTTTTTAAAACAAAAGAGATGCATAAGGTCACATGGAAACATCCAAGATCCGGCCATTGGCACCAGCTGGACTTCATCATCACACGGAGACAACATCTGAACCATATATCATTGACTCGTAGTTACCACAGTGCTGACTGTGATACGGATCATTCTTTGGTTGTTGCAAGGGTTAGACTGAGACCAAAGAGAATCTACACAGCTAAACACAAATCTAGCCCCAGGATTAATATTATTAACACTCATGATCCTGAAAAGTGCTTTCAGTTTCAACAGCAACTTGAAGACGCTTTCACTGATACACCAGAAAATTGTACAGTAAATGAAAAGTGGGGTCAAATTAAGGAAACTCTTTGTAAAACTGCCGTAAGGGTTTACGGCACTGTGGATCATAAGAGGCAGGACTGGTTTGCGGCCAACAGCGAGACTCTGCAGCCCTTGATTGATAAGAAGAAGAAAGCTCTCTTAAGAAACAAGGAAAGACCAACGCGTAACACTCTGAGTGAGCTAAGGCAAGCTAGGAAGGATGTGCAAAAGGCTGCCAGGCAGTGTGCAAATGATTATTGGATCAAGTTATGTGAGTCCATTCAAATCGCAAGTGATAAGGGAGACATAAGAAGCATGTATGAAGGAATAAAGAAAGCCTGTGGTCCAGTGATCAAAAGAAGTGCACCATTGAAAACCTTGACTGGAGAAGTCATCACTGATAAGAAACAGCAGATGGACAGATGGGTAGAGCACTATTTGGAGCTTTACTCAAGTGAGACCAAACTAGCGGATAATGCCCTCAACGCCATAGAGGCTCTACCAACTCTTGACCACCTGGACACACTTCCCACCATAACAGAAGTTAAGTGTGCTATAAATGAACTTGCATCTGGCAAGGCTCCAGGTAAGGATGGGATTCCAATAGAGGTTATCAGGTGTGGGCAAGACACACTCACTATACAGATCCACCAGCTAATAGAGCTATGCTGGCGTGAAGGACAAGTCCCACAGGATTTCAAAGATTCAAGCATCATAACACTGTACAAGAACAAGGGCGATAGGAGCGACTGCAACAACTATAGGGGTATCTCACTTCTGTGTATTGTTGGAAAAGTATTTGCCAGAATTGTTCTGCGCAGACTTCAAGTCCTAGGAGATCAAGTCTACCCCGAATCACAGTGTGGCTTTCGACAGAACCGGTCTACCACTGATATGATATTCTCATTGCGACAAATGCAAGAAAAATGCCGTGAACAAAATCAACCACTGTTTATTGCCTTCATCGACCTCACAAAGGCATTTGATTTGGTCAGTCGTGAGGGTCTGTTCAAGGCACTAAAGAAGATTGGCTGCCCACCAACTCTTCTGTCCATTGTGGAATCGTTCCACACAGGCATGAAGGGTATAATCAAGTTTGATGGTGCAACTTCTGAAGAATTTGAAATCAAGAGTGGAGTTAAGCAAGGTTGTGTACTAGCTCCCACCCTCTTTGGAATATACTTTTCACTTCTACTGAAATATGCATTTCGTGATCAGGATGGTGGTATATACATTCACTCACGCTCAGATGGCGGCCTCTACAATGCTCAGAGATTGAAGGCTAAGACCAAAATTAGGAGGGTACTGATCAGAGAGTTGCTTTTTGCAGATGATGCTGCAGTTACGACCCACTCTGAGGAAGAATTGCAATGTCTACTATCTGCATTCTCCAATGCTTGTTCTGAATTTGGTTTAACAATTAGCAAAAAGAAGACACAGATTATGTCACAAGGTGCACATGGGGTACCATCAATCTTTATTGACGACGCCGAACTAGAGATAGTAGACCATTTTACATATCTAGGATCAGTGGTAAATAGCAAATTATCCCTAGATCAGGAAATCAACATCCGGATTGGTAAGGCAGCAACAACAATGAACAGGTTAAGAAAAAGAGTCTGGGAGAACAGGAAGCTTACTGCCAAAACAAAAGTCCTTGTCTATCAAGCCTGTGTCCTTAGTACTCTTCTCTATGGCAGTGAAACCTGGACAACTTACTCACACCAAGAGAACAATTTAAACAGCTTTCATATGCGGTGTCTGCGAAGAATTCTTGGTATTAAGTGGCAAGACAAAATCACAAATACTGAAGTATTGGAAAGATCAGGTTGTGTGACAGTTTATTCCATGCTCAGTCTTCGTAGACTTAGATGGATAGGACATCTTAGGAGGATGGATGATGGTAGAATACCAAAGGATATCTTTTTTGGTGAATTACAGATGGGTAAGAGATCTCAGGGTCGGCCTCTACTACGATACAAAGATGTGTGTAAGCGGGACATGATTGATACAGGCATTGATAATGCACATTGGGAGCAAGTCGCCGCTGAACGTGTTGCATGGAGGGCAAATATCAGAAATGGAATAAAGTCAAAGGAGAAAATTATTGCAGAAAAGTCACACACCAAGCGTTTGAGACGTAAGATGGTGCATGATGGTGGAAATGACCACGTGTTCACATGCACCCACTGTGAACGGACATTTACAGCGCAAATTGGCCTTATCAGTCACACTCGCTACCGCCATAGTTAAAAGTTATTATGCCTTTTTAAAGCACAAACTATCGTCTGTCAAGACGGCAAGGTGCCAATGATGATGATGATAATCTTAGATTTCCACAGAATAAGCTCACCTGTATATTTTACATTTCCACAGAATAGGCTCACCTGTATATCTTACATTTCCACTGAATAATCTCACCTCTATATGTTACATTTACACAGAATAAGCTCACCTGTATCTCTTACATCTCCACAGAGTGAACTCACTGACTTAAGAAACAACATTTCGAGTATACTTGACAATCCAGAGGCAACAGCAATAATTAACAGACTGAACTTTGCTCAGTGTACTTACCTTCTATCTGTGTACAGGTTGGAGACACTCAGGTATGTTCATCTACCTTCTATCTGTGTACAGGTTGGAAACACTCAGGTATGTTCATCTATCTCCTGTCACAGATATGTTCATCTACCTTCTATCTGTGTACAGGTTGGAAACACTCAGGTATGTTCATCTACCTTCTATCTGTGTACAAGTTGGAGACACTCAGGTATGTTCATCTACCTTCTATCTGTGTACAGGTTGGAGACACTCAGGTATGTTCATCTACCTTCTATCTGTGTACAGGTTGGAGACACTCAGGTATGTTCATCTACCTTCTATCTGTGTACAGGTTGGAAACAGTCAGGTATGTTCATCTATCTCCTGTCACAGATATGTTCATCTACCTTCTATCTGTGTACAGGTTGGAGATACTCAGGTATGTTCATCTATCTCCTGTCTCGGGTATGTTCATCTATCTCCTGTCTCGGGTATGTTCATCTATCTCCTGTCTCAGGTATGTTCATTTATCTCCTGTCTCGGGTATGTTCATCTATCTCCTGTCTCGGGTATGTTCATCTATCTCCTGTCTCAGGTACGTTCATCTATCTCCTGTCTCAGGTATGTTCACTTATCTCCTGTCTCAGGTATGTTCATCTATCTCCTGTCTCAGATATGTTCATTTATCTCCTGTCTCAGGTATGTTCATCTATCTCCTGTCTCGGGTATGTTCATCTATCTCCTGTCTCAGGTATGTTCATCTATCTCCTGTCTCGGGTATGTTCATCTATCTCCTGTCTCAGGTATGTTCATTTATCTCCTGTCTCAGGTATGTTCATCTATCTCCTGTCTCGGGTATGTTCATCTATCTCCTGTCTCAGGTATGTTCATTTATCTCCTGTCTCAGGTATGTTCATCTATCTCCTGTCTCAGGTATGTTCATCTATCTCCTGTCTCAGGTATCTTCATCAATCTTCTGTCTCAGGTATATTCATCAATCTCCTGTCTCAGGTATGTTAATCTATCTCCTGTCTCAGGTATGTTAATCTATCTCCTGTCTCAGGTATGTTCATTTATCTCCTGTCTCAGGTATCTTCATCAATCTTCTGTCTCAGGTATGTTAATCTATCTCCTGTCTCAGGTATGTTAATCTATCTCCTGTCTCAGGTATGTTCATCTAGAGGGCTGAGTGGTCTTATGGTATGGTGTCCGCCTCGAGTGCTGGAGGTCCCGGGTTCATGCCCCGGTGAGGACCGGGATTTTTTCACGTGGACTTCTAGTAATAAAATTTCCCCTGGTCTCTGGGTAGTGAGATCGGACGCCCGTGTGTATTGTTGCGCACGTAAAAAATCCCTTGGCAGGCGGAAATCAAAAAAGAGTAGCCTAAAGGCGCTGCCCGGGCAAAATTTCGAGTTAAAAATCTACGCAAAGTATTTTAGGATCCTCGCCGGTGCTACGGAGTTCGTGCACTGAGCTGAGTTTCTCCAGACTCAGGTTTCAGTTAGGAGGAAAACGAAACACTTATGGGTTAAAACCGTGTGCCGTGATATTGATCCATCGACTAAACTAAGATATGTTCATCTATCTCTTGTCTCAGGTATGTTCATCTATCTCCTGTCTCAGGTATGTTCATCTATCTCCTGTCTCAGGTATGTTCATCTATCTCCTGTCTCAGGTATGTTCATCTATCTCCTGTCTCAGGTATGTTCATCTATCTCCTGTCTCAGGTATGTTCATCTATCTCCTGTCTCAGGTATGTTCATCTATCTCCTGTCTCAGGTATGTTCATCTATCTCCTGTGGGCTAGACACTTACCTACCGGCCAGGTAATCATGGGTTTGATCCGCACCAGGGTGGATTCAAATGTTTTAATTTGGTCCAGGGGACCCAGCCTAAAATGTGTACCTGGAAATGTCTTGGGAGGTGAAGGTGGCCACCGTAACCACGTCACCTACTGTGACCACACCACCCACCGTGACCACACGACCCACCGTGACCACACCACCCACCGTGACCACACCACCCACCGTGACCACATCACCCACCATGACCACATCACCCACCGTGACCACATCACCCACCGTGACCACATCACCCACCGTGACCACATCACCCACCATGACCACATCACCCACCGTGACCACACCACCCGCCATGACCACATCACCCACCGTGACCACATCACCCGCCGTGACCACACCACCCGCCGTGACCACATCACCCGCCGTGACCACACCACCCGCCGTGACCACACCACCCGCTGTGACCACACCACCCACCGTGACCACACCACCCACCGTGACCACACCACCCACCGTGACCACACCACCCGCCGTGACCACATCACCCGCCGTGACCACACCACCCGCCGTGACCACACCACCCGCCGTGACCACACCACCCGCCGTGACCACACCACCCGCCGTGACCACACCACCTGCCGTGACCCACCGTGACCACACCACCCACCGTGACCACACCACCCACCGTGACCACACCACCCACCGTGACTACACCACCCACCGTGACCACACCACCCACCTTGACCACATCACCCACCGTGACCACATCACCCACCGTGACCACACCACCCACCGTGACCACATCACCCACCATGACCACATCACCCACCGTGACCACACCACCCGCCGTGACCACACCACCCGCGATGACCACATCACCCACCATGACCACATCACCCACCATGACCACATCACCCACCGTGACCACACCACCCACCGTGACCACACCACCCACCAAGTGCTGATTGCTCTATACAAATATGGGACTAGCACCATATGCCCAGTGCTCCTGAAGGTGTGTTGGGTCCTTTACTTTACATTACTTTACTTTACTATGCTTTACTTTACTTAGCATTGCATTGCTTTGCTTTACTTTACTTTACTTTACTTTACTTTACTTTACTTTACTTTACTGTATGTTCCATTACTTTACTATACTATACTATGCTTTACTTTACTTTACTTTACTTGGCATTGCATTACTTTACTTTACTTTACTTTACTTTACTCTACTCTACATACTCACTCTCTATCTACAAGTTAGAGGCACTCAAGTATTTGAATACCAAAGACAGAAACAATAGATTGCATGATTTATTGCCTGGCATATTTCACTGCATACCATCCAGCAGGAATCACACAACATTAACTAAAGAAATGAGATAAATCCTTCAAGATGAAAAATACAACACATATTCACACAGTAATTTGAATTGTCTATCAGGGTAATTTTAAACTGACCATCATGTCTTTTTGTTTGCACAAAGTTGGTCTTTGTGGATACGGTTCTGGCCCTAAGTCAGTTGAACTTAAATGTTGACTTATTGTCCTTGACTTAGGGACATAAATTACAAGTACTTTAGAAGTTGAAGTGGGTTCACCTGATGGCGAGGGACACTGGTAACAGGGAAAGCTGGCCCACATGCTAAATTCAGTCCAGTGCTACTAGAAGTAGTGTGTGTTGACTACGCTTGAGTTCAAACTGAGCAAGTGCAAACAAATAAAACACTAAATACTCAGAGGATAACATCAGACTGCTAATTGTACAATTAGTATTGAGACTCTACGCTGGCTGTTGCAGATTAGGACGGAGCACGTATGGGAATGCCCCAAGTGTTATGATGTCAGTTCTTGACTTGAATAAACTCACTTTTAAAAAAAAAATGTACTTACCTGATCTCTGTGTAAACATTTGAGAATGTGAAAGTATGTACATAACTCATTGATGTTTATAGATTTGAGAAAATAAAGATGTGTAACTACATCATGTCTGTTTACAAATTTTAGATGATAAGATGATGAAGATGTTGATGGTTATGTCTCCTGTTCCATGTATCTAGGGTGACACACTCCACAGACCCTGAGGCGGTGCATGGTATTTTCGAGTACTTAGAGGACAAGTACCTGTTCCTGGACAAACTTGGTCAGTTGATGTTGGTTAAACCCCAGTCTTTATTTGCATCTTAGATATGACAGTAGACAGTACTACCTGCTTTCTGTTGGCACCGAATGGTGGATAGCGCTCACCAAACCCGCACCTTACATTGTACCAATGGCTTCAGGCAGAGGAGCATAATTGGGAGGGTACAAACCTCATCCTAGTGTGAAGCAATGCACCCTAAAGACTAAATGTCATGGCAGGGCAGACCTGGTCCTAAGCCTTGGGTGGCAACTGGTCTAGGATTCAATTTTACTTTGCTGATCCGGCTTCTTCTGCAGCTTGTATTGTTCCAAAAGTATTGGTGTTACCTTTCCTCTGGAGTAATCTAAAGAGACAGAGAGAGGGATCAAGTTGCATGGGCAACACATGGTCTCTACAATTCAGCCCAGGCTTTGTGCTATAAAGAGGTATAACTCCATTCCTGGTCCTTGCCATGGGTTGTAGTTATTATCCCTTTTTGAAGCACAATGTAACAAACCGTCGTCTGTCAAGACGGCAAGGTGCCAGTGAGTGAGTGTTTTTGCTAGAGAGTCAGTCTTTCCCATATTATTCACATCTGTCTCAGTCTCACTTCTGTATATGTTTCATATTTCCCTATACTTCAGTTGCCGTGTGGATTCCAGAGACGGAATTTAAGGCTATGTTATTAACTGACAAACTTTCTAGTTTTGTTATTTACTGAAGAACTTGCTAGTTATTTTATTAATTGAAGGACTTCTTTTTCTTCTTCTCTTCTTCTTCTCTACGCTCATCCAAAATGTTGTTTTAGACGTAATTGCGTTGTGCCTGTTTACAGCAGAGCTGCGATATTTGCACCTTTCGGCTGACACATCCGACTTTTTCAGGGATTTGTTGGCCGGGTTACCTTCCCGGAATTGAAGGACTTAGTAGTTACGTTGTTAACTGGATAACTTTCTAGTTAATTTAGTAAATGAGGAGCTTTCTAGTAATATTGTTAACTGAACAACATTCTAGTTATTTCATTAACTGGTTTTCTCGGCGTTTCCTATTCAGTATATTGTCTTTTCTTTGTCTGGTGAGCCCCTGGAATTTGTCTAGTTCTCTTCATGAGCTCCACATTGGTGATTCTGTTTTGTGAGATGAATGATGACTTAACTGACTTTAGCAATCATCCTCAACAGCATAAATGTCTGTGTATATGTTACATCATCAATGCTGTTATATATTGCATCATCAATCTGTGTGTGTATATTGCATCATCAATGTGTGTGAATATGTTGCATAATCACTATGTGTGTGTATATATGTGGCATCATCACTATGTGTATATATTACATCATCCCAGTGTATGTATATATTGTATCATCACTGTGTGTGTGTTCATATTTGCATTATCACTGTGTTATATATTGCATCATCACTATGTGTGTATATGTTAATCATCACTGTGTGTACATGTAGCATCATCACTGTGTGTATATGTTGCATCATCACTGTGTTATATGATGCACCATCAGTGTGTGTTATATGTTGCATCCTCACTGTGTATGTTTGTATTTGCATCTTAACTGTTATATATTGCATAATCACTGTGTGTGTATATGTTACATCATCACTGGGTGTGTATGTTATATCATCACTGGGTGTGTATGTTATATCATCACCCTGTGTGCATATATTGCATCATCACTGTGTATATATATATATATATATATATATGTATATATCACATCAGCATGATGTGTGTATATGTAGCATCATCACTGTGTGTGTATATGTTGCATCATCACTGTGTGTGTGCGTGTGTGTATACATGTTGCATCATCACTGTGTGTGTATATATCACATCATCACTGTGTGTGTATATATCACATCATCACTGTGTGTGTATATATTACATCATCACTCTGTGTGTGTGCGTGTGTGTATACATGTTGCATCATCACTGTGTGTGTATATATCACATCATCACTGTGTGTGTATATATCACATCATCACTGTGTGTGTATATATCACATCATCACTGTGTGTGTATATAGCACATCACTGTGTGTGTATATAGCACATCATCACTGTGTGTGTATATAGCACATCATCACTGTGTGTGTATATATTACATCATCACTCTGTGTGTGTGCGTGTGTGTATACATGTTGCATCATCACTGTGTGTGTATATATCACATCATCACTGTGTGTGTATATATCACATCATCACTGTGTGTGTATATATCACATCATCACTGTGTGTGTATATATCACATCATCACTGTGTGTGTATATATCACATCATCACTGTGTGTGTATATATCACATCATCACTGTGTGTATTTATCACATCATCACTGTGTGTGTATTTATCACATCATCACTGTGTGTGTATATATCATATCATCACTGTGTGTGTGTATATCACATCATCACTGTGTGTGTATATATCACATCATCACTGTGTGTGTATATATCGCATCATCACTGTGTGTGTATATATCACATCATCACTGTGTGTGTATATATCACATCATCACTGTGTGTGTATATATCACATCATCACTGTGTGTGTGTGTATATATCACATCATCACTGTGTGTTGATATATCACATCATCACTGTGTGTGTATATATTGCATCATGACTGGGTGTCTATGTTGCTGTGTTGTCTCCTTCACAGGGCTGTGGCAGTGCATTGCTGTTGTCATAGAGAAGACCTTTGACAAGTACATGGATGTGCTGGATGCAAAAGTATGTTTTGAACTTATTCAATTGTATTTTAAAAGACAAGAGGATTGACCCCATTGCACTGGGTTTTATCCCATATGACCCGGTCTCTTCCCGCAGGGTGGCCTGGCAAAAGTGTTGCACAAAAGCACGGTCTCCGTAGCTCCACCAATGACCCCCAGGAGTCTCTGAAAAAAATTCCACTCATTAACTGAACAAAGTAACCTGGAACCAAATCCACAACCTTTGGAGCGGTAGGCAGGCAGCGTAACCATTTTGCTATGGAGACTGCCATTCATTTTTATATGTGTATGGTTAACGATAGGTGCGTGTGCCGGAGTATTAAAAGACATAACACTCTTTTCGAGGATAAGGTTGAAGGCAAACGAGCAAGAGGTCAACAGTGGTACAGGGGGGAAAACAACATCAAGAGATGGATGGACAGCACTCTGACAGAATATACAGTCTGGATGAGAGACAGAATGAACGAACAAACTTTATTTTCAAAGGTTCACAAATTGGGCACATAGTGTTGGAGATCCATTGCAGCCAACCTTCATTGTGGAGATGGCACCTGATTTATTGATTGGTATGTGCTGGAAAGTGAGTCTTGAAGTGGGAAAATATTATTTTAAAATGACAAAGGATGACCAAGAAATATATTTGTGGAAAGCTTACACAGCTGAAAAACAAATTATATAAGCGACATCAACGTCATCAGAAGTGAGACATCATGATCAGCAGTGATTCTCCACACAAGGCATCTAGTGGAAGAGGAGGAGGCTCATCATCATCATCATCATCATCCTTGCCCATGTTGTGGACAATAAGGACAGGAAAGAATAGTAATGTTGATGCCGATAAAAATGTAAGATGCCGTGGGTCACAAGGATAACTGCTTTTGGTACAGTGAGTTTGCTGTGGTTAATACCACTTTAAGATGTCAGCAATTAGGCTTTGACATTGGAAGTGTTATGGCTGGATATTTGGGTTTTACATAGCGTTTTGGTTCTGTTGACCCAATATTTGTTTACACAAGTGTGTGCTCAAGCTGTCATGAGTCCAGTATAACTTCTTGTTGAATCTATTGAGTATTTTGGCCGGTTGACTAAATACTCTATTTGACTCTCTCTCATCCTCCCTGGTATTCATGATGAACTACAGAGTGACACATTACTTAATATAAACTACAGAGTGACACATTACTTAATATAAACTTCACTAAACACTGTACAGTTTTACATCATCTACTCAAGTCTATACTTCTCATAGTGACACTATCGTGGATCATCCTTGACACATTTAACATTTTAACATTTTACATTGTCTCACTGTATTAAACAACTCCTATACAAGTATAAATAAAATATATGTTTAGATGGCAGCAATATAAACAATACCATTGCCAAAACAAGTCTGACCTGGTCCAACATCGACCACATTTTTCTCTCCAGCTGCCTGGTTTAGTTAGTTAGTTAGTTAGTCGACAGATCATCCTCATTGCACATCGAACCATTCGGTCCATAAGTGCTCGGATCCCCTCCTCAGCAAATCCCGCAGCGTGTAGCGGCTAATGACACCAGTTCTGTGTTGGTTTATCAGTCTTCTTTGGCTTCCTGCGTAGTGTTCTTGTTTGGCCACCCCTCTTTTAATTTGCTGTTCTCGCAGTCTGGCCATGGTTGTAGATTCACATTCATCACATGGTTCTCGCAAAAGTCTTACTTCTCGTAGAGCATTCAGAATGTCAGCCTGGTCCATGGCGCGTCCGCCCTCCACAGTAGCGTTACCTGCGAGCTTGTCAGCCGGCTCATTTCCTTGTACTCCCGCATGCCCTGGCACGAAGATGAAACTAATCTTTGCCAGCCGAGACCGCTCCAGAGACAGCAACCAGTCTCTTCGGATCTCCCCCATCTCTATCCGCTTGAGCATATTCATTGAGTCGCTAAGGAAACATGCCCTAGTGAATATCTGTGTCTCGAGCCATGTTATTGCTTTACTTACTGCCATGACTTCCATAGTCAGGCTACTTGTGGTTTCAACAAAAGCACGAGAGTCCTTCACAATTCTCCCTCCGGCCTGAGCCGTAAAGGCCCATGAGTTTCTCACATGTCGGACGACCGACCCATCTGTGTAAATGACAGCACCACCGTCTAGGGAATTCTCGAAAATCAACGCTTGTACTTCCACCTCCACAGCTGCCGGGTTTTCTTGTCTGCATTTTCTGTCTAGTTGAATGCAAACTGAAAAGGATGTGCAGAAATCTGTTGGCACTTGTAACCACTCCTCGCCAGGTTTTAAGTCATCCAGTAAACACACCTGTTGAAGAATGTCTTCGGCTTGACCCATCCATGACCGTCCTCTTTTTAACCTGCTGCCCTTCACCTTAATTTCACCATAATTTCACTATGCAGTAGATGTTGTGTGTTTGTGTTACCTCTGAGGTAGGCGCGAGCTCTGCAGACTTGTATTCTGTCTTCAATGGTTGGAAAATCAAGAAGGTAGCGCATCGCCCTGCATGCTGTATCTTTTGTACATCCAAGGATAATGCGCATAGCTTCATTCTATATCCTTTCCATCCTTTCTATCTGCTTACGGCTGAGAGTCAGGATTGCCATCGCATACTCAAAAACAGACATGACCAGCCCTTCGTATAGAAGACATAGATGGCGCTGCTCACAGTTTGCTGCCACCATCACCCGCATCGCAGCCAACCCCCGCTTGGCCTTTGTTATCACCTGGTCTATGTGCTCATTATAAGCAAGGCTTCGATCAAACCGTATCCCCAGGTAATTCATTGCCTGCGTTCTTTCAACGAGAACCAAGTCACTGTTGCCTTTGTTGGGCTGACCATTGCCCCAGCCTCAACACACCAAGTACTTATGCGATTGAGTTCGGTTTGTAGTTCCACAGAAACCTGATCTCTATCCTTACCCTGGCGATACACTAAAACATCGTCGGCATATGACAATGTCCTACCAGGTCCAGTGATCTGCTCACTGGTGATTCTCACAGTGTAGGTGTTGAACAGTACCGGAGATAATGGTGATCCCTGTGGTAGGCCAGGATATATTGTTGTTGGTTCCGACGTCCAACTGCCACATCTAAAAACTGCTTTCCTTTGGAAGAGGGCTGCAGCGATCCAACTAAGGAGGAATGGACTTATTTTGAGTTCAAGAAGCTGAAGCATTAAAAAATCCAATGGTACTCTGTTGTACGCATCCTCAAGATCAATCGCTGCAGCAAAGGTTTCAATGCCTGAGTGGAAACCTTCATAGACATCATGGGCAAAAACTGCTGCATTGGTCCAGGTTTCTCTTTTTGGATGGTACCCACCCAGGGTAGGTGGGAAAACACCTTGCCTCTCTAGCTGGCTTGATATTTTCCTGGCAATTAACTTCTCCAGCAGCTTGCTTATTGTATTCTGCATGATTATAACCCGATATCCCTGAATTTTTGTGTGGTCTTTGCCAGGCTTCGGCAAGGGAATCAGATAGCTGTGTAACCACTCCTCCTTGATGCTATCACTCCCTATACTGTTGTTGTACATGTCTGCTAGTTCCTCTAGCTCGTTGTAGGTATACCTATTGATGTCGTCGTATCTTATGCCATCAGGCCCTGGAGCTGCCTGGTTTAGGAGAGACCTTTCTCTCCTGGCCATTGTCAAAGCATGCTTCTCACCGTAAGGTCATGCACATGCTTCAGTGTGACCACAGCTCACATTTCAGCTCGTGACAGCCACACATGTCGTAAGAGCTGATTAGGGAGGGCTGGTGTTAGACCGGCTTACTCAGTCTATAGAAAAATCTAATCAATTATGAATAATAAGTCTCCGAAGGACGGTGGGAGTTGGCTGGGGGTTTGTACACCATTGAGAGCTGAAAGGCAGAACAAGAAGTTGAGTTGAGTCAAGAACCAACATCACAGCAGGACATTCCCCTTGAGCTCCGTCCTCATCTGAACAGCCAGCAAAGAGTCCCACTATTAATGGTACCAGATGCAGTCTGATTATGTGTCCGTCGGCCTTTCCTCGGAGTCCTGAGTGTCGGCCAGATCCTCTGGTAACTCCCTGCAGCACCATTATCTCCAGGCTGTGATGATCTATCTGTTCTTCTGCACTATACACACAATGCCAAATCCCCCTCCCCCCACCAGGCCTGCTCCATCATGCACCTACACCCTTGCCGAGCAGTGCAGACCCAGCCAATCTGTCCACCTCCTCGTTTCCCATCACACCAGCATGTCTGGGGGAAAGATCCAACAGATGCACTCTAATTTTGGTTGTTAAAGAAGTATTCTTCTGAACCTTTGAGTTACCATCATCATGTAGCTGATAATTTTACAGAACATCACTCTCATCACAGCCCATTGAAAAGCCTCTCCATCTCTGGCCAATTCTCCCGCCTCTTGCTCTCTCATGCCCCAGGCGCCTGCAATGTCCTGTACCCATCTTTTTACTGATTGACCCTTGGCTCTTCTACCAGGAACCACGCCTTCCATGGCTAATCTTTCCCAGCCACTGTGATGTTTAATATGGCCAAAGTATTTGTTTCCGACACACTGTGAGTTATAGATGGAATCTCATCATCTCATCTCATCTTGTTCCTCTTCTACCTTCTGGTGTTGTGATGAAGCATAAACAGTGGGAGAGTGCCGTTTATGGGCTTCATATATCGAGGCTGCCATGGATTCTGTTATTCCCTCCGTCCATCATTTACATGGGCAGCCTCTTCTTCTGGTTCCATTTAGTCTCTACATCATTGCTTGCTGAGGTATACTGTTGGTAATCTAGTTACATGGCCTTCTGATAAAATCTAGCACTGCTATAACCCCACTTTAGTCCTGATTTCTTCCTTTCTGATTTTCTCTCTTCTTGATACATTGAGCATTCTTCTTAGGAATCTCATTTCTGTTGTTGTAATTTTTCTTTTTGCTTTTTCTGTCATTGTCCAGGTTTGAATAAGTAGCATACATTTTCGTTGCCGTTCTTGAGATTCAACTCTTGCATGATTTTTCTATAAATGAAGGTAAAGATAACTAGCATCTGTGGCTTTTGGGTTAATGAAACACAGTTTCATAAATTCCCTGACATAATGGTCTGAGGGTTCAAAATCAGCCACAGCAGATTTGGAAGCAGATAACTTTATGTTGATTTTGAGGGTATGAGGTGTAGGCTGTTCAGAGCACAATATGTAGATTAGAGCTACTACATTCGCCTCTAGCTCTAAAATTCTTTTATTCTTCTGTCCCGAAGATGCCCTCAGTCAAAGTGTGTCATCTTTCTCCCCAGAGTGCAATAATTAGTCTTTTTTGTAATTTTTAACAATGTAAATGTATTAGTGCTTTTTTGTTTATTTTTGTTTTCTTTGTTTTTGTGTGCTGATGAAAGCTTTTTAGCTGCACTGTCCATTCTGTTACTTGTGATTGTGTTTTTGTAAAGCTGACTCTTTCCACTTTCCATTTTTGTGTGACTTGTGTGTTTTGTATGACTTCCTTATTTTTGTGTGACTTCTTTATTTTGTGTGATTGTTTATTTTGTGTGACTTCTTTATTTTCACGTGACTTCATTATTTCATGTGACTTCTTTATTTTGAGTGACTTCTTTATATCATGTTACTTTGTTTTTGACTTCTTTATTTTGTGTGACTTCTTTATTTTCACGTGACTTCATTATTTTGAGTGACTTGTGTGTTTCAGCCAAAAACCAAAGAGAAGGAGCAACAGATTGAAGCCCATGCACAGTTCCTACTGGTCAAGTTCAACCACACATACAAGAGAGTCAGGCTGATGGCTGATAAATTCATCTCCAAGTTTGTCAGCCGGTCAGTTGTATTGCTGATTGCCAGTTGCTCACATAGTGCATAGTTCATTTCCATGGTGAGGTGGTCAAGCACATATGTACACAGACAGTGGATTGAATTGCCACAGAGGTCTGCTGTTCAGTCACCTTCATCTTCGTTCCGGGACATGCGGGAGTTCAGGGAAATTAACAAACTGATAATCGTGCTGGCTCTGCATCCCCCTGCAGATGGCCAACCCGTGTTATTAAAGCCATTAGAGAGATGTTGAGAGCAGAGGACTTTGTTGTCAGTGAATATCGTTGTCTAGATCAGTGGTTCTCAACTGGTGGGGAATTCTCCCCCACTAGGTGGGAATTTTAGGTTTTTTTTTGGGGGGGGGGGGGGGGGGGGAGAATTAAGATTATTTTAAGATCGATTTAATACAAGAACCAATTACTTGATATTGATTCGTTTTATAACGTAAGTAGACCAGCAAATCACGTTTTATGTAGACGTTTAGACTTGTTCTAGTATTTGTTTTTAAATTTAGCTTCCATTGTTACGTATACTGTGTAGGGGCGGAGGGGAATTTATAGGGAGGGAATATGAAAGGGGTGGGGGGCGGGGCATGGCATTCTGAACATATGGTGAAGGAGTGCATTTGCCAAAAAAAAGGTTGAGAACCACTGGTCAAGATTGAGAGACCTGGGAGTAAGAATTGGCATGGACAGACAAAAGAGGCACAACTGGGAATGAGAGGCATCATCAACCAACACAGAACTGGCACTATTAGCTGCTGGAAGCTGATACATGGGGGAGGGGTAGGATCTGAGCACCTATGGACATGACCGGAGTGCAAGGATGATGCCCCAACAGATAACTAACTAACTCAGTAGGGTGTATGAGGTGAAGTGACATCTCTCTTCACTTGTAACTCTTTCAGTACTAGAATGTTTCACAGCAGATGTCCTAGCTGGCAAATAATCACTATGAAAAATAACCAGTGCATTCACTTAAAAAGAAGCCCTGTAAATACACAGCTGGGGAAGTAAGATTTGTATAGTATTCTCAGATCAAAAGTCAAAAGAAAGAGAGAACACATTGCATGATGGTAGGGATTCATTTGAAAGAGTCCATCACAGAATGTTGTGTGGTGCTTTAAGAGAGAAAGATTATGTTGGTGTTCCCAGTGTGTAGTACAGGATTAGAAGGTAGCCATTGGTGAGGGATTGTGATATCTGCCACTGTCTCTGAAGCTACTAGGTTCAATCCTTGCATAGGGTTGGGAATTTTTCCAGGAACCATTGGTGTCTAACAATATCACATAATTTCTCGGGTAGTGAGATAGGATACCTCGCCTTTTCAGATGGAGTCCAAAAAAAACAAAAAAAAACAGGATGTCCTAGGTGTAAGATGTGCACAATAAAAAATCCCATGACTGTTGCAAATTGTAGGCCTTATAGCTGCTACCCTGTCAAAATTGTTACGACGACAGAAAGCCTACCCTTGGGTAGATAGAGTGCGTTGTCTTCAGTGGAATCTGTCTAGATAAATGCATGCCAAATTTGGACATGCTAACCTAAACTTTGCATAACTAGGCATGACGCACTCTAGGTGAAAGAGGAACAGAAAGAGGAAGAAGTAAGGATTGTAAACATGATGAGGACTGTTACTTTTGTTTTTGTGCTAGGACATGCTAGTATTACAGGAAATGAAAGAGGAACAAAAAGAGGAAGAAGTACAGGATTGTAAACATGATGAGGACTATTACTTTTGTTTTTGTGCTAGGACATGCTAGTATTACAGGAAATGAAAGAGGAAGAAGTACAGGATTGTAAACATGATGAGGACTATTACTTTTGTTTTTGTGCTAGGACATGCTAGTATTACAGGAAATGAAAGAGGAACAAAGAGAGGAAGAAGTACAGGATTGTAAACATGATGAGGACTGTTACTTTTGTTTTTGTGCTAGGACATGCTAGTATTACAGGACATAAAAGAGGAACAAAGAGAGGAAGAAGTACAGGATTGTAAACATGATGAGGACTATTACTTTTGTTTTTGTGCTAGGACATGCTAGTATTACAGGACATGAAAGAGGAACAAAGAGAGGAAGAAGTACAGGATTGTAAACATGATGAGGACTATTACTTTTGTTTTTGTGCTAGGACATGCTAGTATTACAGGAAATGAAAAGGCAGACACTTTGACTGGATCTGCGGTTATTGTGGAGTGTCCATCAGTGGACTAGCAGCCATCTTGAATACTATTTAATATCTTGGCATAACTGGCATTCTTTTGATGTGGCTAAACCATTTTAATTTCTTATTCTTTAATTAATTGAATGACTGGTTTCCAGGAAGGTAACCCACTCAACAAATGCCTGAAGAAGTCATATGTTTCAGCCGAAAGGTGCAAATATCTCAGCTGCTGTAAACAGGCACAACACATTATGTCTAAAGTAACATTCCGGACAAACGCAGAAGAAAAAGAAGAAGAGGAATGACTGGTTTAAGACCTAGTCGTCTTCTTCTTCTTTTTCTTCTTCTTCTTCTTCTTCTTCTTCTTCTTCTTCTTCTTCTTCTTCTTCTTCTTCTTCTTCTTCTTCTTCTTCTTCTTCTTCTTCTTCTTCTTCTTCTTCTTCTTCTTCTTCTCCTTCTCCTTCTTCTTCTTCTTCTACTTCTTCTTCTTCTTCTTCTTCTTTTGTTTGCTTGAAATATGTCTATAACTGCAATGCTGTCTCTTGTATGAATTTAACTGTCTTTTTCAGTTCACACTGCTACTCTGGCAACTCTTCTAAGGCATCTCACCTCTGTAGTTATGATTTTCCCCTCATTAGTTGCAGTAAGAGTTCGTGTCTGACATTGGCAACATAATGTTAGCCAAAAAATAGTTCCCCTGTAACAGTTACCAGTTTGAATACGTTAGTCATGAAGATTTGAAATTATTAGGCTTAAAAACTTGGCTTCTATTGTTTAAGAGTTAGCTTGCTGAATGTTATTTCCATCCAAGTCACAGCATGACCAGGTACCTTGCAGCAGCTTAACAACCTGGGTTCAAACCCATTAACCATGTCACATAACCATGCAAGCCCTACACACTCCCATATTCAAGTAAACAGATCTACTACTGAAATGTGTGTGTAGTTAGAATTGAGGACAATTCATTTTTAACATAGTAGTTAGTTACAGCCATGTGTGTATCTCTGGGATTGAGCCAAGGTGATAGTGTTTTTTTGTTTAAACTTGAAGTTTACATTGCCAGTTTGTTTGAAAGAGTCAAATTTCCTTCCAGTTTCCCGCACATCTTGTGGAGTGGCAAGGTACTGAAGACAATGCTGGACATCCTGCAGGTCGTTTGTCAGGCTCTGGATTTGGTATGTAGGCATTAACGTTAGGCACATCTGGTAGATGTAAAAAAATTAGTTGCACATCTTGTACAGGACCTTGCAGTCAACCCCAGCATTATTTGGCTGTTGGTGATTTCTTGCCAAGTGTATTTTGTTTCCAAGTAGTTTGCCATTGCTTTCTGAACGGCCAGCACTCATACTATTTAATTAAATAACCAGCGCAAGGTGGTCTATGCCAAAATTGCCCGCAGCTGTGTTTCGAAATGCAGTATGTGGGATTACGAACTACATCTGTAACCCCAACACCATAGACTGGTAGATGTAAGAGATTCACATATTAATGTGCATTGTGAGTATTCAAGATGTGATAGATAATATACTCATGATCGCAGCAGAGGCAGGACAGCTGATAGGGAGACATTTAGACAGACTGTATTGGGGGCAAAGATGTACATAGGACAAGCCACTGGATAATAATTGATATTAGACATGGGACTTCAAGTGTATGTTTGTTCGACATTTCATGCATGTTTGCGTGGCTTCCTGATTGCTGTGGTGCATCTCCTGGCTGGTTGCCTCCATCTTCAGCACCTTTCTTTTGCTAGGGTAGGCTAGTCTTACTTGAGTTTAGATATGTATGTACACACGTATCAAAGCATGTATGTACATACATACATTTCTAGAACAGTCTGGTTTTATGGCGCCAGAGACTTTCTGTCACCTCTTCTCCTGTTAGTTCAAACAGTTCCACCACATGAAGGCCAGAAGTTGGACTTCTGTTGCCAGAGGTGCACATGCCATGGGGATATTTTGCAAGGTTAGGCACTCACTCTCAACTCTTTACCCCTGGCTATAACAGCAATTTGGAACCTGTGTGCTTGTTAACTTGATGCACAAATGAGACCTCATAGAAACAGGCCACTGCATTTTTACTTTTTTTCTCTGGATTAGCCTTATGCAAGATCAGTACATTTTACTTCATTAATTTTCTTCATTTAAAAAAATATTGTAATGACTTATGTAACTATTGTTTAATCCCTACTCTCTTTGTCTGTTATTGTGTGTGTGTTTTTTTTTCTGATTAGGGCTTATTGCACAATGTCCTCTGTTATTTGTGATAGTGTTCTTCTGGTAAAGCTGGCTCTCTCCACCTCTTGCATTTCCTATTATTCATTGTTAACATTCTGCCAACTGTATTCCTCTTATTCATTTGTTTTCCATCGCCACCATGTTCATATTACATTAATAGCAGAATGTAAAGTCAGTTATGTCAGGAAAACCTGAAAGGTTATACTACTTATTGTGTTGTTAAAGATTATATTCATTCAGTAGCATGTTCTTTGCAGCACCTCATCCCCATAACAACCTTCCGGAAAACTTCTCGGCCATAAGCAAAATGTCCCGCGTCCGATACACCCATCTGGAGATCATCTGCCACATCCTGCAGCCATCTTCTCTTTGGCCTTCCTCTTCCTCTCTTCCCAGGCATATACCCCTCCATTATTGTTCTCTTCAAACTTTCATGACGTTTCAAGTCACCAAAATATTTCCATTTCCTTTGTTTTATTGTCTTTAGTAGCCGACCTTCAAAATTCAGATCTTGTTGTGTGGATGCATGTTTTTTTTTCTGTATCCAGGATATTCTTAGAACTCGTCTATAACATTTATATTCAAAGGCATTTTTTTACTGATCAGCTTGTTTAGTGAGTGTCCAGGCTATATTACTGAGTAAAGATTATATTTTTGGTTCTATTATTAAGATTATAATATTGGTTTTATTGTTATAGGTTATTATGGTCTTATTGTTAAAGATTATATTACTGGTTGTATTATTTAAAGATATTGGTTTTATTGTTAAAGGTTATATTACTGGTTCTATTATTTAAAGATATTGGTTTTATTGTGAAAGGTTATAATACTTAAAGAGACATGTCAATAGTTTTATTTGTTTGGCACTGCAGGATCCTCATGATGATGCCCCGGAGATTCAGATTCCAGGCACCCCGTACAAGCTTCGCATCATGGAAAACCTGACTTCACGAGAGGTCAGCTGGGCTCCTGGTTTCTTCTTCTGTGTTCGTCTAGAATGTTGTTTTAGATGTAAATGCATTGTGCCTGTTTACAGCAGAGCTGTGATATTTTCACCTTTCGGCCAACACATCCGACTTTTTAGGCATTTGTTGGCCGGGTTAGCTTCCTCGGGTACTCCTGGTGTTAAAAAGTCTAACAGATTTAAGGATGAGAGGTTGGTTTAATTGCACTGGGTGTTACGCCCACATGGCTCTGTCTCTTTCCGCAGGGTGGCTGCCAAAAGCATCGCACAAAACACGAACTCCGTAGCTTCAGCGATGACCCCCAGGAGTCTGAGAAAATTACAGTCGTGAACCAAATGACAGTCCAGAATTCAACACATAACGTTTAAAGCATGAGTCAAACACCTTTGTGTTTTAAGTGTTCTGGATTCTAAACCTGGTTGCAGAGCCATGGTAGCATAGTGGGTTGTGTTCAGACTTGCCAGAATGGAAGTCTGGGTTGTGTCCTTAGCCATCAGTGTGACATCAACTCAGCCTGGTTAAATTGATAATAGAATTGTCTCTGGTGAGGAAGGGCACAGAGGAATGGATCTGTCCTCCTTTGAGAATACTCCTCATAATGCTGTAAGCTAGGTGTTCACAAGTCTTGGAGAGGGAAAGCAGAATCTAAATAAGTTTCTCACCAGCCTGGCTTCAATAGACCTATCAAGTAGTGCATTGTATCTGGAGGATTCACCAACCAGCCAACCATTATTAAAGGTTATATTACTGATTTTATTATTATAGATTATAATGTGTGTATTATTGTTAAAGATTATATTACTGGTTTTATTGTTAAAGATTATATTATCACTTGTATTGTTAAAGATTATAAATTTTATCGTTAAAGATTATATTATCAATTTTATTGTTAAACTTTAAAGTTTGCAGAAGCAATAATGATTAATCTACACAAGCCAGTTTTGTGCTAACAGAAAGACATGTTAGTTTAAAATTACCGTGGTAGACAATTGACATTACTGTGCGAACATGTGTATATTTCATCTTGAAGGATTTATCTAGTTATGTTACTTTATGTTGTGTGAATTGTGCAGTATGTACCTGACGAGATGCAGTGAAATATGCCAGGCAATAAATCATAAAGATTACATTACTAGTTTTATTCTTAAAGATTACAAGCTGCTGATTTTAATATTTAAGATTATAGACAGCTAGTTTTGTTTTTATTGATCATCCTGCTGGGTTTTTGTTTCTTTAGTCAAAGTTACACTTCTGATTTAATTGTTAAAGTTTATTTTCAAAAGCTGCACTGATTTCTTTGTTAAAAATAAACCGTGCAGTCACTTGATTGTTTTAAAAAGCTCACAATTACATATGCTCACGGAAACTTGACTGTTGAGACAAACCCAGCAGTCTCTTGATAGTTGACAAAACAACATGTGCTCTTGCATATCCTGAAAAATAGGATTGGGTTTGTCTACAGCAAGTTGTCAAAGATTGCTCGGCATGCAGCTCTAACATCTTGCTGGAGTCCATGAAGTGGGCACCCAATGCTGTACGGTCTCACCTGATTGAGTACGTCCTGCAGATGGACATGAATGAGAAGGGATTGCTACAGCACAGTGGCCTGGCTATGGCCACGGAGAGTGTCCTCAACTATGCCGGATACAAGCGTGGGGGGACTAGCGCTGTAAGTTTACTTGTTGGTGTTGAGTTGCCAAGTTAGGTTAGTGGTCCCGTGTGCACATTGATCATGTGCTTATAAGTGTAGGTGGTCTTGTTTCACCATCTCACACGACGAGCAGAGTTGTGGATCGTGCCACGTGGCCAAGCCATCCAGATATTTACTCCTCTGCCTTCTCCTTGTTCTTTTCCCCTCAGTCTTGCCAGTTGTCACCTTGTTATCTACTTTCTTTTTTTTCTCATAAAGTGTCCAGACAATTTCTCTGATCATTTTACAATTTTCATCTGCTTCTTGTAGGACTTAGTCATTGGTTTATATGTCTGCTCATAGTATTCTTTGCATTTTCCACATTTACCACATTTCCACTGCCCTTAGATGTTTTAAGCTTGACTGCTCATTGTCCACGTTTCACATCCATAAAAAAAATACAGGTTCAATTAACACTTCAACAGGGAACATTAACTCCTTCAATTCCAGTAGTTTAGATTCATGTGCTACTTGTGTGTGTTTTGTTAGCTCGCTTTGAACTCAAGCGTAGTCCATACATGTGCCACGGTACTACTTCTAGTAGTTGCCACTGGACTGATTTTTGAGTGTGGATTAGTTTTCCTTATTACCAGTGTCTCTTGCCATCAGGTGAACCCACTCTGATTTCTGAGGTACTTGTAACTTATGTCCTCAAGTCAAGGATGAGAAGTCAACATTTTAGTCAAACTAACCTGTGTAGGGGTTGAATCTTTTATCTTGGCATCAGCACACAGGAAGTTTAAGAATGAGTGCTCGTATCCATTAGGTCTTGCTGACCTCCCCTATGCTACTAACTCCTCCTGTTCCAGTAGTAAATAAAGTCAGAATATAAATTGAAATGGTGAAGTGAAAGTGAAGTGAAAAGTCATTATCACCTGTGTCTGTTCCAGACAAGACATCTGAAGAAGAAGCAGAAAAGGAATTAGAAGAAGATGAAGAATTAGAAGAAAAATAATTAGAAGAAGAAGAAAAAGAATTAGAAGAAAAAAAATTGAATAAGAAGAAGAATTAGGAGAAGAGGAATTAGAATATAAAGATTAGAAGAGAAAAAAAAATAATTAGAAGAAATAGAATTATAAGAAGAAGCAAAAGAAGAATAAGAATTAGATGCAGAAACAAATTAAGCAAGAAGAAGAAGATTTAGAAGAAAAGGAATTATAAGAAGAAAAGAAGTAATGAAGAACCAGAACAAGAGGGTGATATTTAACAAGCAGGTTGCATCCTAATCCTTATTATTGGGGCCCATAAGAAAAATAAAGAGAGTAACACCGTAACCGGCCATACATGTCGTAAGAGGTGACTGAGAAGGGTGATGGCTACCTCACCTCATAGAAAACTGTAGCTATGAAATCCAACCCACCATAAACAAGTCAGGAGTCAGCATGGCCGAATGGATAAAAACACTTGTTCTTAAACATCTGTGTTTAGTTGTTTTTTTTAAGTTTTAGTCGTTGGATCAACATCACGGCACACGGTTTAACCCATAAGTGCTCCGTTTTCCTCCTAACTCAAACCTGAGTTTGGAGAAACTCAGCTCAATGCACGAACTCCGTTGCATCGGCGAGGATCCTGAAATGCTTTTCAAGCATTTCAAGCAAACATCTGTGTGCTGATGTTGAGGTAAGGGGTTCAACTCCTACTCCAGTCAGTTGGATTAAAATTTTGACCTCTCATCCTTGACTTGGGGATGTAAATTACAAGTACCTCTGAAGTCAGAGTGGGTTTGCCTGATGGCGAGGGACACCGTGAATAGGGAAAGCTAATACACACACAAAGTTCAGTCCAGTGCTAATAGAAGTAGTGTGTATGGACTACGCTTGAGTTCAAAGCGCCGAGCACCAAAACAAAATAAATAAATAAACAAGTCTGCACAGAGTTTGGTGTGGGTTGGTTGAGGGGTCTTTCCTCTATGGGGAGATGAAAGCTGGCAGCAGAAGAAGAAGAAATGGGCAAGCAAGAGAGATATGAGTTGAGTTGAGTTGAGTCACGAAACAACATCGCAGCACTTGCGACACTCCTATACATGCCTTGTCATCATCTTCAACAGCCAGCGAAGAGTTCCAATACTCATGGTACCAGCAGCAGTCTGATTACATGTCCGTCTGGGGTTTCTTCTGTGTGGTGAGTGTTGGCCAGATCCTCTGGTCACTCCTTGCAGCAGTGTTCTCTACCAGCCGTGATGATCTACCCATTCTTCCACACTATACACATGATCCCAAAGGACCCCGGCCACATCTACCTTAATATGCATCAATACATCATCAAGTGGTGCAGACCCAGTCAACCTGTCCGCCTGCTCGTTTCCCACCACCCCAGCATGTCCTGGGGATCAACATTCAACAGAGGATCTGTATTTTTAGGCAAGAGGGATATGCCCGTGGGAAATGGGCAAAGCAAGACAAATTTGTGAGCTGCTGTAGCATAATGGCTAGCTGCTCGTCTGTAAGTCTGGTGGCCACGGGTTAGAATCCTTATCAGGACACATTTTGAAAATGGACATGGGCATTTTAAAAATTGACATGGGCATTTTAAAAATTGACATGGACATTTAAACTATTGACGTGGACATTTTAACAATTGACATGGACATTTTAACAATTGCCGTAAAATTTTTAAAAATTGATGGACATTTTAACCATTGACATGGACATTTTAAAAATTGACATGGATATTTTAACAATTGACATAGACATTTTACAAATTGAGATGGTCATTTAAAAAATGTACATGGACATTTTAACAATTGAAATGGCCATTTTAACAATTAACATGGCTGTTTTAACAACTGACACTGACATTTTAACAATAGCAACTGGAGGACACTCAAAACCCTTCATTATAAGATTTGGAGTACGACAAGGTTGTGTCCTGTCCCCTCTCTTGTTCATAACATATATAGACAACATATGTTAAAAAAAAACAGCCAAACAGAGACTGCAAGAACACTGCATGATGAAAACACAGAAGAAGAATTATCTGCAAATTTAACCATTAGAGAATTCCTGTTTGCGGATGACCAAGCACTAATAGAAAATTCAGAAGCTGAATTACAAGACCACATGAATAGTCTAAATGAAATCTGTAGGGAACATAACATGAAAATTAGCACATGTAAATCAGAGGTAATGACTATAACTAACGAAGAAAAAACAACAATGGTTACCTAAACGAACATCCATTGAAACAAATAGATGCAATAAGGCAAACCAACTCATTGGACAAATTGTACCAATACTAAAGAACAAACATGTATCAATAACTACTAAGAAAGCACTTTACAACACAATCTTCCTACCAACTCTATGTTATCAATGCCAAACCTGGACAATGACAGAAGAAGAGAAAAAAAAATAACAAGAGAAATGAGATTTCTGAGAAGAAGAATAAATGTATCAAGAAGATACAAGATCAGAAATGAAGAAATCAGGACTAAAGAGGGGTGTTATAGCTGTGCTAGATTTGATTAGAAGGCAGCAAGTCAAATGGTTTTGCCATGCAAGTAGGTTGCCAACGAACAGTATACCACAACAACCAATGATGTACAGACCAGAGGGAAGCAGAGGAAGAGGCCGACCACGTAAACGATAGACACAGGGATTAACAGTCCATGGGAATATCGATACATGAGGCCCATAAGTGGGCACTCTCCCGCTGTTTATACTACACCTCGACACCACAAGATACAAGAAGAACATGATGAGATGAGATGAGATTTTAACAATTGACATGGTCATTTAAAAATTTTACATGGACATGTTAAAAATTTATATGGCCATTTTAACAATTAAACATGAATATTTTAACAATTGACATGGACATGTTAACAATTGACATGGTCATTTTAAATATTGACATGGACTTGTTAAAAATTTATATGGCCATTTTAACAATTAAACATGAATATTTTAACAGTTGACATAACAGTTTTATTAGTTGACATGGACATGGTAACAATTGACATGGGCATTTTTAACATTGACATGGACTCTCAGGTTGGCCCAGCCTAAAATAGATACCAGAAATTGTCTTGGGAAGTAAAGGCAGCCATTGTGATACTGACCACAGTGAATGTAATTGATTTCAGTTGTAGATGCAACTGTATAACTCTGCTGACTTCCCTCTGTATATTCATATCTGACTTTGCACACCTTCGGCTCCACATTTTCATATTTGGCACTTTTACAACTGAATTGGACTCAACCTTTGTAGAAAAAGGACACCTTTTAAAACCGAACTGAACCCAACTTTTGTACCTTCTTGACAACGAAGGAGTTATGTTTTATTATTATTTTATAATTTTATGTTGTTTCTTTAGATCTTGAAGTTTTATACACTGTGTCCGTGTCTAGTATGTTTCATCTGTTCGCAGGAGTTACATATACCTACTTGTTTGTATTCCCTTCTTAACTGTCTCTCTGTGTTTTTGTTCATGTTATGTGCAGACTTCCAGCATTGATCGCCGCCCCAGCTGCGTGCATTCCGAAAGCTCTAACTTCATGGCCAACTTGAGCATCCGGTCACGATACGTTGGAGAGGTTAGTCTTGGATTTTTAAGGTAAAAATGACATAGCAAAACACATTAATGCTAATCCTGATGTGTGGAAGTGTATCATGGACAATCAGCAGATTCTTCTTGTAAATTTTGTGTTGTTGCTCGCTTTGAACTTAAGTGTAGTCTGCTCACGGGCTACTACTTCTAGTGCACTGAACTGATGTTTGTGTGGCATTGGTGATCATGTGTGTCCGCAGCCTTCTTTCTTGTGCACTGCCAGTCAATTCTGATACTCATGTTTCTTCATGCCATGATGTCAAACTGTCCAGCATGATTTCTCTCAGTCTTCCACTGCCTCTACTCCCTTCCGATTTTCCCATTGTAACAACATACTGCAGTTTTCCCATTGTCATAACATACCCAAATTTTCCCATTGTCACAACATACTCAAATTTTCCCATTGTCACAACATACTCAAATTTTCCCATTGTCACAACATACTCCAACTTTCCTATTGTCACAGCATACTCCACCTTTCCCATTGTCACAAGTTTAAGTTGAATATACACACTGATCTCTCAAGGAAGAGGAGGAGGAGATGAAGATGTTACATTATTCAATTTAAGAAAAGATTACTCTGAAGTTGCACAAATTCTCTCATAAATAAAAGAAGAGCACAAAGTTCTGCATATACAACCAGCATGCACTTGATTATCTGATGAAAGAGCGAGAAAGAAAGAGACTAAGCAAGTTTTTATATATCCAGAGAGCAATGAAGTCGTGTTTTGGTGACAATAACCATTTGTTCCAGGTTAACGGGATGCTGGACATTTGCAACAACATGAGGACAATAGAAGAGAAGCTGTGTGAAAATCTGGCGCGGGCTTTCAAGGACAAAGGTAATAAGTCTGTGGTTTCTGTTGTGTGTAAGTTTTCTCTCACTCCCACACACACATGCATGTGCATATGCTACCCACAGACAACACACATGCATATGCTACACACACTTCACACATGCATATACTACACACATGCATATGCTAGACTCACACCACACATGCATATGCTACCCACACATCACACCTGCATACACTACCCACACACCACACATGCATACACTACCCACACACCACACATGCATACACTACCCATACACCATACGTGCATACACTACCCATACACCACACGTGCATACACTACCCATACACCATACGTGCATACACTACCCACACACCATACATGCATACACTACCCATACACCATACGTGCATACACTACCCACACACCACACATGCATACACTACTCATACACCATACGTGCATACACTACCCATACCCATACGTGCATACACTACCCACACACTATACGTGCATACACTACCCACACACCATACGTGCATACACTACCCACACACCATACGTGCATACACTACCCACACACCATACGTGCATACACTACCCACACACCATACGTGCATACACTACCCATACACCATACGTGCATACACTACCCACACACCATACGTGCATACACTACCCATACACCATACGTGCATACACTACCCATACACCACACGTGCATACACTACCCATACACCATACGTGCATACACTACCCACACACCACACATGCATACACTACCCACACACCACACATGCATACACTACCCACACACCACACATGCATACACTACCCAAACACCACACATGCATACACTACCCATACACCACACGTGCATACACTACCCATACACCACACATTCATACACTACCCACACACCACACATGCATACACTACCCATACACCATACGTGCATACACTACCCATACACCACACATGCATACACTACCCACACACCACACATGCATACACTACCCATACACCACACGTGCATACACTACCCATGCACCACACATGCATACACTACCCATACACCACATATGCATACACTACCCATACACCACACGTGCATACACTACCCATACACCACACATGCATACACTACCCATGCACCACACATGCATACACTACCCATACACCATACGTGCATACACTACCCACACACCACACATGCATACACTACCCATACACCATACGTGCATACACTACCCATACACCATACGTGCATACACTACCCATACACCACACATGCATACACTACCCATACACCACACATGCATACACTACCCATACACCACACATGCATACACTACCCACACACCACACAAGCATACACTACCCATACACCACACATGCATACACTACCCATACACCATACGTGCATACACTACCCATACACCATACGTGCATACACTACCCATACACCACACATGCATACACTACCCATACACCACACATGCATACACTACCCATACACCACACATGCATACACTACCCATACACCATACGTGCATACACTAGGAGGCGCCTTACTTCTCCTTTGATAGGGGATACCCCTACCCCGCTACCCACTACCCACTACATTAATTTGTGTTATTTTATATTGTAGTGTTACAAAACATTTATTGCGGTGGAGGATTAAGGTTTTGACTTTGTGAGGTTCTTTAACAAACATGGCTGTTTTGTCTCTGACAGACTGTGGGATCAGCACCTTGTGTCACATATATTGAATAGCAGAAGAAGATCCATTGGTTTGGCCATTCCGTTAGAATGCTAGACCATCAACTACCAGCACTGGTCCTACATCAGAGAAGATCCAATGCTGTGCTACAAATTATCAAATCCTGTTGTTTTTTTTGCTCTCGCTCGCTCGCTTTGAACTCAAGCATGGTCCATTCACACTACTTCTAGTAGTGCTGGACTGCATTTTGCGTGTGGATTAGCTTTCCCTATTAACAGTGTCCTTCGCCATCAGGTGAACCCACTCTGACTTCATAGGTACTTGTAATTAACGTCCCCAGGTCAAGGATGATCGGTCAACATTTTAGTCTTAACTGTCCGATGTAGGGGTTGAAACCCTTACTTCGGCATCAGCACTCCGGAAGTTCAAGAACGCGCATTCTTATCCATTCGGCCATGCTGACCTACATGAAATCCTATATTCTTTGGGATCTTGTTCTGGAACTCTGGAGGATGATGATGATGATAATGATGACTCAAGGCATATATAGGAGGGAAAGATATATGTGACAATCTTCAGATTGCACTACTAGTACATTATTCATAATTTCTTAATTTTATGTCTGCCTCATTTGTCTTCATACAAATATGCTCATATAGTCTCTCCCACACTCTGTCTCTCTCTGTCTCTGTATTTCTCTCTCAGACTGTCTTTCTCTGTCTATGTACTTCTCTCTCTGTCTGTCTTTCTCTGTCTATCTCTGTCTTTCTCTCTCTGCCTCTGTCTCTGTCTTTCTCTATCTGTCACATGGTCTCTGTCTTTTCTATCTCTCTCTCTCTCTCTCTCTCTGTCTGTCTCTCTCTCTCTCTCTCTCTCTCTCTCTCTCTCTCTCTCTCTCTCTCTCTCTCTCTCTCTCTCTCTCTCTCTCTCTCTCTCTCTCTCCAATTTAGGCAAATAAAGAGAGTATGTGTCAAAGCAGATTTCTTCCTTCAGGGAGGTACTGCTGCCATTTAAGGTATCAGACTTGGATCCCAGTATGCCTATAGCTTGCAGCTGTTTTATTGTCAACTGTGTCCTCTTTTTTCTACTTGTTTTTCTTGTCTTCAATGTCTGCCAGTCAACACCTGTCTATGTACTTCTCTCATGGTGTTTCATTGGCCTCAAAGTGAAATCTGGCAGACTTGTGGGATGTGTTTTGGTTTTGGCTTGAATACGCCATATTTGTATTTATTTGTTTTTTTATTAATTTATAAATTGCATTACATTACCTTTACCCTTGCCTGCCATTACCTCTTTTATCTTCACATGCCTTTCATACTATTACCTTTACATAAATTGTACTTTACCTTCTTTTGCTTTTATATTCCTTTTCCTTATCTTTTAATTTAACATTCCATTTCCTTACCTTTTACTTTAACACTACTTTTCCTTTTTTTTTTCTTTTAACTTTGCATTCTGCAACCTTTTCCTTTTTGTCTTCTACATTTACATTCTTTTCCCTTACCTACTTTTAGCTGTACATTTCTTTACTTTAACTTGTACTTACTATCTTCTTTAACCCTTATATTGGATTATTTTTACTTTACCTTCTTTTATCATGTATATTTCTTTACCTTACCTTCTTTAACCTTTACATTCCTTAACCTTTTACCTTTACATTCCTATACCCTGTACTTTTACTGTACCTTCTTTCACCTTTACATTCCATTACATTACAATCTATTATCTTCGCATTCTTTTACTGTCACATCCCTTTACCTTTACTTTTGCAGCATCATCTTCTACCTGACCATCCCTGTACTGTACTTCATATCCTTTTAATTCCTTTACCATTACCTTCTATTTTACCTTCACAATGGCAAACTACTGAACATAAAATTGCCAAGAATTCATGATCAGCCAAAAAATGCTGGGTATTGACTGCGACATCCTTTAAGGACTATGCAGCTAACTTAATTGCATATTCCATTGCAGATGTTCTCAAGGCTAAACAGGCTTTGTTTCGCATCACAGCATTGCAGATCAAATGTCCAGGTAGGTACTTCTGCTGGTCTTGTAGCCCATTTAACACACTTTTTTAAAATATTTTTTTACAGTTGATATTTTGACCATTGTTATCACTGGAGCTGGGGTTATGATGATGATAATTATTAAAGCTGATGTTTTGATTATTGTTATTACAGCGGATATTGTTATGATGATGATTAAAGTTGATTGTTGATGATAACAGATGATATTTTGATGATTTTTGTTACAGTTGATATTGTGATGATGATGAAGATAGTGGTAATTATGACAGTTTATATTGGGTTGATATTTCCAGATGTACGCAGGAACTTGCTGCAAGAACTCTGCTGGGCACCGATCAGGCTCTTCACCGAACAGTTGATGGAGGTGGCAGTCATGTGTTGGGAGTGGATGCTGTCGGCCCGACCAGAGTTTACTGTTGAGGTATGTAAAAGCTAGTTGCATATCCTTTACAGGACGATTGCAGTAAACACCAGCATTTTTTGCTGTTGTTAATATCTTGGCAAGTTTATGTTCAGTAGTTTGCCATTGCTTTCTGAACGACTGGCATCCATACCGTTTTGTAAAAAACCAGCGCAACGCAGTCTGCTGCCAAATCATGCGCATCTGTGCTTTGAATGCGGGATCACGAACTGCGCCAGTAACCCCTCGCAACGGAGACTGGTGTTGAGGTATGAGTTCAGGAAAATAACCTTTTTCAGACATTTCTGGCTATGAGTATTTGAGCTCCTGGTTTCTAAAAACTGACATAATAGCATTCTGGAAAAAAAAACAGAGCCATAAGCAATATATTGCACAGTTTCTATCCTGGCATATTTCATTGCATCTCGCTAAGTGCATACTCCATCCATCCATGTGCCTCCTTCCCGCCGCCTAGCCTACGGGACAACCTTGGGCAAGGTGGAGTACCCATTTAGCCTTCTGATCAGGGTTACATGAAGCCATGTGTGTAGGTGGTGGATGAAGTTGAAGAGCAGCCGACAGATAGTTGTAGATTATGGTGTCCAGCTTCACGACGGTAGGCAGAGGATCTCTTTTTTGGGGAGACAATGGCTACGGTCATTGACTAGTATGGCCACTGCTAAGAAGGAAAGCAGTGGCAAACTACCTTCTCTACAGATGCCCAAAAAATTATGTTTTACAGTCTCATCGACAATGAACAAGTCCTTCGAGAAACAAATGAAGATCGTAAACTGATTAGAGACATTAGATGTAGACAGTCACAATTTTTTGGGCATGTTATGAGAAGAAATGAATTGGAGAACTTGGTGACAACTGGCAAGATCGAAGGGAAGAGACCAAGAAATAAATACATGGATAGCTTGACCATGTGGCATGGTCGACACAGAAACTTGGAGCTGATCCACAACTCTGGTGATCGAGTGAGATGGCAAAACATGACCGCCCACGCTTATTGGTATAACACATGATGGATGAATGGGTATAAGTGAATAAATTAAATATACTAAAGCCGAAATACTAAATACATTGTCACTGGTATTGTTCAAATGTAGAGATGTAGCGAAATATGCATGGCAAGCAGTCATGCAATGTATTAGGGACGTTCATTTGAAACCCGTTCCAATAGCTTTATTACAAAAGCATGAAAGAAACATTAACAGGTGTGGTAGAATTAAACAAAGCATTCATTTTGAATGAATTATGCACCATGGATTGGTCAGAAGAAATCACCGTAGGTATTCAGGCAAGCATCCCATTGCTTAGGTTGGCAGTGAATGCTGTCCACAAAAAAGGATTGTGGTTGCTCACTGAACCAAGTGTTTACTGCATTCATTACATCTGTATCTGTGTGAAATCATTGCCCCTTGAGAGCTTTTTTTAGAGGTCCGAACAAATGAAAATCACATGGTGACAAATCAGGTCTATAGGCTGGATGTTGCAGAATTTTCCACTTCTTCCTAGCTAATGCTTCCTGCACAATCTTTGTGACATGCGGACGAGCATTATCGTGCAACAAAATCACACCGCAAGAAAGTATGCCGGGTCGTTTATTCTTGATGGCTTTTTGCAGCTTGTCTAATGGTTGCAAGTAGTGGGTAGAGTTGATGTTGACACCAGGTTCTTTAAAGTCGGCCAACAATAGCCCTTCATGGTCAAAAAATGCGCTCAGCATAACCTTACCAGCGGAAACCTGTAACTTGCATTTTTTGGCTTTTGGTGATCCAGCATGCTTCCATTGCATGCTCTCTCTTGCTGCTCGGCTCAAAGTGATGACACCATGATTCATCAACTGCCACTATGTAGAAGAGAAATGCATCACCCTCCACTGTGATGCAGCAAGTGGTTCAAACGCCATCCCATACATTCTTTTTAGTGGTCAGTTAACATCCGTGGTACCCACTGTGAACGCACCTTCCGATATTGCAGTTTCTTACGAACGACCTTTTAAATTGTCCAAATTGACACATCAAATTCTTTCGCTAATGAACGTATGCTTCGACAGCGGTTCATCTGTACTGCTGCATCAATTTTGGCGATGGTTTTTTGTTATTGCAACAATATGCGCTTGACTCGGCCGTCGAAGATCTGTGGTGAACTGACGTCCTTTCTGAAACATTCGTGCCTAGTCTATCACTGTTGTCTTCTACACACATTTGTAACCATACACTGCCTGCATTCTTCGATGAATGTCCACTGGTCGACATCCTTCAAATCAAAGAAACTGAATCACCGCTCTTTGAGCTTCTTTGGACGGATTTTGGATCAACCCGGTCATTTTCTCAACACTCAGAAACAGAACCAATGCATCATGGGACAATAAGCACATGCTCTTTGATTCATTGGTCAGTACTTATCACATGACTATGACATGATCATGTTCAACGTACGCAATTATGGCGGCCTGGCACGAACGGATTTCAAATGGATGCCCCTTATATTATTTATAGCATGTGTGTTTAACAATGTGGGTTTCTAGAAGGCAAGGGTACAGTAAATGATGTGTATATACTGAGAGCAATAATTGAATGTTCTATAGAAGTAAACAAAGATCTATATCTTTGCTTTATTGACTACACAAAGGCTTTCGATAAAGTGAAACATGTCGACATGATAAGGATGCTTGAAGATCTACAAATTGATGGAAAAGACCTTAGACTTATAAATAACATTTATTGGAAACAACAAGCTGCCATCAGAATTGATAATTATGTAGGTCAATATCAGCCTATTAAAAGAGGTGTGAGATAGAGATGTGTAATGTCTCCAGATCTTTTTTCCCTGTACAGTGAAAATATTGTCAGAAATATAGAAGATATGGAAGGAATCAACATTGGGGGACGATACATCAATAACATTAATTATGCAGATGATACAGTCTTGATTGCAGACAATGAACAGGACCTGCAACATTTAGTAGATGTGGTTGTTGCACACAGTGAACAACTAGTGTTAGAACTAAATAGTAAGAAGACACAGATTATGGTCACCACTGGGAAGAAGGAAATACCACAATGTAATATACAAGTAAATGGACATATTCTTAAGCAAGTGAATCGATACAGTTATCTCGGAACAGTCATAACATCTGATGGGAAATGCCTTGAAGAGATTAGAACAATAATTCCATTGCAAAGGTAACCTTTTGCAAGATGAAAAACATACTGACCAATAAAAAGGTATTAGTTGAAATGAGAAAAAGAACGACGGAACGAACGAACGAACAGACTTTATTTTCAAAGGGTAACAAATTGGGCACGCAGGCCCGTCTTACATTCGGCCCTTCCAATCATTCATCTTTCTTTCATCAACAGTGCATAGGAAAAAAACATTGTCACATGAATTTTGTAAACATAAACAATGCATATTACTATGTTATGAGACACATCCACCACCCACCCACACATCCCCCATTCACTCCAACTTCCCCACCCAACCACACACACATACAATACATTCCCCCACCCATCCACCACATCCCTACACCTACACATCTCCCCACCCACACACACCTCTCACCCACCACAGATCCCATCCACCCACACCCCAAGCACACATACATTCAATAACCCACACATCCCCCACCTACACACATCTCCCCACCCACTCACATATCCTCTACCCGTCCCATTTCCCACCAACAATCACTCACTCAATATCCTCCTCCACCCACACACCTCCAACCACCCAACCAAACACACATTCCTCAGCCACACACATGTCTCCCCGTCAACTCACATATTCCGCACCTACCCACACACAAATTCCGCACTCACCCACATAGTCTCCCATCTCCCCCAGCCCACTCACAGATCCCGAGCCCGCACCTACAAACATCCCCCACCATCTCCTAACCTGCACACACTCACCCACCCACATATTCTCTACCCACCCACACATCCTCTACCCACCCATCCCCCAACCAAACATCCCTTAACCACACACCCTTACTCATATACAATCACCCACCCACACATCCTCTACCCACCCATCCCCCAACCAAACATCCCTTAACCACACACCCTTACTCATATACAATCACCCACCCACACATCCTCTACCCAACCACACATGAAGAGTGTTGAAGTGCTACACAGAACCTGTACTTTTGTATGGATGTGAAGTGTGGACAATGAGCAGTCAAGCTGAAAAACATCTGATGGCTATCAAAATGTGGTTTCTGAGGAAAATGCAAAAAATACCATGGACAGACAGAAAAACCAATGAACAAGTTCTTCATGAAACAAATGAAAGCGCGACACTGTAAGCTGTGAATTTTGTGTGAAATACTTTTACATCTGTCCATGGTTGTTTGTAGCGTGAACTGCATGTTTGGAATAATGGTGGCCAGCCTGTCGGAGAAATGACTGGATTGTCTTTTGCAGTAATGTGTTGCTGCTTGTTTTCTAGTGACTACCGCTTCCGTCGACGATGAACTGTATTTTTCGTGGAGGACTTTTGTGTTGGCATTCTGGCAGAGGCATTATGTACAGTGTTCCTGTGCGGGCTGTTGGTTTATCGAGACTATGTCTGTTCCACTTTTCACATGGGGCAGTGAGGAGCATTTTTTGGGATATTCACTGGCACAGGGACGGAGCATAATGTGGATAACCCGTTGCCATGATGTTAGAGCCGCGACTAATGACTAATTCTATGATGTAGATTATGTGAAGTCATATCACTGCAACAGCAATTTCTACCATAGACTGCATTTACTCAGTCTTATAGTAGAGTCCATAGATGATTCTTTTCTGCCTATTTATATCACTTCTTCCATTGGATTGTCCATTGATGTTCTTTCTCTTTATATCACATCTTCCATTGGGTTTATACATGTATTAACATTGTTGTAGAAGAGTCTATACATGATTCTTTACTTTCTCTTTATATCACATCTTCCATCATATTGTCCAATGTTGTTCTTTCTCTTTATATCACATCTTCCATTGTGTTTATACATGTATTAACATTGTTGTAGAAGAGTCTATGCATGATTTTTACTTTCTCTTTGTGTACATCTTCCATCATATTGTCCAATGTTGTTCTTTCTCTTTATATCACATCTTCTATTGCGTTTACACATGTATTAACATTGTTGTAGAAGAGTCTGTACATGAGTCTTTACTTTCTCTTTATATCACATCTTCCATCAGATTGTCTAGTATTGTTCTTTCTCTTTATATCACATCTTCCATTGTGTTTATACATGTATTAACATTGTTGTAGAAGAGTCTGTACATGATTCTTTACTTTCTCTTTATATCGCATCTTCCATCATATTGTCCAATGTTGTTCTTTCTCTTTATATCACACATCTTCCATTGAGTTTTTTCATGTATTAAAATTGTTGTAGAAGAGTCTATACATGATTCTTTACTTTCTCTTTATATCAGTTCTTCCATTGTGTTTATACATGCATTAACATTGTTGTAGAAGTGTCTATGCATGATTTTTACTTTCTCTTTATGTACATCTTCCATCATATTGTCCAATGTTGTTCTTTCTCTTTATATCACATCTTCTATTGCGTTTATACATATATTAACATTGTTGTAGAAGATTCTATACATGATTCTTTACTTACTCTTTATATCACATCTTCCTTCAGATTGTAGAGTGTTGTTCTTTCTCTTTATATCACTTCTTCCATCAGATGTGTAGATGCATTGATATTGTTGTAGTAGTGGTCATGGATGAATCTTTATCTTTATATTGCATCTTACATTGGATTATCTATTGATGTTCTTTTCTTTTTCTTTATATCACATCTTACATCGGAATTATACATGTATTAACATTGTTGTAGTAGTGTCCATTGAGTTTCTTTTCTTTCTCTTTATATCACACCATGCATTAAATGTATACATATATTGATATTGTGGTAGTAGAGTCCAGATATTTCTTTTCTTTCTCTTTGTATCACATCTCCCATCAGATGTGTTAATGTATTGACATTGTTGTTGTAGACTCCATAGACAATTCTTGTCTTTCTCTCCATCAGATTGTGCATTGACTTTCTTTCTTTTTATACCACATCTTCCATCAGATTGTGCACTGATGTTCTTTCTCTTTATACCACATCTTCCATCAGATTGTGCACTGATGTTCTTTCTCTTTATATCACATCTTCCATCAGATTGTGCACTGATGTTCTTTCCCTTTATACCACATCTTCCATCAGATTGTGCACTGATGTTCTTTCTCTTTATACCACATCTTCCATCAGATTGTGCATTGATGTTCTTTCTCTCTATACCACATCTTCCATCAGATTGTGCACTGACGTTCTTTCTCTTTATACCACATCTTCCATCAGATTGTGCACTGATGTTCTTTCTCTTTATATCACATCTTCCATCAGATTGTGCACTGATGTTCTTTCTCTTTATATCACATCTTCCATCAGATTGTGCACTGATGTTCTTTCCCTTTATATCACATCTTCCATCAGATTGTGCACTGATGTTCTTTCTCTTTATACCACATCTTCCATCAGATTGTGCATTGATGATCTTTCCCTTTATATCACATCTTCCATTGGAGTGTCCATTGACATTCTTTCTCTCTATACCACATCTTCCATCAGATTGTGCACTGATGTTCTTTCCCTTTATATCACATCTTCCATTGGAGTGTCCATTGACATTCTTTCTCTCTATACCACATCTTCCATCAGATTGTGCATTGATGTTCTTTCTCTCTATACCACATCTTCCATCAGATTGTGCATTGATGATCTTTCCCTTTATATCACATCTTCCATTGGAGTGTCCATTGACATTCTTTCTCTCTAAACCACATCTTCCATCCGATTGTGCATTGATGTTCTTTCTCTTTATATCACATCTTCCATTGGAGTGTCCATTGACATTCTTTCTCTCTAAACCACATCTTCCATCCGATTGTGCATTGATGTTCTTTCCCTTTATATCACATCTTCCATTGGAGTTTCCATTGGCATTCTTTCTCTCTATACCACATCTTCCATCAGATTGTGCATTGACATTCTTTCTCTTTATACCACATCTTCCATCAGATTGTGCACTGATGTTCTTTCCCTTTATATCACATCTTACATTGGAGTGTCCATTGACATTCTTTCTCTCTATACCACATCTTCCATCAGATTGTGCATTGATGTTCTTTCTCTTTATACCACATCTTCCATCAGATTGTGCATTGATGATCTTTCCCTTTATACCACATCTTCCATCAGATTGTGCATTGATGATCTTTCCCTTTATACCACATCTTCCATCAGATTGTGCACTGATGTTCTTTCCCTTTATATCACATCTTCCATTGGAGTGTCCATTGACATTCTTTCTCTCTAAACCACATCTTCCATCAGATTGTGCACTGATGTTCATTCCCTTTATATCACATCTTCCATTGGAGTGTCCATTGACATTCTTTCTCTCTTAACCACATCTTCCATTCGATTGTGCATTGATGATCTTTCCCTTTATATCACATCTTCCATTGGAGTGTCCATTGACATTCTTTCTCTTTATACCACATCTTCCATCAGATTGTGCACTGATGTTCTTTCCCTTTATATCACATCTTCCATTGGAGTGTCCATTGACATTCTTTCTCTCTATACCACATCTTCCATCAGATTGTGCATTGATGTTCTTTCTCTTTATACCACATCTTCCATCAGATTGTGCATTGATGATCTTTCTCTTTATACCACATCTTCCATCAGATTGTGCATTGATGATCTTTCCCTTTATACCACATCTTCCATCCAATTGTGCATTGGTGTTCTTTCCCTTTATATCACATCTTCCATTGGAGTGTCCATTGACATTCTTTCTCTCTATACCACATCTTCCATCAGATTGTGCACTGATGTTCTTTCCCTTTATATCACATCTTCCATTGGAGTGTCCATTGACATTCTTTCTCTCTAAACCACATCTTCCATCCGATTGTGCATTGATGATCTTTCCCTTTATATCACATCTTCCATTGGAGTGTCCATTGACATTCTTTCTCTCCATACCACATCTTCCATCAGATTGTGCATTGACATTCTTTCTCTTTATACCACATCTTCCATCAGATTGTGCACTGATGTTCTTTCCCTTTATATCACATCTTCCATTGGAGTGTCCATTGACATTCTTTCTCTCTATACCACATCTTCCATCAGATTGTGCATTGACGTTCTTTTTCTTTATATCACATCTTCCATTTTAGTGTCCATTGACATTCTTTCTCTCTATACCACATCTTCCATCAGATTGTGCACTGACATTCTTTCTCTTTATACCACATCTTCCATCAGATTGTGCACTGATGTTCTTTCCCTTTATATCACATCTTCCATTGGAGTGTCCATTGACATTCTTTCTCTCTATACCACATCTTCCATCAGATTGTGCATTGATGTTCTTTCTCTTTATATCACATCTTCCATTGGAGTGTCCATTGACATTCTTTCTCTCCATACCACATCTTCCATCAGATTGTGCATTGACATTCTTTCTCTTTATACCACATCTTCCATCAGATTGTGCACTGATGTTCTTTCCCTTTATATCACATCTTCCATTGGAGTGTCCATTGACATTCTTTCTCTCTATACCACATCTTCCATCAGATTGTGCATTGACGTTCTTTTTCTTTATATCACATCTTCCATTTTAGTGTCCATTGACATTCTTTCTCTCTATACCACATCTTCCATCAGATTGTGCACTGACATTCTTTCTCTTTATACCACATCTTCCATCAGATTGTGCATTGACATTCTTTCTCTCTATACCACATCTTCCATCAGATTGTGCATTGATGATCTTTCCCTTTATACCACATCTTCCATCAGATTGTGCATTGATGATCTTTCCCTTTATACCACATCTTCCATCCAATTGTGCATTGATGTTCTTTCCTTTTATATCACATCTTCCATTGGAGTGTCCATTGACATTCTTTCTCTCTATACCACATCTTCCATCAGATTGTGCATTGATGATCTTTCCCTTTATATCACATCTTCCATTGCAGTGTCCATTGACATTCTTTCTCTCCATACCACATCTTCCATCAGATTGTGCATTGACATTCTTTCTCTTTATACCACATCTTCCATCAGATTGTGCATTGACATTCTTTCTCTCTATACCACATCTTCCATCAGATTGTGCATTGATGATCTTTCCCTTTATACCACATCTTCCATCCAATTGTGCACTGATGTTCTTTCCCTTTATATCACATCTACCATTGGAATGTCCATTGACATTCTTTCTCTCTATACCACATCTTCCATCAGATTGTGCATTGATGTTCTTTCTCTTTATACCACATCTTCCATCAGATTGTGCACTGATGTTCTTTCCCTTTATATCACATCTTCCATTGGAGTGTCCATTGACATTCTCTCTAAACCACATATTCCATCCGATTGTGCACTGATGTTCTTTCCCTTTATATCACATCTTCCATTGGAGTGTCCATTGACATTCTTTCTCTTTAAACCACATCTTCCATCCGATTGTGCATTGATGATCTTTCCCTTTATATCACATCTTCCATTGGAGTGTCCATTGACATTCTTTCTCTCTATACCACATCTTCCATCAGATTGTGCACTGATGTTCTTTCCCTTTATACCACATCTTCCATTAGAGTGTCCATTGACATTCTTTCTCTCTATACCACATCTTCCATCAGATTGTGCATTGAAGTTCTTTCTCTCTATACCACATCTTCCATCAGATTGTGCATTGATGATCTTTCCCTTTATATCACATCTTCCATTGGAGTGTCCATTGACATTCTTTCTCTCTAAACCACATCTTCCATCCGATTGTGCATTGATGTTCTTTCTCTTTATATCACATCTTCCATTGGAGTGTCCATTGACATTCTTTCTCTCTATATCACATCTTCCATCAGATTGTGCATTGATGATCTTTCCCTTTATATCACATCTTCCATTGGAGTGTCCATTGACATTCTTTCTCTCTATACCACATCTTCCATCAGATTGTGCATTGATGTTCTTTCTCTTTATACCACATATTCCATCAGATTGTGCACTGATGTTCTTTCCCTTTATATCACATATTCCATTGGAGGGTCCATTGACATTCTTTCTCTCTATACCACATCTTCCATCAGATTGTGCACTGATGTTCTTTCCCTTTATATCACATCTTCCATTGGAGTGTCCATTGACATTCTTTCTCTCTAAACCACATCTTCCATCCGATTGTGCATTGATGTTCTTTCCCTTTATATCACATCTTCCATTGGAGTTTCCATTGACATTCTTTCTCTCTAAACCACATCTTCCATCAGATTGTGCATTGATGATCTTTCCCTTTATATCACATCTTCCATTGGAGTGTCCATTGGCATTCTTTCTCTCTATACCACATCTTCCATCAGATTGTGCATTGACATTCTTTCTCTTTATACCACATCTTCCATCAGATTGTGCACTGATGTTCTTTCCCTTTATATCACATCTTCCATTGGAGTGTCCATTGACATTCTTTCTCTCTATACCACATCTTCCATCAGATTGTGCATTGATGTTCTTTCTCTTTATACCACATCTTCCATCAGATTGTGCATTGATGATCTTTCCCTTTATACCACATCTTCCATCAGATTGTGCATTGATGATCTTTCCCTTTATACCACATCTTCCATCAGATTGTGCACTGATGTTCTTTCCCTTTATATCACATCTTCCATTGGAGTGTCCATTGACATTCTTTCTCTCTAAACCACATCTTCCATCAGATTGTGCACTGATGTTCATTCCCTTTATATCACATCTTCCATTGGAGTGTCCATTGACATTCTTTCTCTCTTAACCACATCTTCCATCCGATTGTGCATTGATGATCTTTCCCTTTATATCACATCTTCCATTGGAGTGTCCATTGACATTCTTTCTCTTTATACCACATCTTCCATCAGATTGTGCACTGATGTTCTTTCCCTTTATATCACATCTTCCATTGGAGTGTCCATTGACATTCTTTCTCTCTATACCACATCTTCCATCAGATTGTGCATTGATGTTCTTTCTCTTTATACCACATCTTCCATCAGATTGTGCATTGATGATCTTTCTCTTTATACCACATCTTCCATCAGATTGTGCATTGATGATCTTTCCCTTTATACCACATCTTCCATCCAATTGTGCATTGATGTTCTTTCCCTTTATATCACATCTTCCATTGGAGTGTCCATTGACATTCTTTCTCTCTATACCACATCTTCCATCAGATTGTGCACTGATGTTCTTTCCCTTTATATCACATCTTCCATTGGAGTGTCCATTGACATTCTTTCTCTCTAAACCACATCTTCCATCCGATTGTGCATTGATGATCTTTCCCTTTATATCACATCTTCCATTGGAGTGTCCATTGACATTCTTTCTCTCCATACCACATCTTCCATCAGATTGTGCATTGACATTCTTTCTCTTTATACCACATCTTCCATCAGATTGTGCACTGATGTTCTTTCCCTTTATATCACATCTTCCATTGGAGTGTCCATTGACATTCTTTCTCTCTATACCACATCTTCCATCAGATTGTGCATTGATGTTCTTTTTCTTTATATCACATCTTCCATTGGAGTGTCCATTGACATTCTTTCTCTCTATACCACATCTTCCATCAGATTGTGCACTGACATTCTTTCTCTTTATACCACATCTTCCATCAGATTGTGCATTGACATTCTTTCTCTCTATACCACATCTTCCATCAGATTGTGCATTGATGATCTTTCCCTTTATACCACATCTTCCATCAGATTGTGCATTGATGATCTTTCCCTTTATACCACATCTTCCATCCAATTGTGCATTGATGTTCTTTCCCTTTATATCACATCTTCCATTGGAGTGTCCATTGACATTCTTTCTCTCTATACCACATCTTCCATCAGATTGTGCACTGATGTTCTTTCCCTTTATATCACATATTCCATTGGAGTGTCCATTGACATTCTTTCTCTCTAAACCACATCTTCCATCCGATTGTGCATTGATGATCTTTCCCTTTATATCACATCTTCCATTGCAGTGTCCATTGACATTCTATCTCTCCATACCACATCTTCCATCAGATTGTGCATTGACATTCTTTCTCTTTATACCACATCTTCCATCAGATTGTGCACTGATGTTCTTTCCCTTTATATCACATCTTCCATTGGAGTGTCCATTGACATTCTTTCTCTCTATACCACATCTTCCATCAGATTGTGCATTGATGTTCTTTTTCTTTATATCACATCTTCCATTGGAGTGTCCATTGACATTCTTTCTCTCTATACCACATCTTCCATCAGATTGTGCACTGACATTCTTTCTCTTTATACCACATCTTCCATCAGATTGTGCATTGACATTCTTTCTCTCTATACCACATCTTCCATCAGATTGTGCATTGATGATCTTTCCCTTTATACCACATCTTCCATCAGATTGTGCATTGATGATCTTTCCCTTTATATCACATCTTCCATCAGATTGTGCATTGATGATCTTTCCTTTTATACCACATCTTCCAGCAGATTGTGCATTGATGATCTTTCCTTTTATACCACATCTCCCATCGGATGTATTTATGCATTGTCATTGTTTGCTGACAGTTCCTATGCCTAATGGTCTCAGCCTGGCAAGTATGTGTGGACATGAAGCTGGGAATCTTTGCTCCAGATGAACCTCGGCCTGATCCGCTAGCCAAACCAGAGGGCAAGAATCTATCACCCAATCCTCCTGTCGTGTCTCCACACAACATTTGGACCAAGGTATGTTGGTGTTTGTATGTATATTTGTGAACCAATTTGAATATTGAAGAAGGTTGGCTACTAAAGACGATAAAACAACAGAAATTGAAATATGTTTGTCACTTGAAACATCATGAAAGTTTGGAGAGAACAATCATGGAGAGATATATGTCTGGGAAGAGAGGAAGAGAAAGGCCAAAGAGAAGATGGGTGCAGAATGTGGCAGATGATCTTTAGATGGGCGTATCGGATGTGGGACATCTTGCTTATGATCGAGAGATTTTCCGGGAGGTTGTTATGGGAGCGAGGTTCTGCAAAAGACATGCTACTGAATGAATGAATGTATGGTATCATAGAGGCTGAGCACTTGCCTGCTGGCTCGGTGGTCAGTGGTTCAATCCTCACTGGTGTGGATTCAACTTTATTTAATTGACCCGGGCTCTGAGGTCAGCCTAGTCTAAAATGGATATCAGGAAAAGTCTGTTGAAGTAAAAATGGCCTGAGTGATACTGACCACATCACCAGTGAGTGTGGAATGTTCTGACAAACTGGCTGGCTCTGCACCCCCTGTAGATGGCCAGCCCATGGATCGTACCGATGTTATTAACGGCCTTAAAGATATGGCGAGAACAGAGGACTTTGACGTCAGTGATTCCACATCGCTGTCCAGGATGAAAGATCTGGGAGTAAGAATCGGCACAGCCAGACGCGAGAGGTACATCGGGATAACAAAGCGCCTCGTCAACCAACACAGAACTGGCACTATTAGCCACCGGACGCTGATGAATATGCTGGGGGGAGGATCTGAGCACCTATGGACATGTCCGGAGTGCAACGAAGATACCCCAACTGATAACTGATAACTGATAACTGTTCTAGACAGATATGTCTAATTATGTCTGCCCAGTAGGCCTGATGGCAGGTACAGGGGGTCTTTAATGTGGGTTTGGTTTAGATGTGTGGGTTTGGTTTGGTTTAGATGTGTTGGTTTGGTTTAGTTTAAATGTGTTGGTTTGGTTTATTTTAGATGTGTTGGTTTGATTTATTTTAGATTTGTTGGTTTGGTTTAGATGTGTTGGTTTGGTTTAGATGTGTTGGTTTGGTTTAGATGTGTTGGTTTGGTTTAGATGTGTGGGTTTGGTTTGGTTTAGATGTGTTGGTTTGGTTTAGTTTAAATGTGTTGGTTTGGTTTATTTTAGATGTGTTGGTTTGATTTATTTTAGATTTGTTGGTTTGGTTTAGATGTGTTGGTTTGGTTTAGATGTGTTGGTTTGGTTTAGATGTAGTGGATTGGTTTAGATGTGTTGGTTTGGTTTAGATGTGTTGGTTTGGTTTAGATGTAGTGGTTTGGTTTAGATGTAGTGGTTTGGTTTAGATGTAGTGGTTTGGTTTAGATGTGTTGGTTTGGTTTAGATGTGTTGATTTAATTTAGATGTGTTGGTTTGGTTTAATTTAGATGTGATTGCTTGGATTAGTTTTTTTTTTTTGGGGGGGGGGGCAGTGGGTGGCTGAGTGGTCTTGAGGTATGGTGCCCGCCTCGAGTGCTGGAGGTCTTGGTGAGGACTTCTAGTAACAAAATTTCCCCTGGTCTCTAGGTAGTTAGATCGGTCGCCCGTGCGTATTGGTGCACATGAAAAAAAATCCCTTGGCAGTTGGAAATCGATAAAGAGTAGCCTAACGGCGATGCCCGGGCAACAATTTTGAGTTAAATATCTACCCAAAGTATTTCAGGATCGTCGCAGGTGCTACGTAATTCGTGCACTGAGCTGAGATTCTCCGGACTCAGGTTTTAGTTAGGAGTAGAACGGAGCACTAATGGGTTACACCCGTGTGCTGTGATGTTGATCCGTCGACTAAACTAAACTAACTAAACTAGTTTAGATGTGTTGGTTTGGTTTAGTTTAGATGATCATTACTATGTTAATATTGTGTATTGTTACTGCTACCATTATCATCATTGTAACATTTATTTTACTAACAGTTCCTCCAAGAACGAGTGGAGATTGCAAAATACAGTGATTCAGCACAGATTCAAATTGTCTTGTCCCTTCTGAACAAGTCATTGTCCGTAAACGTTGGCAGAAGACCATCGATTATCTCTCGCCATACAGCGGCCATTGGACCTCGGTTTAGGTGGGAGATGTTTACCAGTTTTTGTTTTCTTTGTTTTAATTGATTTAAATAGAAAAGTAAAAAAAGCAGATGTCAAATGCAATGAGAAAAAAGAGTTTTGAAGTGCTACATAGAACCTGTACTTTTGTATGGATGTGAAACGTGGTCTATCTCTTCTTTCAAATCTTGTGTCTTGCACTCTCATTCTTGGTCAGCCGTCCTATTTGGTTGTTTACCTGTAAATGTTGTCTAAAGTATACTTGAGTGTTGCCTGCCTTCCTCTGCAGGTTGCTGTCCATGGGCTTGTCATTACTGCAGGGTGAGTGTCTGCCCAACACCCCAGCCAAGTCTGTGTTGAGGGAGAGAGTCTATGCCGCCACCCTGGATTTCTTCTGGTGAGTTATTGTTACTGGCATTTGGCCGTAGCGAAAGACGATGAAAGTCATAAAAACTACAATCCATAGTGGGGACCAGGCATGGAGTTATACCTCTCCATAGCACCAAGCCTGGGCTGAATTGTAGAGACTGTTGCCCATGCAGCATGATCCATCTCTCAGCCTGCCTAGTTTACTCCAGAGGAAAGGTAACGCCAATACATCTGGAACAAGACAAGCTTCAGAAGTGCTGCCGGATCAGCAAAGCAATGCTCTAACTCTCTGCCAGTTGGAGCTTCAATCCTATACTAGTTGCTGACCAAGGCTTAAGGCCTGGTCTGCCCTGCCATGACATTTAGTCTTTTGATTGCATTTCCTCGCACTAGGGTAAGGCACATACCCTCCCTATTGTGCTCCTCCACCTGGAGCCTTTGGCACAATATGGGGTGTCAGGTTTAGTGAGCACAGCCTAACATTCAGCGCAACAACAGAAAGCATGTAGTACCTTCTACGGTAGCTCAGTCATATCTGACTAAGACCTGACAGGCGTGAGTTGCAGTGTGAAATCTGGAGAGTTACTCGATTGCTTAATTGTGATTTCCCGTATTGTTTTACAACAATGAATTCCACTTATGTTTTTTTCCACAGATTTTTTTAAATAACGATTTTTACTTAATCATGGTTTTAAAGATTTTTAAAATAAATCTAGCGAAATAATGGTTTTACAGATTCTTTTTAATTAATCCACTTAATCATGGTTTCATAGATTTCAAAAAATTAATTTCCCTTAATTATGGTTTAACATATTCTTTTTATGAATCTCTTAATCATGGTTTCACAGATTTTGTTTAATGATTCTTGCTTAATCATGGTTTTACAGATTCTTTTTTACAATCTCGCTTAATCATGGTTTCACAGATTTTGTTAATGAATCTTGCTTAATCATGATTTTACAGATTCTTTTTAACAATCTTGCTTAATCATGGTTTCACAGATTCTGTTTACAATCTCACTTAATCATGGTTTCACAGATACTTATTATGTGTCGGGTTTCACAGATACTTATTATGTGTCTGAAAATGCTATATTTTAATCTTCTATACTGTTGGACTGATTTTCAAAAATCTGAAGAAGAGAATCGAGGCTTATGAACTTACACATTCTTAGATTACACTTGATCACAAGGAAGAAAAATACAAACATTTTACCAAATCTGGACATATAGACAAATGGCTCATAGATAGAACTAGGTTTTTTTTTTGTTTTTTACATGGGAATTAGCTTTCCCTATTACCAGTGTCCCTCACCATCAGGTGAACCTACTCCGACTTTTGAGGTGCTTGTAAGTTACATCCCCAAGTCAAGGATGAGAAGTCAACAGTTAAGTCTAACTGAATGGTGTATGAGTTGAACCCCCTACTTCGGCATCAGCACACTGGAAGAAGATTAAGAGCTGAGCTCTCTGAGTTGAGAAGGCTGAGGTATAAATGGTTAAAAGACAAGAGTATCGACTTCATTGCACCAAATTTGATCTTATCTGGCTTATTCTTTCTTCTCTGAGCAAATGAGTGCAAAATCATAATAACAGATTCTCATCTCTAAGATACACCAATAAGATACACATAATATGTAAATGAAGAATCTTAGTACTGCCAAACCTCTGTTACTGTTGCTGCTACTTTGTTATTGGTTTAGAAGACGGGTGGGAGAAACTGTGGGAGATAGAATTAGGAATATGGAAATTATAAGACAATGTTAATCAAGCACTTTCTTAAAGAACAACAGATTAAGTGGTTTGCCACCTCACAAGAGTGCCCTGGTACCATCTGCCACTTTGGAGAAATATAATGGATACAGAGCAAGGGGAAGACTTCATGAAAGATGGATTTATAGTATCAAGAATAACCTTGGAGAAATTAGTACAAACATACAAACAGCATGAGAAAGAGCTCATAAAAGATCTGTACATCGCCTTCCAACACTTAACAGGTAAATGCTGAAAGAGAAGAAGAAGAAGTTAACAAATTTGTGAAATTGTCTGCTCCACAGCGGCCCTCCAATCTGTGCTTCACAGCAGCCGAGTGAGCTAAGGGACGACATCACGCTGATGATTTCCTATTGGCAGAAGATGCATTATGACAAGAAGCACTTGTCCACAAACATGGTGCCCTTAGGTAAGTGCTAGCAGCATGCCTCTACCTGGGTTTCAGTTGAATCAGTCGACAAGGCTGTTTATTGTAAGCACAGTTTACTTTCTTTCCCCTGCTACAAATGCACTGCTTGTGTATACCTTGACACAGGTGCAGTTTTTTTGTCTCCCTTGAAACAAGTACTTTTTTGTCTCCCTTGCTGCAAGTGCATTATTTTTGTCTCCATGAGGCAAAGTGCACTGCTTTTGTCTCCCTGAGTGCAAGTGCAGTGTTTATGTCTCCCTTTCTACAAATGCAATGTTTCTGTTTTCCTTGCTGCAAGTACAATATTTCTGTCTCCTGTACTGCTGCAGTATTTCTGTCTCCCTTTTCTCAAACATAGATCTCTAACTAAGGTGCAGTCTACAGTCCATTTATGTCTTTCTTGCTGCAAAAAATATATATTTTTACATCTTTCACTGCGAACACAGTTTGATTTTACCTTCCTTTCTGCAAACAAAATATGTCACTGTCTCTCTTTCTCCAAACAAAATATGTCACTGTCCCTCTTCCTGAAAGCAAAATATGTCACCGTTTCTCTTCCTGCAAACAAAATATGTTGCTGTCATCCTTGCTGCAGACACGGTCTGATTTACCTCCCTTGCTGCAAACAGTCTTATTTACCTCCCTTGCTACAAGCAATATATGTATTTGTCTACCTTGCTGCAAGCAAATTGTGTTTTTGTCTCCCTTGCTGCAAACAGTCTTGATTTACCTTCCTGGCTACAAAAACGATCGTATTTACCTGCCTTGCTTCAAACACAGTCTGACTTACCTCCCTTGCTGCAAACACCATCTAGTATACCTCCCTTGCTGAAAACAAAATGTGTTTGTGTCTCCCTTAATGCAAATACAGTCAATCATTTATTTCCCTTTCCTACAAAGTGGTTTTTGTTTTCCTTGCTACAAAAACCAATTTGTTTGTACCTTGCTGCAAGCAGAATCTGTTTCTATCTCCCTTCTACTTATTAAATAGCTATGTGTTGTAATGTATAGAAGATACCCATAATAGTCTGTCTGTTGCCTCACAATATATTCAGATAACTATGAATCTACATTATTGTAAAAAGACTTAAATTTGTTTATTTTGGTGCTTTTGCTGTTGTAAATTATAACAGTAAGTTCTCATTGCTCTGTGTTTTTTTAATTGAATATGTCTGCTGATTCACTATCTCTGTCCAATTCTTCTGTGTTTCTTTGATTGAATATGTAGCTGATACATTATCTCAGGCTAATTGTTCAGTTTCTTTGATTGAATATGTAGCTGATATACTCCCTCAGACTAATTGTTCTGTACTTCTTTCATTAATTATACATCCAATAAACTATTTCAATCTGAAATATTCTCTTTCTGTGACTGAATATGTAGCCTATGCTCCGGAAAGTCAGTTCTAATTGTTCTATGTTTCTATAACTGAATTTGTAGCCTATGCTCTGGACATCATCATCATCAAGTGGCTCTCCATAGATCTCGGTCTTTGGTTTTCTGGATCAACTCTGCTGCTGATATTCCTCCATGCCACCGTCTCAATCCATCCATCACTTCTCTTGGTCTACCTCTGCCTCTCTTCCCCTCGATCTTTCCAGTTGTTACGATGTTCTCCAATGCCTCTCTTCTCATCACATGACCGAGGAAAGCTGTTTGTCTGTGTCTTATTGTTGTATATAATGTTCTAGTTTCGTTAGCCTGTTTCAGGCAGTCGTCGTTAGTTACTCTGGCAGTCCAAGGAATTCGCAACATTCGTCTCAGGAACCACATCTCTGTTGCTTCTAATTTCTTCTTAATTTGTTCATTTACATTCCAAGATTCACTGCCATACAGCAAAACTGGTTCTACATAGCATTTCATCATGCCCTGGACAGTTGGCCTAATTGTTATGTTTCTGAGATTGAATATGTAGCCAGTAAACTATCTCATTCTAATTGTTCTGTGTTTCTTTGATTGAATATATTTGATTGATTGATTGATTTAGGAACCGACATTGAATATATCTGATACACTATCTCAGTTTAATTATTATATGTTTCTTTGATTGAATATATCTGATACGCTATCACAGTTTAATTGTTATATGTTTCTTTGATTTAATATATCCGATACACTATCTCAGTTTAATTGTTATATGTTTCTTTGCTTGAATATATCTGATACACTATCTCAGTTTAATTGTTTTGTGTTTCTTTGATTGAATATATGTGCTACACTTTCCAAATTTAATTTTTCTGTTTCTTTGAATATATCTGATACACTGTCCCAATTTAATTGTTCTGTCTGTTTGATTGAATATGTGACCATTATACTATCTAATTCTAATTATTTTATATTTGCTTGATTGAATATATATGCTACACTGTCCCAGTTTAATTAATTAGTCTGTGTTTCTGTTATTGTATTTGTAGCCGATGCCCTGGACAATCAGTCCATAGCTCCTCATTCCCTGGCCAATACTGGCCAAGCTGACCTGCGGCTGCAGTCTGGCTGGATGAACACACTCAACAGCAACACGGCCACCTACTCCAAGAGATCTGCAGGTATGATGTTTGTTCTGTGACATACAGATATGGGTGTCGAACAGCTCAGCACATTGACAGCATCTTTGTTCTATAGAAGATTGGCTGAAAATTTTGGCAAGACATTTGTTCTATGTAAGATTGGCTCAACATTTTGGCAAGGCATTTGATCTATAGAATAGTGGTTGATAGTTTTGACAAGGTATTTGTTCTATAGAATATTGGCTGAGAATTTAGGCATCATTTTTGTTCTGTAGAAGATTGACTCACTGTATTGATATGGTATTTGTTCTATAGAAGATTGGCTCAGCTTATAGACAAGTTATTTGTTATATAGTAAATTGGCTGCATACACTGATTAGGTTTTTGGTCTGTAGAAGACTGACTCATATATTGGTAAGGTATTTGTTCTATAGAAGATTGACTCAGTATATTGGTAAGGTATTTGTTCAATAGAAGATTGACTCATATATTGGTAAGGTATTTGTTCTATAGAAGATTGACTCAGTATATTGGTAAGGTATTTGTTCTATAGAAGATTGACTCAGTATATTGGTAAGGTATTTGTTCAATAGAAGATTGACTCATATATTGGTAAGGTATTTGTTCTATAGAAGATTGACTCAGTATATTTGTAAGGTATTTGTTCTATAGAAGATTGACTCAGTATATTGGTAAGGTATTTGTTCAATAGAAGATTGACTCATATATTGGTAAGGTATTTGTTCTGTAGAAGATTGACTCATATATTGGTAAAGTATTTGTCCTATAGAAGACTGACTCAATATATTGGTGGGGTATTTGTTCTATAGAAGATTGACTCAGTATATTGATAAAGTATTTTTTTTTCTATAGAAGATTGACTCAGTTTATTGGTAAGGTATTTATTCTATAAAGTATTCATGCAAAATATTACTTTCTATCAATATAAGATATTACATGTATAAAAAACAATAGGTGCAGGCAGTGGCTGAGTAAGCTGGGAATTTTATAATTTGTTCTATGGAAGATTTCAGAAGAAAAGAACTCACTGTATTAGTAAGATATTTGCTAAACATAATAATAACTATGTATTTTGGTAAAATATTTTTTCCATAGATAGATGACTGTATATTGGTAAAATGTTGAGTCAATCAAAGAATGATTTGATACGTGAAAAAATAAATACTTTTTTTTTTACAGATGAATGAATATATATATATTAGTGAAATATTGAGTCAGTAGAAGAATGACTCATTATGTTGGTAAAATATTGGATCCATAGAAAAAGTATTCATCATGTTGGTAAAATATTGGATCCATAAAAAAGTATATGTTGGTAAAGTATTGGGACTATAAAAGAATGGTTCATTTTGTTGGTAATTTGTTTATTTTAATAGAAGAATGTTTCATTATATTATTAATATAGATGTTCCATAGAAAAATGACTCATTATATTGTTAATTTAGTTGTTCCATAGAAGAATGGCTCAAATTTTAATTTAGTTGTTCCATAGAAGAATGACTCATTTTATTGTTAATTTAGTTGTTCCATAGAAGAATGACTCATTTTATTCTTAATTTAGTTGTTCCATAGAAGAATGACTCATTATATTGGTAGAACATTGGATCCATAGAAAAAAGTATTAATTATGTTGGTAAAATATTTGAACTATGGAAGAATGGCTAATTTTCTTGGTAATATGTTTATTCTATCGCTGTAAAAGAATGGCTCATTTTGTTGGTAATATGTTCATTCTATAGAAGAATGACTCATTACATTGTTAATTTAGTTGTTCCATTGAAAAGTGTGAAGGAACTAATGTATGGGCAATGGGAATGTGGTAGTTCCTTCATGGCTGCCACCCATTCTTCGCATTTGATTCAGACTTTCTTGTTATGTTGTGCTAAGTTGTCTACCATCAGCGATAACATAATTGGTTGTTTGTTATGCTAAGTTGTCTACCATCAGTGGTAACATAATTGGTTGTTTGTTATGCTAAGTTATCTACCATATTTCATTACACGTGATTGCATGGCATCCTGATTGCGCCTCCTGGCTGGTTTCCCCCATCTTCAGCTCCTTTCCTTTGCTAGAGCAGACTGTGGTCTCACTCGAGTTTAGATGTGTAGGCACGCACACAAGTGTCTGCACATGCATGTACGTGCATACACATCTAGAGTGTTCTGGTTATTTCTCGGCGCCAGTGACTCGCCGCTGCCCCTTCTACTGTCAGTTATAACAGCTCCGCCACGAGAAGGCCAGGAGTTGGACTTTTGCTGCATAGGTGATGAATGCACGAGCCATTGGGGTATTTATGCAAGGCTGGGCGCTCACCCCAACCCTGCCCCTGGCTACATAACAGCAGCATTTGGAACCAAGTTGTCTACCGTCACTGGTAATATAATTGGTGCTTTGTTATGCTAAGTTGCCTACCATCAGTGGTAACATAATTGGTGGTATTTTATAGCCTTATTAACATAACTTGTGATCTATTGTGGTGATAAGTCAACCATCATTGTTAACATAAGTGCATGTCTGTTCTGTTTACTTGTCTGCCATCAATGGTAACATAAATTGATATTTTGTGATGATATGGCTACCAGCATTGTTAACATAACTTGTGGTCTGTTGTTGTGATATGTCAATCATCATTGTTAACACAATTGATGGTATGATATGTTGATATGTCTATCATCAATGTTAACATAACTTGTGGTCTGTTGTTGTGATAAGTCAATCATCATTGTTAACATAATTGGTGGTATGATGTGTTGCTATGTTTATCACCAATGTTAACATAATTGGTGGTATGATGTGTTGATATGTCTATCATCAGTGTTAACACAAAGTTGTCTACCATCAGTGGTAACATAATTGGTGGTATGATGTGTTGATATGTCTATCATCAGTGTTAGCATAATTCGTGGTATGATGTGTTGATATGTCTATCATCAATGTTAACATAATTTGTGGTCTTTTGTTGTGATAAGTCAACCATCAGTGTTAACATAATTGATGGGATGATGTGTTGATATGTCTATCATCAATGTTAATATACTTTCTGACATCTTTTGTTGATCTTACTTTTTTAAAATTAAAGATCTTCCATCAGTTTAAAAATGTGCTGTGTCTTGATTTGTCTCTTTTTAATGCTAGCGTATTATGTTGCGTGTTATATTTTCTTCTGTAAATGTTAGCATATTATGTTGTATGTTATATTTTCTTCTGTAAATGTTAGCATATTTAGTTATATGTTATGTTGTCTTCTGTAAATGTTAGAATATTGTATTGTAATGTTGTCTTCTGTAAATGATAGCCTACTATCTTGTATGCTATGTTGTCTTCTGTAAATGTTAGCATATTTTGTTTTATGTTATCTTGCCTTCTGTAAATGTTAGCATATTTTGTTGCATGTTATGTTCATCATCATCATCAAGTGCTGTGCCGGCTGGCGTAGGCGTTCATCGCTCTCCATAGATCTCAGTCTTTGGTTTTCTGGATCAACTCTGCTGCTGATATTCCTCCATGCCACCGTCTCAATCCATCCAGCATCATTTCTCTTGGTCTGCTTCTGCCTCTCTTCCCCTCGATCTTTCCAGTTGTTACGATGTTCTCCAATGCCTCTCTTCTCATCACGTGACCGAAGAAAGATGTTTCTCTCTGTCTTTTGTTGTATATAATGTTCTAGTTTCATTAGCCTGTTTCAGGCAGTCGTCGTTAGTTACTCTGGCAGTCCAAGGAATTCGCAACATTCGTCTCAGGAACCACATCTCTGTTGCTTCTAATTTCTTCTTAATTTGTTCATTTACATTCCAAGATTCACTGCCATACAGCAAAACTGGTTCTACATAGCATTTCAGCACTCTCTTTCTTACATTCAGTGATAGCGACTTATTGCATAAGATACTCTTCATTTTCTGAAATGCGGCTTTTGCCTGCCCTATTCTGCTCCTAATCTCTGTTGTACATCTTCCATCTGATGTTATAAATGCCCCTAGGTATCTAAAATTATCCACTTGGTTAAGGATTTTCCCTTCTATTTCTATGTCACATTTTGGTGTCACCATTTTCTTTGATATTACCATTGTTACTGTTTTCTTGATATTCAAGGAGAGTCCTTTCCTTGCACTCTCTGTTACTACAACGTCTAATAATTTTTGTAGGTCTGTTTGTTAAATTATCCGCGACCAATACTGTGTCATCTGCATAGCGTATGTTATTTATATTATAACCTCCAACTAGTATTCCTGGCATCTCTTTGATCTCTCTCATTATTACTTCGCTATACAGGGAGAAAAGATCTGGTGACAAGACACACCCTTGTCGTACTCCTAGCTTTATCTGTTTGTAACTACCCTCTTTATTTCGCATTTTAATTGCTGCTACTTGGTTCCAGTAAATATTCTTTATTATTCTTAAATCTTTTCCATCAATGTTATCTTCCAACATTTTAATCAGTTCATCATGTTTTACTTTATCAAATGCCTTAGTATAATCTATGAAGCACAAATATATGTCTCTGTGTTTCTCTATTGACCTTTCTATTAGTGTCCGTAATGTATAAATTGCATTGTTTGTGCCCTTTCCTTCCACAAATCCATACTGTTCTTCACTAATTTCCATTTTTATTTTATTTTTGGTTCTTCTCATTATGATTCTGAGTAGAAGCTTAGTGATATGGTTTATAAGGTTAATTGTACGAAAATCTTCACAATCAATTGCTCCTGGCCTTTTTGGTATAGCTATAAATACAGATCTCAGCATATCACTGGGTAAATATCCACTGCTGTAAATATCATTCAACATTTTGGTTAATATATCTACTCCAAATTCTCCCAATACCTCTAATTCTTCTATTGTGATTTCATCTGGCCCAGCTGTTTTTCCTTTCTTCATACGTTTCATAGCGTCAGCGACTTCTTCTTTCAGAATAGGTGGACCTTCTAAGTTACTATCTTCTGTTAATTCTTCCCTTTCTCCATCATATAATTCTCTTATATACTCATTCCGCCTCTTCATTATAGCACCTTCCTCTAATAATATCTTTCCTATTTTTGATTTCAAACACCCTGTATTTATTCTTATTTTTCTTCCTGTAAGTTCACTGATTTGTCTGTGCATATTTTTTGTGTCTTTAATGGAATTTAATTCAATTTTTTTGCATTGCTCGTTTAACCAACTTTCTTTAGCCTTCCCACATTTATCTTTTATTTCTTTATTTATCTTGCGTATTCTTGTTTGTCATTTTTACTCTGTTTTCTTTTGTCCATCAGTTTTAAGATTTCTTCATTCATCCATTTTTTCTTAGCTATTTTGCCTCTCTCTGGTAATACTTCTTTGCTAGTTTGATGAATGGAGTCCCTTAACATTTCCCATTGTTCATTTATACTCTGTATTTTAGCTATTGCATTGTACCTATTTTTCACAGTCACTCTGTATTGTTCTTGCATTTCTTTATCTATTTTCAGAACCTCTTTATTAAGTCTCATGTTCTTAACCATTTTTTTCCCTCTCTCTAATCTTACTTTTATTTGTCCACATAGTGGTACATGATAACTATTACAGTCAGCACCAGGCATTGTCTTTACATTAATTAAAGCATTTCTAAATCTTTTATTAATTAGTATGTAGTCAATTTGGTTGCATATTTTCTTATCAGGGCTTTTCCATGTGTACAGTCGTCTTTTATGGTGTTTAAACCATGTGTTTCCAATTATCATATCATTGATATTTGCCCATTCTATTAGCTTTTCCCCTCTTTCATTTCTTGTACCTAAACCATAATTCCCCACTACATCCTCCATTTTTCCCTGTCCTATTTTTGCATTAAAATCACCAAGTATTGTTTTTATTTCTTGTGATCCAATTTGAGCCATCACCATTTCTATTTCGTCATAAAAGTGTTGTATTTCTTCATCACTACTGCTTGTTGTTGGTGCATATACTTGTATAATATTTATATCTATTGGTTTCCCTTTGATTTTTACCATAATAACTCTATCTGAAATACACCAGTATCCATTAATTGACTTGGCTGTTTTTTCGTCTAATATTATTCCTACACCTTTTTCATGTGTATCCCCTCCAGAATAAATTATTGTGTGATTGTCAGCTATAATTTTGCCTGATCCCTTCCATCTCATCTCACTAACGCCTAGTATATTCATTTTCATGCTATCCATCTCTCTTAGAACATTGGTCAACTTTCCTAGCTCATTTAATGTCCTAACATTCCATGTTCCTACTCTAAATTTATTTATTTTAGTTATGATTTTGCTATCAGTAGCTGGATGACGGTCTGGTGTCACCTGTAGCTCATGACTGTCCCTACCGGACGAGGATGTCCTAAGACAGCCATTAACGTCGTTCACTAACTCTGATATATGTTTTGCCATGAAGTCTTGGGAAGATAATGTGGTGGTTTCCCCTTGCCTTCCACATTCACATGGTGGTCTTTTAACTCTGCCTTTGACAGCCATTTCCGACTGTCAGGACAAGTGAGTGGCCTGCTGTGCTCAGCTGCAGAGTTGTCCACTTATTCCGGTGGATACTCGGTCCCCAGAGCTGTGTTAGCCACACCGTAGTGTGTTTCCATCCTCTACCACGGGGAGGTGCAGTTGGGATTTTCTCTTCCTACAGTTATGGTCGATGACCAAAACTCTCCAGTACTTTTAGAGGATTTATGTTGTCTTTTGAAAATGTTAGCATATTTTGTTGTATGTTATGTTGTCTTCTGTAAATGTTAGCATTTTTTGTTTTATGTCATATTGTCTTTTGTAAATTTTAGCATATTTTGTTGCATGTTATGTTATTGTCTGTAAATGTGAGCATATTTTGTTGCATGTCGTGCTATCTTCTGTAAATATAATCATACTTACTCTATGGTATGTTGACTTGTACTCTATCAATGTTAACATATTGTGTGGGATGTTATGTTGATTTGACTGACATCAATGTTAACATATTGTGACATACTCTTTTTGGCCCTTCTACAAAATTGTGTGGCAAATGCTGCTGTCATGTCTACCATCATTGTCAACATATGTGTCAAAATATTATTGTGGTAGATCAATTTAATATGTCTTCTGTGTATGTCTACACATTATGTGGCATATTTTGCTGCCTTGTCTATCATCACTCTCAACAAATCATATTTTATGCCATGTTAACTTGTCTTCTGTGAATATTGACACATTTCATGGCATATTTTGCTGCCATGTCTACCATCACTGTCAACATATCGTATGTTATGTTACCATGCCTTCTGTGAATGTTAAAAAATCGGGGGGCATATTGTGTTAAATTAACCTCGATCTATATTACAGATTACCTGACTCCAAACTTTATTGGTAATCATAAACTATATCCAATCGCATATGAAAATCTGCATTCTCACTTAATCAATTTCAGTGCATTGCTTTCTTTTTTTTAAAATAATATATATATATATATGCCTGTATTGCATACTCTGTTTCTTCCTCACCGCTGCCTGCATTTGTTGCGGCTATGACACATACACGTCTCCACCCGGACACTCCGCTCATTGTTCCCTACCAGCCTACAGTGACTATGACTTGAGCGATACCTTAAAAGGTTTCTTTCATGCATGGAATGCTTACTTAGCTGTTACTTTACTGAAGTCAGTCAGATGTTGTAGTTTATACTGACACAATTTTATTGCCCCTTTCATTACTTTAGCTTAGAGTAGCTTCCCTTACTTTTTGTTAATGTATTTTATGTATGTTATTTATATTGATAAATATGTTTAGTTTATGTCAGCACAGTGCAGTTTATACTTAGAAACATCACTTGATGGGAAACCCTTGAGATTGTTGTAATGACATAAGAATAAATTCACTAGTGTCCTGTAATTTCTGCCTTTTTTATTGCCATTTAATGAGCATCCATCAAAACCTGTTAATTTCTTTCAGCAGTAAACTTAGTTCGTGTTTAAATATTGACAACATTTTTTTAGTTTGCTCGCTTTGAACTCAAGAGTAGTCCGTATACGTGCTATTACTTCTAGTGCACCGGACTGATTTTTGCATGTGGACTAGCTTTTCATATTACCAGGTCCCTCGCCAACAGGCGAACCCACTGCAACTTCTAAGGTACATGTCATTTATGTCCCCAAGTCAAGGACGAGAAGTGAACATTTTAGCCAACAGACCGGCATAAGAGTTAAACCTGCTACTTCAGCATCAGCATGCCAGAATATTGGATATATGAGGGGGCTTCAAATGAAAACCTTAAATGTTTTTTGTTTGTTTGGTGAATATATTCTGGAAAAGTAAGGACACACGTATCATTTTTCAATGTAGTCACCACCGCGTTCAGTGGCAAACTACTGAACATAAACTTGCCCAGAAATCACAAACAGCCAAACAATGCTTGGGTTGACTGTGACGTCCTGTAAGAGATATGTAACTAACTTGTTTTTAACCATTTATTTACTTCATAAACTTTACAGTTTACAATGCTTATGTTTTGTTATGTCGAACGACGTCACTGCACACAGGGTTTTTCCTATGCATGGTCAGCAGCCATCCCCACATATTCCTGGTCACTGTTCCCATGATGAGTTGGTTACGAGGTCTCCTCTTTTGACCACAAAGGTGGTTTATCTATATATGTTGCTTGATGCACACTGGACTGTTTGGAGCACTGTCTGCGTTGGTTTTGGGTCAGTCCTCTTGTTTTTGTTTTTTTTCTCGTTCCCCCCCCCCCCCCCCCCCCCATGTAGATCATTGTCTTTATTTGAAGCATGAGAATAAGAGGAGGTGGTGAAAAGGTGGAGTATGTCATTGAGTAATTTGCTTGATAGTAATGTTTAAGTAGGTTGTCTTAAAGTATTCTTCCAGGAATGCCTCCTCTTCTTCTTCTCCTCCTCTTCTTCCCCTCCTCCTCCTCTTCTTCCCCCTTTTCTTCCCCCTCTTCTTCTTTTTCCTCCTCCTCTTCTTCTTCCTCCTCCTCTTCTTCTTCCTCCTCCTCTTCTTCTTCCTCCTCCTCTTCTTCTTCCTCATTCCCTCTTCCTCCTTATTCTTCTTCATCCTCCTCTGCCTCCTCTTCTTCTGGTCCTAATCCTTTTTTCGTCTTCATCTGCCTCTTCCTCCTCTTCATCTTCTTCTCTTCCTCTTCCTCCTCCTTCTCTTCCTCCTCGTCTCCTCTTCCTCCTTGTTCTTCTTCATCTTATTATTCGTTCTCCTTCACCTCCTCTCTTTTCTTCCATATTCTTCCTTGTCCTCCCCCTCCTTCTCCTACTACAGCTGCTCCTACTCCTCTTCTTATTCTTCTTGAAAAAAGGTATTGTTTCCGTCGTGCCTTCTACAGCAAAGCCTGTTTAAAGCAACTCTCTATTATGTTCTATGAAAGTTATGATTCCACAAGTTAATTTACATTAATCTTATAGTAACTTCACCATATTTGATAATCATCCATAAAAATTGTTTACTGTAACCCTGCAGTAACTTGCTTTACAGAACTTCTCCAGTAAGTTGTTTTAAAGTTGCCCTCCAGTAAGTTGTTTTAAAGTTATACCCTCCAGTAAGTTGTTTTAAAGTTATACCCTCCAGTAAGTTGTTTTAAAGTGATACCCTCCAGTAAGTTGTTTTAAAGTTATACCCTCCAGTAAGTTGTTTTAAAGTTATACCCTCCAGTAAGTTGTTTTAAAATTGCCCTCCAGTAACTTGCTTAAAAAAAAAAAAGTCGCTTAAAAGTCGACAGGGTCGATTTCATTGCAGTGGGTTTTATCCCATATGGCTTGGTCTCTTTCCGCAGCGCGAAAAGCGTCGCACCAAGCATGAACTCCGTAGCTCTAGTGACAACCCACAGGAGTCTCAGAAAAATTTAACTCATGAACCGAAGGACGCGGCCCGGAATCGAACCCACAACCTTAGGAGTCCGAGTTAAACAGCTTGACCACTTTTGCCACGAAGACTCCCAACTTGTTTTAAGTTACCATCCAGTAAGTTGTTTTAAAGCTATCCTCCAGTAAGTTGTTGTAAATTTACCCTCCAATAAGTTGTTTTAAAGTTACCCTCCAATAAGTTGTTTTAAAGTTACCCTTCACTAAGTTGTTTTAAAGTTACCCACTAGTAAGTTGATTTATTGTCAGTAAGTAAAATGGAAACTTTCACTTGTACACACTTGAGCACTCCTTATGCACCAGGTACTAGATCCATGATTGACGTGCTCTTGGAGTACCTCATTTTTCAGTTAAGTTTCTGACAATGAGTTGTTAAAGTAGCGGGTGCAGAAAGCTTTGGGTTTACATTTCCGCAGGACAGCCTGCTGAAAGCCTTGCACAAACCATGAACTTCCCAGCTTCAGCGTTGACCCCTGGAGTCTCTGAAAACATTGCACTCGTGAATCCAGTAACGGAGTCCAAAATCAATCCCCCAACCTTCAGATCATGAGTCTGGTGGTTTAACCACTTCACTACGGGGACTGCCCCGGTACAGTAAGCTGTTTTATACTAGCCTCATTTTCAACTTGTTATAAAATTGAATATTAGATTATTCACCCTGGGCATTGAGTTGGAGTCGTACAGCTGAAGGAGGAGATTACCAGATCAGGCTTAATCCTAGCCAAATTATGACCTGGTTCATCATCATCTTCCACTTTTACTGTCGTGGGGATGAATAGTTGATGTTCCAGCGCCCGATGGGTGGCACTTAATAGTGTCATTCCATGTGATTGTATCATGTCTTCTTTTTTTTGCGCTCGCTCGCTTTGAACTCAAGTGTAGGCCATACACACTATTTATAGTAGTGATGGACTGAATTTTGCGTGTGGATTAGTTTTCCCTATTAAGTGTCCCTCGCCATCAGGTGAACCCACTCCAACTTCAGAGGTACTTGTAATTTACATCCCCAAGTCAAGGACGACAGGTCAACATTTTAGTCCAGCGTAGGGATTGAACTGCTTACCTCAACAGCACAACGAATGTTTACGAACACGCGTTCTTACCCATTTGGCCAGTGGACCTTACAATGTCTTTGACGTCATCAATCCATTTTCTTCTCAGGTGTCCTCTTTCTCTCGGACCATTTCTTCTTTGATGTAGCGGCAGTTGCTGGTAGTTGATGGTGTTACATTTTAACAAAATAGCCGAACCATTTGATCTTGTGCTTTTGAATGTATGTGGTAAAAGGTGTTGACCCCACTTCTATCTGATATCATCATTTTTTTCTCCGGTTACACCCTGATATGTCTCCAATAGATGGGAAGTTCCATTATCTTTCTTTAACACACTGCTGCTTTCTGACAAAATGGAGTGCGAAAAGGGAGAAATCGAGAGAGCGAGCCATTGTTTGTACTTTCTAGATTTTGAAAACGGGCCATTCAAATAAACAGTAAATATATTAGTACATAGAATGTAGTATTATTATATACAAAGGGGCTTAAAATGGAAACCTTAAAAGTGTGATAGAAATTACAATAACCATGCCATTGTCTTGTAACCTGTCAATATTGTTATGGATCTCAACAGTGATAAGCATGTGATACCACAGTACAGATGAACATGGTGACGTCATAAGGACAGTTTAAAGATGGCCACCCCGTGTTTGACATGCACCAAAGAGGAGCAGCATTCTGTTATCTGTTTCTTTTTATTTGTGAAGGGGTGAAACTTACAGAAATTTGTCAGTGATTGAAGGTCCAGTATAGTGATGCATGCCTGTCAGGAAGTGTATGAGGGAAGTAGGAAGTCTAAAAATGGCGCGACTTATGTGACAGACAGTTCATGACCAGGTCAGACACATCAGTAGTGACCCAAGTGTGTTTACACACCCAACCAAGATAATTTTTTTTCTACAGGAATCCAATCACTTTATCAGTGCTGAAAGACTTGCTTTGAACGCAGTGATGATAACATTAAAAAAATTATACATTCTTCTTTACTTTCTTTTATTACATAGATCAACCATAGAATCAGCCAGTTAATGTAACTGGGAAAATATTAATGTGTATTTTTGCTAACTTCCAATCTACTTTAGTTGATTTCCTTTGTTCATGATTGCTTAAGTTGTAAATGACAGCAGGTTTAGCAGAACCTTGGTGTTGTGATTTGTCTGCCAATCCCAGGCGGAATCAGCCGTGTGTGTATGCCATATCACAATCTGGTGTCGATGTTCTGAAATCTTGTTTGTGTTCTCACCATTGCCAACCCATGCGGAATCAGCCGTGTGTGTATAATGCCATATCACAATCTAGTGTCGGTGTTCTGAAATCTTGTTTGTGCTCTCATCATTGCATCTTACTGCAGTAGTAAGGCTTGTTAGGATAAGCAGCTTCTGAGGTCGTTAAAGAATACTCAGTTCTTCATTTGAGAATCAACGTTATTACACTCAGGACATAGCCACACAAGCTCCGTCTCTGTCTTTCAAAGGCCACTGAAGAGTTCCGATGCTCGTTATTCCAGTCATCATCATCATGTGCCTTGTCGGTAAGCGTGGACGGTCATGTTTTGTTATCTTATACGGTCATCAGAGTTATGGATCAGCTCATTGTTCTTGTCTCAACCATATCTTATGGCCAAGTCATCCAGGTATTTACTTCTCTGCCTTCCTCTTGTTCTTTTCCCTGCATTCTTGAAAGTTGTCATCAAGTTCTCTAGTTTATTTCTTCTCATAATGTGTCCAGCAAAATTTGACTATCTACATCTAATTTCCCCTCTCTTGTTCATAACATATATAGACAACATATGTAAAGAAACCAGCCAAGCAGAGACAGCAAGAATACCGCGTGACGAGAACACAGAAGAACCATCTGCAAATCTAACCATTAGAGAACTCCTGTTTGCGGACGACCAAGCACTAATAGCAAAATCAGAAGCTGAATTACAAGACCACATGAATAGTCTAAACGAAATGTGTAGGGAACATAACATGAAAATTAGCACAAGCAAAACACAAGTAATGACTGTAACTAAAGAAGAAAAAACAGCAACAATTCACCTAAATGAACATCCCTTGAAACAAGTAAAGAGTTTCAAGTACCTAGGAAGTATAATATCATCAAATGGCAGATCAGAAGACGAGATCGATAATAGGTGCAGTAAGGCAAATCAACTCATTGGACAAATGGCACCAATACTAAAGAACAAACATGTATCAATAACTACTAAGAAAGCACTTTACAACACAATCTTCCTACCAACTCTGTGCTACCAATGCCAAACCTGGACAATGACAGAAAAAGAGAAAAGAAAAATCACAACAACAGAAATGAGGTTCCTGAGAAGAATACTCAACGTATCAAGAAGAGATAAGATCAGAAATGAAGAAATCAGGACTAAAGTGGGGGTTAAAGCAGCACTAGATTTTATTAGAAAGCAGCAAGTCAAATGGTTTGGCCATGCAAGTAGGTTACCAGTCAACAGCATGCCACAGCAAGCAATGATGTACAGACCAGATGGAAACAGAGGAAGAGGCCGACCACGTAAACGTTGGACGGAGGGAATAGCAGAGTCCATGTGAATATCGATATATGAAGCCCATAACCGGGCACTCTCACGAAGTTTATACTTCACCTCGACACCGCAAGGTACAAGAGGAACATGATGAGATAAGATGAGATGACATCTAATTTCTCTAATCATTTTATGATTTTCACCAATATCTTGAAGGACTTGGTCATTAATTTTTATGTCTGTCCATGGTATTCTTTGTACAAAGATGTAGGTCTTTGTTTACTTCTATTTAACACTCAATTAATGTTCTCAGTAAATACACAGCATTTACTGTGCCCTTGCCTTCTGCGAACCCACATTGTTCTTCCCCTATTTCAGGTTGTATTTTATTCATAATTCTTTGCATGATGATTCTTTGCAAAAATCTTTGTGATGTGGCTCATTATACTAATTGTTCAATGTTGATCACATTCCAAGGCTGCTGATTTCTTTGGGATTCCAATAAATTTAGATTTACATAATTCAGGAAGTCTATCTCTAGTATCATATATTGTGTTCAGCAGTCTGGTGACTTGGTCTAATCCATATTCTTCTAAGGCATTGATCATTTCTGTTGTGATGTTGTCTGGACCCTGGGTCTTGCCACATTTCATATGGTTAAGAGCTTCTGAACCTGCATCTTCAAAATTGATGATCCTTCTTTATTATTCATAAAATCTTATTTTTTCTATCTTGTATCATCATAAAGATCTTTCACATAATCTGACCACGCATGTAAAATCTGATCTTTGTCTATTATGATTTTGCCATCTTTGATTTTTAGGCAACCTGTTGATGTGTGTGTTCTTTTCTTGGTGAAGTAATGAATTCTTTTGTGTATTAATTTGGTATTCCAGTTGTTGTGTTGGTTTTTAATTTCCCTGCAATTTTCCTCAAGCCATGCTTCTTTTGCCTTTTTGCAGTTTCCTAATTTTCCTGTTAATCTCTTCATATTTATCATTGTTAGTTTGGTTATTTCTTCTTTTTTCCATGAGTTTTAAGATGTCTTCCATCATTCATTTCTTATGCCCCATCATCTTCATTTTTGGGATAGTTGTTTCTGCAGCCTGGCCGACTGAGTTCTTCAAAATTTCCCATTGTCATTGACATCTTGAAATAGAATTTCGAAATCAGACAATGCATCAAATCTGTTCTTTACTTCTATGTTGAATTGATCTTTTACCTCCTCACTCTTCAGTGCACATAGTGATCAAATTGTGTGATTCTTGGTGTATATTTGACCTTCTTTAATGTTATATGTATACTGCTTATGACAAACCTATGGTTGCTGTAGCAGTCTGCGCCTTTTTAAAATAGTTTTTGCGACTTTTAAGGCTTTTCAAAATCTCCTGTTGATGAGGATGTAATCAATCTGATTTCTAATCTTATGGTCCGGACTCCTCCATTTCCATAATCTTCTTGGGTGATGTTTATACCAGGTGTTTCCAATAATCATATCATGCTCTTTTGCCCACTGTACAAGTCTGAAATCTCTTTCATTCTGTTCCCCTAGTCCATACATGCCTACCTTGCACCTGTCCTGTTGATTTTCAACTTTAGCATTAATGTCAACCATTATGATATTTAATTCTGAATACTTGCATTTCTAGAAGGCATTCTCCAGATAATTATAAAATTCATTGATGCTGTCATCACTGTTGTCTGTTGTTGGTGCTTAAGCTTGTATGATGTTGAGGTCAAAAGGTCTACCACTTTACCAGTAATATTCCATCTGACACAGTCCAATATCCTTTGATAGATTTTGATCTCTCCAGATCCATTATGTTGTTTGTCCATCAAGAATGATGATGACCATTCATTTCATCCAGTGGGGTTGAAAGTATGGAGCCGTGGGTTCTAAGATGGCTGATAAGGCCTATTTTGGCTCGAAATGTTCTTTGACAATGTGGACAAAGAATGCTTGACGTTTCTGGAGGAGGATTTCCTGCAGTGGTTTTTCTGTCCTGCCTTTTCTTTACAGCTCTTGCAATCCTGGTTGCCTCACACATGACTGCACCCTTGTGTAATGATGCACGCCACGAATTTCGGTCTCTGGCTGCAGTCTCCCAGGTGTCATGATGAATTCCAAAAGCATTCAGAGAGATTTTCAGTGTCTCTTTAAAGCGTTTCCTTTGGCCACCTTGGGAGCGTTTACCACAACACAGTTTGCTGTAAAAAATTTGTTTAGGGAGCCTGTGATCTGGCATGCGAGTCAAATGACCAGCCCAACGAATCTGATTCTTCATCAGTATAGTGTGGATACTGGGCATGGACGCTCTCTCTAGGACTTCAGTGTCTGGGATCTTGTCTTGCCATTTAATCTTCAGTAGCTTCCTTAGGCAGACTGTGTGGAAGTGGTTTAATTTCCTAGCGTGTCGCTGATAAACAGTCCAGGTTTCACAAGCATATAGCAGTGTAGATAATACAACTGCTTTGTAGACTTTTAGCTTTGTTTGCAGGCTTATTCCAGTTCTGTTCCATACATTCTTGTACAGTCTGCCAAAGGCCACACTGGCCTTGGAGATTCTTGCATTCACTTCGTCATCAATTGTGGCAGCTTGTGACACAGTGCTGCCAAGATAGGTGAATTTGTCCACAACACTTAGTCTATGACCATTCACTTTGATATTCGGCACTGTGTGATTATTCCCTGGAGCTGGCTGGTACATAACTACAGTCTTCTCCAAGTTGATATTGAGCCCAAAGTTGGCACAGGAATGTGAGAAAGCTGTAACATTATGTTGCATGTCCGCCTCTGAGTTGGCGTATAGAGCGCAATCATCAGCAAACAGGAGCTCTCTGACGGTGTCACTGTTAATTTTGGTTTTAGCTTTCAGCCTTCTGAGATTGAATAACTTTCCATCCATACGGTAGTTGATATCTATTCCAATGTTGTTGTTCTCGAAGGCATTCATCACCATGGCTGAAAACATGAGGCTGAACAGTGTTGGTGCCAGGACACATCCTTGCTTCACTCCATTGGTGACAGGAAAGGGTTCAGACAGTTCACCATTTTCCTATACTCTTGCCTGCATACCATCATGAAATAGCCGCACTATTTGGACAAACTTTCGTGGACAGCCATATTTTGCCATGATCTTCCACAGTCCTCCTCTGCTGACTGTATCAAAAACCTTGGTAAGGTCAATGAAAGTGGAGAACATTTTGCAGTTCTGTTCCTGACATTTCTCTTGCAGCTGCCTTGCAGCGAAAATCATGTCAACAGTTCCACGTCCTTTTCTGAAGCCACATTGACTCTCAGGAAGAAGACCTTGTTCGAGATGGGCCGTGAGGCGATTGAGAAGAATTCTGGCGAGTATCTTCCCTGCAATTGAAAGCAAGGAGATGCCTCGGTGGTTGTCACATGATTGGCAGTTTCCTTTACGTTTGTAAAGGTGGACTATTGACGCGTCCTTGAAATCTTGTAGCATGGTCTCGTTCACCCATATGTTTGTAAAGACTTGGTGAAGCTGCTCTGTTAGGACCGGCCCACCTGCATTGTATATCTCTGCTGGGATGGAGTCAAGACCAGGTGCCTTGCCGCTGGAGAGTTGCTGGATGGCTTTGTTTACTTCCACTATGGTTGGCAGGTCATCAAGTGTCTCATTGGTGGGATCTTGAGGAAGGCAGTTGATGGTTTCATCATCGAAGAAGGAAGTTACATTTAAGGTGTTGCTGAAATGCTCTGCCCAGCGTTGAAAGATTTCTTTCTTATCGGTGACCAATGTTCCCCCGTCTGCACTGAGGAGGGGAACTATGCCTGGTGATGAAGGACCTTAGACCGCTTTCAGTGAGTCGTAGAAGTTTTTCATATCATGTCTGTCAGCAAAGCCCTGAATTTCATCAGCTTTGTTGCTCAGCCAGGAGTCCTGCATGTGCCGAAGTTTCTGCTGCACTACTCTTTGAATGTTCTTGAAGGCATCTTTTTTTAATGTTGATTTCAGGTCATTCAAATGTGCCTTGAGGAGAAGATGTTTCTCGGCCAGCAATTGGTTGATGTCTTCGGAATTTTCATCAAACCAATCTTTATTCTTTCGGGGGACTGGACCCAGGATTTCCATGACAGTGTTGTAAATTATATCCTTTAGGGCTCTCCACTCTGTTTCTGTATCCTGTTTAGCAGCAGCATTGGGCTTGAGGCGGTCTTCCAGCATATTTTCAAACGACTGCTGCATTTTCTTGCTGATTAAGCGGGTGACATTTAGTTTTTTTTTGTATTTGTACCCCTTGAGGACGCCGTGGTGGCCTGAAGTGAATGTTTATTTTTGAGACAATGAGATGATGGTCTGTCCAACATTCGGCACCACACATGGATCGTCTTGTCTGTCACTTCTTCTGACGATGACACAGTCAATGAGGTGCCAGTGTTTCGAGCAAGGGTGCATCCACAATGTCCTATTTCTCATGTGGAGACGGAAAATTGTGTTGGTAATCAGGAGATCGTGTTCGGCACATGTTTGAAGGAGGAGGAGTCCATTGCTGTTACAATTTCCGACTCCATGCTTTCCAATAATGCCACTCCAAGAGGTGGTGTCTGTGCCTACTCTGGCATTGAAGTTTGTCTCCTTTGAGAACAGATGTTAATATATTGTGCAGGTCCTCATAGAACTTGTTCTTGACCTCATCTTCGCTGGTCATAGTTGGTGCGTAGACACTCACAATGGTTGCATGATTCCTTCCATTCAGCAGGGGCAACTTAATGGTCATGAGCCTGTCATTTATAGCCTTTGGAAATCCAGCTAATTTGCCGACCAGGGCCGACTTAATGGCAAATCCCACACCGGATTGGTGCCTTTCCTCGCTTTTCCTTCCACTCCAGAAAAATGTGTAGCCGGCACCTGTTTCACAGATTTGGCCTTCTTCTGCAAGTCGTGTCTCGCTCAAGGCTGCAATGTCGATGTTGTACCTGCCCAGCTCTCTCCCATTCAGTGGTGTTCGTCTCTCTGGACCTGACGCGCCGTCTCTGTCAAGTAGGGTGCGTACATTCCAAGTTCCAATTGTTAAGTGATTATGGTTTCCTCTTTTAGCTTTACTTGTTTTATCTTTGTTTGTATGTCGACCGCAGTTAGGGTACCCACCAACCGCGGCTAGCTGGTTAGGTAGTGATGAAGCAGACAATGCTTAGGGCACCTTTTCTAGCCCCTTCCTCATGCTATGGAGGTGAGCAGTGTGTTCCTATAGAGGGCTGCTCAGTCACTCAGGGGGCTGCCGAATCCCACTGCTGCTCCGGTCAGTAGAAGACGACCATATGGCCTGAGCCGCCTGTGTGCAGGTCTGCGACTACGGCTGCCAGCGTACCCACGCCTGCCGCTTTGCCGCTCGCCCATCGCCACAGGGCTTGAAGGTGATATATTATGTTGGATGACTTGGATTAAAGTGAGGAAGAGTTGCACAATTCGTCGACCTTTGTCAGAGTCTTGCGTAGAGCAAGAACTGTGGCTCGTATCTTGACAAGTGTGATACTAAATATGATTATCAAATAACGCAAGGCGAATAACCGATAATATAATTTACGCTCTTTATTCGCGCACTGCACACATCAGAAACAATACAGGCTTCGCGCAATCACAATTCACAATATCAAATAGATCATAAATACAAGCAATCAATACATCAATATAATAATACATCAATGCACTCCACTTACAAGTCAAACACACAGGCGTTCCATCTCCAACGGTCATACAGGCTATCGATCAATACATGCACAAACTCTCAGGCCGCATTCACACGTCCGTCCGTTACGGCGCCCAAGCCCAGTCTTGCTGGCCTTTTAGCACACACCTCAGTTGTGCTCGAGTCAGCTTGCGTGACCCCCAATGTTCACGCTGTGTTCCAGCTGACCGCCGACTGCTTAGCATCGCTCAGTGTTGATTGCCTGGCGTTGTCGACGACGCCGCGTTATAGCTGTAGTTTTTATCATAGTTCAGCGTTGCATTGTCGGGCGTTGGTACAGACAACGCGTTGTAACTCTGGGTGAGACTCTGACACCTCACTCTCTCGCCTGAGTCCATCTATGTCCAGTGGCAAGACAAGTCGAGATGACTGGAGACGAATACAGGTGCAGTGGATGACCAGGGCACTCTACGTGCCTTGCCGTGCTCATTACGTTCCACAACGCTTTGCAGGTAAACGCCGTCTTGCCTGTTGAATCAGGAATGATTTCTTCCGCAATGTGTCGTCTGCCGAATCCTGTCTTCACATGCTGGGTAGGCATACCCTAGTTCACCGCTTGGTTTGACACCAAAACGGCTACCCACACCTAGTTTAGCCAGCCTCTCACAGCTGTTGCCCGGGGGTGACCGCTGTCGCGTAGATCCAGAACCATCATAAGAGCTACACCTCGTGTTTTTTTTCTCCACCGGCATGGATTATGTTATTTTCCTTGGATGTGATTATGCCCATTACTTTTCATCTGGTTTCACATATACCTAAAATGTTAATATTTAGTTTTCTCATTTCTTTCTTAATATTATTGAATTTTCTATCCCGACTCATAGTTCTGAGGTTCCATGTTTAAATGTTGATAATCTTTTGCACTCAGTTGCTTTCTGACGGTCTGGTGCACAATGACTCCACTTACTGGGTGAGCTGCTACTATGGAGCACCCATTTATGCCATTTCTCTGATTTTCTTTTAAATTACAAAACATTATATTCTTGGCATCTGTAAAGAAGGTAGTTTGCCATTGCTTTCCTTCCCAGCAATGACCATGCTGGTTGATGACCATAGCCATTGTCTCAATAACAACACAAAAGAGATTCTTTGCCTACAGTTGTAAAATTGGAGATTACAGCCTACAACTATCTGTCGGTGGCTCTTCAACTTCATCCACCACCTGCACGCATGGCTTGACATAACCCTGATCTGGAGGCTAAACGGATACTTCACATTGCCCAAAGGTGTCCCGTAGGCTAGCGGAAGGAAGGAGGTTACTTCTCCTTTGATAGTGGATACTTCTATCCCACTACCCAACTATGTTAGTTAGTTATTTCGTTCGTTAGTTAGTTAGTTATCTGTTGGGGTATCATCCATGCACTTCGGATATGCCCCTAGTTTGCTCAGATTCTCCTCCCAACATATGCACCAGCGTCCAACAGCTAATATTGCTATTTCTGTGTTGGTTGATGAGGCCCCTCATTCTCTCCATGTACCTCATGTTTGGCCATGCCAGTTCTTACTGCCAAGTCCCTCATTCTAGACAGTGATATGGATTCACTTGTGTCAAAGTCCCCTGATCTCGACATCTCTCTAAGGGCATTAATAATATCACCACGATCCATCGGCTGGCCATCCACAGGGGATGCAGAGCCAGAAGAGAATGCAGAAGAAGAAGAAGATGAAGATAAGGAATGTGAAGATAAAGAAAAGGATGAAGAAGAAACGGAAGAGGAGGAAGAATAAGTATATGAAGAAGAATAAGTAGATGAAGAAAAGGAAGAAGAAAAAGAACACGCTGAGAATGAAATGATGATATATGTATTGTGGACATCATGTAGGACTGTCCAGCATGTATTATGGACATCATGTAGGACTGTCCTGTAACTGACCTGTCCATGTTATGTACAGTAGGTGGAAGTGGACAGAGGTCATCTGTCGTCTATGGGATTCATGGTCATTTTGAAACCAGAGAAGCGGTCATTGGCAAGTACTCGTGTTCCCCCACACCTTACATGCATGTATTGACATCAGAGTAGGTCGGCTCATACTTTGTGCAGCTAGAGTGTATTAACACATTTGTGTTATCATGCTAGATTACTGTTCGTTATTCTTATTGGTGTGCATGATGTGTTGCTACCTTTGGGCCTCATTGGTTGAGTATGTGGATGTAGAAATGAAATAATACTTCACTAATCATCATCGATGTTGTAGGTTTCCTAAAGGAGCATGACACATTTTTTGTATTGTGTTTTTTTTTTGTGTTGGCTCGCTTTGAGCCTCAAGCGTAGTCCGTACATGTGCTATAGTCTGTTTACTTTTGTCTGCCCTAATATAAAATTCCATATCTCAGTAACCAACTGAGGGAAAATGATGAGATTTAGCATATAACCTTATCATTATGTCCACCCAACAAAAAAAATTTTGTTCTGGAGATTGTACAGCTAATTTCAAAGTTTGTTTATTTGCGGTATATAATTTACGGGACAGATATGAAATGCATGTTATTAAATGTATTACATCTTTACAGGGAAACATTAGTGCTGAATAGTTAATTTTCTCCTGGGACATGGGATTGGCCTTATGACAAGTGCCTCGCGTAAAGCCTTGTGTCGTCATCTAAACTGGCGGAAAATTACTGTAAAACAAGTTTGTTAGCGAGAAATCACTAGTTTTTCACCAAAACATCAAAGAAATGTTGCCGCTTTCCATGATTTAAGTTGCTTTTGGACCTATCAAAGACATATTCCTTGGGTGGAGGTAAATATAAGATGGCAGGAAAAATTTCATAACGATGCAACACACAGTTTTCAAAATAATTGATCGTGAGTGAAGGCATTCATGTTTGGACAGACTACTACTTCTAGTGCACTGGACTTATTTTTGCGTGTGGATTAGATTTCCCTATTACCAGTCTCCCTCGCCATCAGGCAAACCCACTTCAACTTTTGAGGTACTGGTAATTTACATCCCGAAGTCAAGGATGAGAGCTTCAGTGTTTGAGTACATGGATATACCATGTTTCCCCGAAAATAAGATCGGGTCTTATATTAATTTTAGCTTAAAAAGATGCACTAGGGCTTATTTTCAGGAGATGTCTTATATTTTTTTTTTCCTGATAAAAACACCTACATTTATTAATGTACAACATTCTGCATTTATTCAAATACAGTCATGTCATCTTCTTCTGGGACATCGTCATAACTCCAAATCCCAAATTCCCACCTGAATTTCTTGGGATCCATTTCCTATACAACCATTGGCCCCATTCTCTCATTTCCAGCAATAAAGCTTTCCTTAAATGATCATTTCTTGCCCATGTAGCCTGCTCATAGTGCATTGGTAACTTTATTTCACACGAGTGACGAGTGAGAGCTATGAACCACATCCGTTCATTATCAAGTGTGCACCAGTGATGTCTGTACTCCGACTGGCCATTCGGCAACAAGTCTTCTCATTCTAGCTGACGATCTTAACTAGGGCTTATTTTAGGGGTAAGTTTTATATTAAAATTATACTTAAAAATCATGCTAGGGCTTATTATAGGGGTAGGTCTTATTTTCTTATATCCCAGCATCAAACTTACCTCCACCATTTCTTCGTCGGCTGTCAATTTCTTAGACCTCACAGTCTCTTTAGGTTCCGCTGGTCTATGCACGACGGTTTATTATAAACCAACTGACTCGCACTCATTCCTTCTCTATACCTCCTCCCACCCTCCCTCGTGCAAACGTTCTATTCCTTTCTCCCAACTGTTACGTCTCCGACGACTTTGCCAGGATAACAACGACTTCCATCAAAAAGCCCACGAGATGCTTGATTTCTTTCGCCTTCGTGGCTATCCTGATAATGTTCTATCTACAGCTCTTCACCGCTGCCAGTCTATCAGTCGCACTGAGGCTCTCTCCTCCAGGCCGAAACCACGAAACAATAGACTTGTCCTCTCACTTACTTATCATCCCCACAATATTGCTGCCAAGAATATCCTTTTTAAACATCTATCCATTCTCCGGGCAGAATCGACCACTCGTGATGTCTTCTCAGAGGCTCCTCTAGTGGCATATAAGCGGGATCGTAACCTCAGAGATGTGCTGGTCCATAGCAGGCTACCCCAACCTCACCAGTCTCTTCCTGGCACGGTGGCGTGTCTTCGATCAGTTTGCAAGACCTGTCCATACGTACTTCAAACCCAGAGTCTGACATTCCCTAAGACGACCTTCCACATCCGTGAGGGTTTCTCATGCATCAGTCGCAACTTCATCTATGCGATTACCTGCACACGTTGCGACATGAGATATGTCGGTGAGACAGGATTACGTCTTGGGGACAGATTTCGACAACATCTTTCTGACATCACCAGCGGCGCCCAGAAACCAGTATCCATACATTTCAACAGTCCTGACCACCATAGCGTAGCCGACATACAGGTCACGGCCATCAAATCATGCGCATCCCACGAACGGGATCGGAAGACATTGGAACACCGTCTCATCTTCCAGTTGGGCACACTCTCCCCTCACGGCCTTAATGTCCAACACAGCTTCATTTAACTTCCCACCCCACCCTCCCACCCCTAGCTTACAGTCCACCATCTGGGTACGTGCAGATCCTTTGTATGACATCACAGTCAACTCTCTTGGCGGATTTACGTTCGGTGTTTTGCCATCATTTTCTGAACGACCGCCACTCATGCCTCTCTGTGTGTACTAACACTATATAGGTTTCCACAGCGGTGTTTCGAGCGCTTAACGATAATTGCTAATTGTCATCTGCGTCCGTAACATCTTTGCCGGTCTCTAATTTCACTTTTCCGCACACATAGGCGCGTCTCCACCCCACTCCCTTCCCGCTTGACCTTTGACCCGTGTACCATACATCCGGTCTATTGATCCACTGGCGCCCTACGTGTGTCAGACCTTCCAAGCTAGGACATGGTATTCAGATGAGTACATTTAATTTTAATTAGTTTAATAGTTTAATATTGTCATAGTGTGTTTCATGTAGTTTTGTGTTGGTTTGTATTTGTTTGTCCTGTGCTGATGAAGGCTTTGGCCGCAACGTCCAATTTGTCTCTTGTAGTCGTGTTTTAGTAAAGCTCACAATCTACTTCTCGTTTATTTGGGTGATTCATTCATTGCCTTATTTTCAGAGAAACACTGTAGAAATGACCTAACACTTCACTAACCATCATCATTTTCTATCGGAGCATGAGGACACATTTCCTGTTTGATTGGTGTTATTATTATTATTAGTGTCCATGATGTAATGCGTATGGGCAGGATTTTAAAAAAAATCTGTATTAAGTCATGAAATGACCAGTTTTAAAGTACATATTGGGTGTATTGACGTTATAATAGTGCATATGTTTTTGTTTTTTTTAAATTATTGGTTGTCTTCTTAGAGATTACTTCATGCAGCACAAATATTTTTCATAAAGGAATGTAAATGAAGTTATTTTGTTTTTCTTTTATATTTTGCATACTTATAATCTATTATCTAAGTTTTAATATATTTATTCATTTATATATATTCATGTATATTTTTATTAGAGCTGTTAATTGTGTACGAACATGTCTGTGTTAACACATACACATACTTTTGTTATTGCGAACCTGCGGGTAGGATTTTTATATCAGCATTAAGTCCCAAAATGACCAGTTTTCAAGTACATCTTGAGTGTTCTAAGATAATTATGGCGCATGTTGTTACTTTGATTGATTGTCTTAGTGATTACTTTCACACAGCACAAATATTTTACATATAGGAATGTGAACGAACGTTCTTTTGTTTTTCTTTTGTATTTTGCATGCTTCTGAGCTATTTTGTAAGTTTTAATGTATTTATTTGTTTATATTTATTTGTTTATATTTGTATTCAAACTATTAATTGTTTATGAACATGTCCGTGTTGACAACACGTACTTGAGTTATTCCGAACCCATGGGCATGATTTTTTCAATCAGCATTATGTCCCAAATGACCTGTATTTAAGAACATCTTGAGTGTATTAACATCATAATGTCGCATGTGGTTTCTTTGGTTGGTTATTATAGAGACTTTCACTTGCACAAATATTTTGTATATAGGAATGTGAATGAACGTTCTTTTTTTTATTCTTTCATTTTTTGCATGCTTCTGGACTATTTATAAATTGCTTCATTTATTCATTTTGTTTTATTTTCTTGCTGAAATCTGAACATATTTTGTGCTTCTTCCATATTTCTTCTTCTGCAGCACCATTTTTTTTAAAAGACAATTTGTGGCCACCAAATATGTTGCCCTATGCCACAGATATGGCGATCACTAAAGAAATGTGAGATTTTTTAACTTCACCGTTGGTGAACAATTCTGAGACTACCATCAATCAAGAAGAAGAAATGTGAGAGTTTTTAACTTCACCGTTGGTGAACAATTCTGAGACTACCATCAATCAAGAAGAAGAAAAATACTGACATTCTGATGCTGGATGGACTTATATGGTGGCATGGAGGAATATCATTAGCAGAGTTGATCCAGAGCACCAAAGATCGAGATCTGTGAAGAGACGTGAATGCCTACGCCAGCTGGCAAGGCACGTGATGATGATGAGAATAGATTGATGATATTTTGTCTGGACTCCTAAGCCACCACAGCTAATATAAATATCATATATCTAAAAAAAAAAAAAAAAAAAAAAATTTCGGCATATCCTTTACAGGACATCATCAGCATCTTTCAGCTGATTGTTGATTTCTTGGCAAGATTACGCTCAGTAGTTTGCCATTGCTTTCTGAGCGACCGGCTCACACACCCCGTAAGTTACCGACGCGAAGAGAACTGCTACAGATTCTCACGCAACGTCACGTTACTCACGAGAGTATACAGGATTACAGAGAAAATCGTGTAACTCCTAGACCAAGGAGACCGGCAATATCTAAAATAGGAAACTGATACATGCCATAAATCAAATAATTGCTAGAGCTAGCATGAGACATTGAACCCTATATTTTATAGCAATGAAGGGGTAATAATGCATTTGAGTTTGTCATACAGAATTTGGCATGTGTTTGATTTATTGCATCAGTGTTTGGTGATTAAACTGACAGGTAATCAGTTTTATACCTTAATCACACTATTATTAGATTAGATATGGAATCATTATTTTAAAAAAAACCTAATACCCTACATTGTGCCAACGGCTTCGGATGGATTAGTACAATTGGGAGGGTACAAGCCTTATCCTGTTGTCAGAAAATGCAACCTGAAGACCAAATGTCATGGCAGGGAAGACAAGGCCCTAAACCTTGGTCGGTTTCTGGTCTAGGATTGAATTTCCGACAGGTGGACAGTTAAAGCATTGCTTTGCTGATCCAGCAGCTGCAGCTTGTTTTGTTCCAGATATATTGGTGCTACCTTTCCTCTGGAGTAAACTAGACAGCCCAAGAGAGGGATCATGCTGCATTAACAACACATGATCTCTACAATTCAGCCCTGGCTTTGTGCTATGGAGAGGTATAACATTTGCTACTGCCATATGTTGTAGTTATTATACACTACTGTGAAGCAAACAGGACTGCAAGAGCTGTGAAGAAAAGGCTGGACAGAAAAACCACTGCAGGAGATCCTCCTCCTGGAACGTCAAGCATTCTTTGCCCACATTGTCAAAGAACATTTTTAGCCAAAATAGGCCATAGCAGCCATCTTAGAACTCATGTGTGTGTGGGTGGGGGATATATCTGGCTGGGTGGGGGTGTGTGGCTGGATGGAGGATGTATGTGTGGGTAGTGATGGTGATTGTAGTTGGGGGATGTGTGGATGGGTAGGAGATGTGTGGGGAGATGTGTGTGTGGGTGAGGGATGTGTCTTTGGGATGTGTGTGGGTGTGGTGTTGTGTGGGAGGGGAGGTGGTTGTGGATAAATGGTGTGTGGGTGGGTGAAGGTGTGGTTGGGTTTTTGGGTGGGTGAAGGATGTGTGTGAGGGTGGGGATGTGTGCTTAGATGGGTGGTTGTGGTGTGTGAGTGTGGGTGGGTAGATAGGAGATGTATGTGTTGATGAGTGGGTAAGGGATGTGTGGGTGTTAGTGGTTGAGGGATAAGTACGTGTGTCTGGGGATGAGTGTATGAGTTGGGGATGTGTGTGTGTGGGCTGTGTGTGCGTGGATGGGAGGTGTGTGTTTGTGAATGGGGGATGTGTTGGTGGGTGGGGATGTGTGGGAGGGATGTGTGTATGGGTGGGGAGATTGTGCGTGGGTGGGGATGTGTGTGTATATGGGTAGGGGTGTGTGGTTAAGGGATGTGTGGCTGGGGGATGGGTGGATGGAGGATGTGTGGTTGGGTAGAGGATGTGTGGGTGGGTGATTGTATATGAGTAAGGGTGTGTGGTTAAGGGATGTTTGGTTGGGGGATGGGTGGGTAGAGGATGTGTGGGTGGGTAGAGGATGTGTGGGTGGGTAGAGGATGTGTGGGTGGGTAGAGGATATGTGGGTGGGTGAGTGTGTGCAGGTTAGGAGATGGTGGGGGATGTTTGTAGGTGTAGGCTCAGGATCTGTGAGTGGGCTGGGGGAGATGGGAGATTATGTGGGTGGGTGCGGAATTTGTGTGTGGGTAGGTGCGGAATATGTGAGTTGACGGGGAGATGTGTGTGTGGCTGAGGAATGTGTGTTTGGCTGGGTGGGTGGAGGTGTGTGGGTGGAGGAGGATATGTGGGTGAGTGATTGTTGGTGGGTAATGGGACGGGTAGAGGATATGTGAGTGGGTGGGGAGATGTGTGTAGGTGGGGAATGTGTGGGTTATTGAATGTATGTGTGCTTGGGGTGTGGGTGGGTGAGAGGCGTGTGTGGGTGGGGAGATGTGTAGGTGTAGGGATGTGGTGGATGGGTGGGGGAATGTATGTGTGTGTGGGTTATGTGTGTGGTTGGGTGGGGGAGTTGGAGTGAATGGGGGATGTGTTGGTGGGTGGTGGATGTGTCTCATAACATAGTAATATGCATTGTTTATGTTTACAAAATTCATGTGACAATGTTTTTTTCCTATGCACTGTTGATGAAAGAAAGCTGAGTGAGTGGAAGGGCCGAATGTAAGACGGGCCTGCGTGCCCAATTTGTTACCCTTTGAAAATAAAGTCTGTTCGTTCGTTCGTTCACAGCTCCATACTTTCAACCCCACTGGATGAACTAATGGTCATCATCATTCTTGATGGACAAACGACAGTTATTATTTGTTTGTTTTTTTTCCCCTGGGATTTGAGATTTAAACATTGAGCACAACCCACTACTGACAACTGGCAATGCTGATCGTATTCCGGTACTTCTTCTTCTTCTTCTTCTGCGTTCATCCAGAGTTGCGTTGTGCCTGTTTACAGCAGAGCTGCGTTCTTGCGCCGTTAGGCAGACACATCCGACTTCTGCTGGCATTTGTTGACCGGGTTAACCTTCCCGAGGGTATCTTAGGACGTTTGACTCTCACTGTTGTGGTGTTATCTCCCATCCTATCTGGCCCATATAGAACAGCCAAAAACATCCTGGTCAGCCCGCAAGGGAAGGCAGGGGCAGACCATGGGCATTCCCCGCCATCCAAGGAGGCTTCCATAACTGCAGAGCCAACACACAGCGCTCTGGTACTGGGCTCACCCAAGGAATCGTCACGTCCTGCACATGGCTGCTTAGCCTCACTTCCATATATTGGGCCTTCCGCTCACCATAGGCTGTTCTTCCGGAAACCAGAAGAATGCAGTCTGCAGATGGCATCCACACAGTGAGCTTTCGATTCGGACTTTCCGCGTAATGGATTTGCTATCCGAGCAATATTCCATTTCGTGCCACTAGGACACTTTTTCCACCTTTTATGAAGCTCACACATTGAGCTTTTGATTCGGACTTTCCACATAATGGATTTGCTATCCAAGCAATATTCCATTTCATGCCTCTGGGAGGCTTTTGTAACCGACATACCTATGGTATGAAGTGTAACAGTCTGAATACTTCTTCATACACATTTAAATGTCAACCTGTATGTAGTTAAAGTAAGCTGTAGTCAACTTTAGCTTGTTGATATCTCCATAGAGCTTGTCCTCAAATGAAGCAGGTGTGGGCCAAAATATCTTTCTCTGTTCTGCATATATTGGGCAATCCTGCAGCAAATGTTTTGCTGTCATTTTTCCAGTTCGACAATTACATTCATCGGTATCTCCTATCTTTAGTTTATTGAACAAGTGGTATTTCAGCCTGTTATGTCCTGTGCGGAGTCTGAAGATTGCTACTTGTTCTCTTCGGTCGAGTTTGTAATATGCATCATCCTTCTGGTGGCCTGGATGCTCTGATTCCCATTTGGTTCTATAAGTGCTTTTTATAAACCTCTTTGCCTCATTATAGGTTAAGTCTATGTCAGGCTGTGGTAGTCGTCCGCCCTCTTTTGCCAGTCTGTCAGCCTCTTCATCTCCATGTATACTGCAATGTGATGGGATCCACTGTATTACAACTTTTTTTGATTTCTGGCATAGACCATGGAGTGCTGCTCTTAGGTCAGCTATTTCTGTGCTGTTATTGCTCTTCAGTATTGAGACAACTGACTTTGCATCTGTGAAGATAGCTATTTGCGTCTCGTTATTTTCCTCCATCAAGAGCATTTCTGCTGTAGTTTTCAGAGCCTCTACCTCTGCTTTGAAGTTACTTGAAAACTTTCCAGTTGCCACTGAATTTGATTTTTTCACTCCATTTATTAAATTTAGGAGAATTCCTCCTTCTCCATTCTCTACTGAATTTTTGGCTGATCCATCTGTATATGCATGGGTCCAATTGCTGCTTGGGTAATGTTCTTTTATGTAGTTTAGGGTTATTTCTCTTCTTTCGATTTCATGCTGAGTGTTCTTGTTCTCAATACCAGGAATGTTTTCTATCATCTCAGGCAGTCGCTGCTGTCTCCAAGCTGGGAACTTGTCTGCATTGTAAATGGGTTTGACTGTTGATATGTTAAGTATGGGATCTGCCCTAATCCTTTGTTTTGCAGTTTCTACAAAGTTGCTACGCTTCAGTCTTCCCTTTCCAAAACCATTAAATCTGTTGTACATAGGGTGGTCTGTCAATCTTCTAAATTTTTCTGCTTGTTGCTGGGCTCTGCTATCTCTTCTATCCTGCATTGGTTGTAAACAAGTGATCTTTTCTAGTTCATTAACCCTTTACAGGACAAAACGTCCATCTGCGGCCGATCGCTTAAACGAGCATATTGTCTGAAACCGCCCGATACTATTATGCATTGTAAAAAACGTGATCTCTCGGCTTTCTGACACTTCCGACGGCTACTTTCGCTTTTGCCGATAGCTTGACAACGTGACCCCCATTTGTAAGCTCCTACTATGAATTTGAACGGACTTTTACTGACTTTTTTTTGATAGTTTTCGGGATTTTTATGCTTAGTTTTTCCAAATGGATTTCGGTGATTCTTCAAGTGATAGCCGAGATTTCGCTAGGTTCAATTTAAGTGACATTAAAGGGCATGAAGTTGACCATTAATCAGAGCTAGATATAAGTGAAAAGCGTTACTTTGCATTAGCAGTCGTGAGTCAGACTTTAAAGAAAGTGATTATGATTCTGAAAATGTGTTTGTAAATTGCCGTATAGATGACGGAAGATCACAAACAATATGCTGTATTTCGTAAATATTTGTGTTCATATATGGATTACCGACAACAATCACATGAGTAACATATTCTGCATGCTTTTCCCTTCATTGTGTTATTTATGTAACTAACATCGGTTGACTAACACCTTATTTGTGATGTTTTTACTAACGCAACCCAAAATTTTACCGAACCTGAAAAAATCTTGCCCGTTCAGGGCTAAAAAAACGGACACGTGTCTGCCCTGTAAAGGGTTAATAGGCGTTGTCTTCAGACTTCCAGTTATGATTCGCAATTCTTGATTTTGGACTCTGCTTATTTTGTTAAAGTTTGACTTAGCTGCTGTTGCCCAAGCTGCAATGCCATATTCCAGTACTGGCCTCACCCGTCCAGTATATAACTTCTTGAGAACTTCCTCATCTGCTCCCCACGTTGTACCAGCAAGCTTTTTCATGATTGCCATTCTTTGCCTTGCTCTTGTTCGATTTTTCTCAACCTGTGTCTTCCATGTCAGGCGATGATCAAAGGTGACTCCTAGATAGTTTGGATTTTCTTCATGGCGCAATATTTTTTCATTCAATACCAGCTTAGGTTGCTGAGTTTTATTTGAGAGGGAGAACACTGTGCATGTTGTTTTCTCCTCACTTATCTTCACTAGCCATGATTTTGACCAGTCCTCTAGCGCTAATATAGAGCTTGCTGTATATTGCTGTTAGCTGTACTAATATATTCTTCAGATGTCCATATGGCTAGGTCATCTGCAAAGGATGATGTGTGTACTCTGGCTGGAAAATTTTCCGTGATGTCGTTTATATATGTTAGGAATAATGTTGGTGAAAGAACTCCTCCTTGGGGGACACCTTCTCCAACAGCATCATTTTGCTGGTTTGTCCTTGTACTTTTGTCCTGGCAGTTCTGTTCTCAAGGTAGTGGCTGATCGATTTGTAAATTTTCCCACAAACATGCATTTTTTGCAGTTTTACTTTCAGTCCTTCCTTCCATACTTTATCAAATTTTTTTTCTAAATCTATCCAGACCGCTAGTGTGTGCTTTTTCTCTTGGAAGGCATCCTCTATTTCCTGAGCTATATAGGTTATTTGATCTTCAGTGGATCTGTACTTTCTGAATCCTGCTTGGTGTGGTGTTAAGAGTTGGTTTTCTTCCAGATGCCATGTTAGCCTGCCATTGATAATGCGTTCCATTAATTTTCCTACACAGCTAAGTAGACTGATAGGTCGATAGCTATTTGGTTCTTCCAGGTCTTTTCCTTTCTTTGGGACTGGTATTAGTATAGCTTCCTTCCATGCCTGTGGGACTATTCCCCTCTTCCAGCTGTAATTTAGGACTGCTAGTAGTTTCTTTTTTCCCTTAGTGCCTAGTCCTATTAGCATTTCATTTGTAATTCCATCCTTTCCTGGTGATTTCTTCTTTTTTAGGGTATTCATTGCCCGTTCCATTTCTTCCATTGTTAGATTTGCCATCATATATTCTGCTACTGTCTCTGTATTACTATGATGTATCTGTTTATCTTTGATTGCTTTCTTCTGTTCGGTTGTAATATCAATGTGGTTTGCACTGGCATAGTGTTCCATTAGTGCATTTGCAGGCTTTTTTCCTGTAAGTAAGACATTTCCTTGTTTAATTGTTATTTGTTTGTTTCTAGGTCCTTCATTGTTCATGGCTTTCACTAGTTTCCATAGTTTGTTTCCATCCCTGTCAAAATTCAGGTTTTCTGTTTTTTCCCTCCAACAATCTCTTGTTGTTTGATTTACTGTTTTTTTAAATTTTGCTGAGATGGCTTTGAGAGAGATTTTCGCTTCAGTTGTTTGTTCTCTCTCTGCGGTCTTCCTGGCATCTTCAACATTGTCCTCCAAAATTTGTAGTTCTTCAGTCCAGTATGGTTTGTAATTTTTCCTCGCTCCTCTTGGAATAGACTCAGTGGCTGCCTGTATTATTGCTCTGTTTAGACTTTCCACCATTTGCTTCATGTTGCCATATCATGTATTTATGTTTTCACAATATTTGTCTGTTAGTATGGCAAATCTGTCCCAATCTGCTCGTTTGTAATTCCAGCGGGGCAAAGGCTTTTGCTCCTGTGGAACATACTCCATATTCATTACAAGCTTGATTGGTCTGTGATCACTACCTGCTAATTGGTCAAGCACATGGATTTTGTGGAGGATGTCTCCTGTGCAGAAAGCTAAGTCTGGAGTAGAAGTGGTAAACCATCTTCTGGAGTAGAAGCTCGGTGTGTCATCCGCTTTGTTGAGTAGATGGAGATTTGAGTCTATTTCCCAGTCCTCCACTTCATCTCCTCTTTTGTCAGTATCTGGGTATCCCCATCTTTCTGAATGGCTATTGAAGTCTCCAACAATAATGCAATGTGTGTCAGTTATTTTCATGTTTGAGAGTGTAAAATCCTTATCTGCTGGGCTATACAGATTGTAAATTCTTATTTTCACGTCCTTTATCATTATATCAACACCTATCATTTCTGTTTGATTGTCAGAGATCACAGATACTTCGCTGCAAGGTATTGTATTTCATGTAAGTATTAGAACTCCTCCTTTGTGTCCTTCGCGGTCGAAATGTGTGGCCTGATATCCCCTGACTGAAAATTTGCGCTTGGCATTGAGGTGTGTCTCTTGAATGCATGCCACATCTATTCTATCTTTGTGAAGATGCTGTGTCAGGGAGAATTTCTTGTTATAAACTCCTTCGGCATTCCACTGTAGTATGTTGAGTGTCTGGGGTGTTTGGTCAATAGCTCTTAACCTACTCCTCTGTGCCTTGACTCCACAGCACAGAGGAAAGTGACCACCAGTAGTCATGGGTGGACCCCCTCGAGGCAGGGTGCCCGGCACTATCACCGCCTGATGGGACTTCACGGAATTAGCACCATAACGATTAATTTTCATCTGTGGCATCATGAAATGATAAAGTTACGTTGCACGTCTTTGTCAAGCCTGTGGCTCAGTACATCCGATTTCGACAAGCATTTGTTCGGGATGCTTTCCCTAGCCTTTGACTGTCCCCAGTCTACCTACAAGGCAGCAGGTTTGTGCGTCTCTTCGTCTGGTCCCTCTCCCTTGACCTGTCCGACATTGGTGACCCTACCAGTAGCTGTGCTACCGTCGGCATAGCTCTTGGGGTCATTGGAACGCTCAAGCCCCTCTACCTCGTCAAGGTGGACACACAGCAGAGGGGTATTCCGGTACGAACCTAAGGCCTTGTCCACGTCAATTTGGAAGGACTAGACTCAAGTTTAGCTCTTGTTTGAGCTCTAGCCTTCAATGGGTGACGTGATATTCTAGTGTGATAATTTGGTTGCGTCTAGCATATGCCGCGTGGTCAAGTGGTTACACACTTGCCTCACCCGCCAGTGATCCGGGTTTTATCTTGAGTCCAATCAAGGATATGCACTACTGATGAGCTCAAACACGAGCGAAACTCAAGTCTAGTGCTTCCAAATTCACGTGGACAAGGCCTTAGATTCATACCGGAATACGATCAGCGTTGCCAGTTGTGGGTTGTGCCCAATGTTTAAACAGTTAGAAGCAGAATGTAACAAACTATCGTCTGTCAAAACGGCAACGTTCCAATGTGAGTGTATCACTAGAGGAATGCTTTGTTATTCTTTGTTTGCTGTCACAGGAATGAGGTTAATCCTGTAGCTGTAACAGTGTGCGTGGGAATTATAATCTTATGAAGGCCATTAATCATACAACTGTGAAAAAGCACCACCGGCTTTTAATTATTATTATTATTATTATTATAAAGCAAAACAGAGGTAATGACTATAACTAAAGAAGAACAAACAGCAACAATTCACCTAAACGAACATCCCTTGAAACAAGTAAAGAGCTTCAAGTACCTAGGAAGTATAATATCATCAAATGGCAGATCAGAAGACGAGATCGAAAATAGGTGCAATAAGGCAAATCAACTCATTGGACAAATGGCACCAATACTAAAGAACAAACATGTATCAATAACTACTAAGAAAGCACTTTACAACACAATCTTCCTACCAACTCTGTGCTACCAATGCCAAACCTGGACAATGACAGAAAAAGAGAAAAGAAAAATCACAACAACAGAAATGAGGTTCCTGAGAAGAATACTCAACGTATCAAGAAGAGATAAGATCAGAAATGAAGAAATCAGGACTAAAGTGGGGGTTAAAGCTGCTCTAGATTTTATTAGAAAGCAGCAAGTCAAATGGTTTGGCCATGCAAGTAGGCTACCAGTCAACAGCATGCCACAACAGGCAATGACGTACAGACCAGATGGAAACAGAGGAAGAGGCCGACCACGTAAACGCTGGACGGAGGGAATAACAGAATCCATGGGAATGTCGATATACGAAGCCCATAACCGGGCACTCTCACGAAGTTTATACTTCACCTCGACACCGCAAGGTACAAGAGGAACATGATGAGATGAGATTATTATTATTATTATTATTATTATTATTATTCAGAGAGCTATAAAGATCATGTGCGTTGTATATTCTTATTAATGTCATTATTTACACAGCTGTAATTATCACATATTAATCGTTTCAATGCCATTCAACTATTAATGTTATTATTCACGGATCTATTTAAAATAATCACAAATTGTGAAATTGTGAATACCATTTAACTATTGATGTTATTATTCACATTTCTTTTTAAATTCATACATATTAATCCTTTGAATGTCATTCAGATATTAATGTCACTATTCTGTGATCTGGTTATTTTTTTTTTTTTAATCAAACACATATTACATTTGTGAACGCAATTTAACCATTGTCATTTGTGACAGATCTGGAGAAATATCACATTTGTTAATTTTTTGAATACCATTCACATATGAAACCAGAAACAGATTTCTGTTTTTCAAAACAACATATTCCCGTAGTGGATTAAAACACAGAAGCCACAAACAATATGTTGCATGATTTATTGCCTGGCATATTTTGCTGCATCTCGTCTGGTGTGTACTGCAGATTTATATATCATATGAAGTGAATAAGATTCCTGTCCGGGAAGGTTAACCAGGCCAACAAATGCCTGAAGAAGTCGGATGTGTCGGCCGAAAGGCACAAATATCACAGCTCTGCTGTAAACAGGCACAATGCAATTTTGTCCAAAACAACACTCTGGATGAACGAAAAAGAAGAAGATTCATGTTAAACATATAGTCTGTACATTCTTGTCACTCAAGAGATCTTTCAGTTTGAATACCAGTGCTGAAGTTGTTTGATCCCTTCTTTCGACTGCCTAGTTTTATCAACAACTCTCTTCAGCTCAGATTTACCCCTCTGCCCTGTTGTTCTTGCATGCTCATGTGATGTGTTTATCCCTAGACTTTCTCTTTTTGTAGTCAGTATTAACCTGTCATCTTTATTTCCCATATATTTCCATAGTTTTCCTAGAATTTAATTTTTTTGTAGTGTAAGTGAATTCATGATTTTTTTAAACTCGGGCCATAGGTAATGTAGCCACAAGCAAGGTTTTATAATAATCAAGGCTGCAGAGTAAGTGAATTCATGATTTTGTTTAACTCGGGCAATAGATGATTTTGACCCAAACAATACTTCATAAAATCTGTCCCACAGAGTAAAGAAAAGTCAATTCATGAATTTGTTTAACTCAGGCCATAGGTAATATAGCCACAAACAAGGCTTCATAAAATTAGCGCTGCAGGGTAAGTGAATTCATGATTTCATATCCAACTAATATGGCCATCAGTGACATAGCCACAAACAAAACTTTGTAAAATCAGTACCACAGAACAAGTAAAAGTAAATTCATGATTTTGTCTCCAAATCTGGCAATAGGTGACATAGCATCAAAATACCAGACACACCCTTAGCAGCTAAATTAGGTGTCTGATCCTGTAGCATAAGTGTTAATTCTTGTCTGCTTTTGTTGCAGGTACCAGCCGGAAGGGACAGGTGAATGAGAACAAGTTGGTCAAGGACTACATCAGGAAAAGGAACATTATTCTGTGCCTAGTGGTAAGTTGGGTGGATGGGTGATTGGTTGAATGGTTGGTTGGGTTGTTGGTTTGTTGGGTGGATGAATGGATGGATGGGTGATTGGTTGGCTGGTTGGTTGGGTGGATGGGTGATTGGTTGGCTGGTTGGTTGGGTGGTTGAAAGGTTGGGTGGTTAATTGGGTGGATGGTTGGTTGGGTGGGTGGTTGGTTGGATGGATGGGTAATTGGTTTGGTGGTTGGTTGGTTGACAGGTTGGTTGGTTGGGTGGATGGATGGATGGGTGATTGGTGGGGTGGGTGGTTGGTTGAAAGATTGGTTGGTTAATTGGATGTGTGGTTGGTTGGTTGGGTGATTGGTTGGATGGGTGGTTGAAAGTTTGGTTGGTTAATTGGGTGGGTGGTTGGATGGTTTATTGTGTCGGTAGTTGGTGGGGCAGATGGATGGCTGGTTGGTTGGTTGGGTGGTTTGTTGGCTGGTTGGTTGGGTGGGTGGGTGGTTGGTTGTCACAATGAGGAGCTAGTTCCAAAAGTACACATCTGGCCAGAAGACTGCCACATCCTTTGACTAAAAGAATCTGTACAGTAACCAGCCAACCACACACATCCATATTACCACATGCAGATACAGCAATTGGGCTGTGAAGTGTTGGGCCTATTCTAAGCACAGAATATGATATGGGGTTTCCAGTTAATTTCCTCACCACCTGTCTTTCCTAGACAATTTTCAGCAAATTACCTGGTACCCTCTTGTAAGATGTTGGGTCAACCCATGAGTTTTATTGGCTGTATTTTTCCAACACACCAGCTTGTCCTGGGGAAAAGATCCAGCAGATGCTCTCTGTCTTTGATTTTTTAAATTGAAGCCTGCCACTCTACACGAAGCATTGTCTTCAACTTTCTCTGCATGTTCTGTGAGTCTGTTACAATCACAACATGTATTTTGCTGGTCCTCTCATGCAGGCAAACACAATAGATACACTGATCACCTGGTACAACCCTCTGGAGGTGGCCGAGCAGAAGCTTCAGGATGAAGAGCTCATCAGCACATGGACCAGGCACAACTTAACAGAGAAACAGTGGAGAGATATTGCCAATTATTCCTGGGAGTTGTCGCCAACCCTGGCTGCCTATTTACCTTTCAGGTATGTTCAGTTTCTATATGTTTGTATTTATGTGCTTAGTCAGATATGACAGCTACAGTTTAAGTGTAGATGGTACTACCTGCTTTCTGTTACTGCTATATGTTGGACAGTGCGCACCAAACCCATCCAAAATTGTGCCAATGGCTTCAGGGGGAATAACGCACTTAGGAGGGTACAAGGCTTACCCTAGTGTCAGGAAATGCAACCTACATACAAAATGTCATGGCAGGGCAGACCAGGCCCTAAACCTTGGTCGGTAACTGGTCTAGGATGGAAGCTCCACTAGGCAGACAGTTAAAGCATTGCTTTGCTGTTCTGGCAGCTTCTACAGCTTATCTTATTCCAGATGTATTGGTGACACCTTTCCACTGGAGTAAACTAGGCAGGCCGAGAGAGGGATTTATGCTGCATGGGCAACACGTGGTCTCTAAATTCAGCCCGGCTTTGTGTTATGGAGAGGTATAACTCCATTTTACAAACTACCATCTGTCAAGACGGTCAGGTGCCAGTCATATTGATGTGCTTCCTTTCTTCTTCCCTTATAGATCATCATCAAGTGCCTTGACAGCTGGCATGGGCAATGATGCTTCTCCACATCATGCTATCTTCAAGAGCATGTGTCAGTTTGTATGCTAACACCTTTCTGAACGACAGGCACTCATACCTGTATGAAATCAGTGGAAGGCGGTCTGCTTCCAAATTGCCCACAGCTGTGTTTTGAACGCGGGATTGCAATTTGCATTTGTAAACATTTCTACAGTGTTAAGGGTTCATGGTGTAAATTACAGTGCATAAACATGATTTATCTGTGCCATCACCTTTTTCTTTCTTTGCGCCATCTGGTGCCTGAAGTGAAGAACATTCTTTTCATCAGGTAACTGTCCAGATTTGGACAGTACTAGGGTCTTGTGGTGGGTTAGGAGTTAAATTTGGGACCTTGCCATCTTGACAGACAGTTAGTGTGCTTTAAAAAAGGCATACTAACCTCTCCATAGCACAAAGCCTGGGCTGAATTGTAGAAACCATGCTGCGACTGTCCACTGCTGCGACTGTCCATCTATGAAATAGCCATGGTTATAACCTGGACATATAACTGCTGACCATGACACAAATGCAGGCATATGGTCACTCGCAATGACCCTTTCCCCTCCCTCTGGACTCCTTGACTTTACCTCTGTCCTCTCTTAACTAACCTTCTGTTACTCATTTCCCTCTTAGCTCTCTGTTACTCTTTTCCCTATTGGCTCTCTTTCTATCACCCTTTCTTCTCTTCACTCTCTTTCTCTCATTCTTTCTTCTCTTAGCACTCCTTCTCTCACATTGTCCCTCTTAACTCTTTCTCTCACTTTGTCCCTCTTAGCTCTCTTTCTCTCACTGTGTCCCTCTTAGCTCTCTTTCTTTCACTCTATCCCCTCTTTTTAAGCTCTCTTTCTCTCACTCTGTCCCTCTTAGCTCCCTTTCTCTCAATCCATCCCTCTCATTCTAGAGTTAAGAACACATCATTCACCCGTCCTGTCTCACTCCGACACCAGGTTCAGAAACTGTGAGACCCTGAAGAAGGAGGTGACACGTCTGGTGTCGATCGGCCCAGAGAGTGTCTCACACATCCCAGAAGCCATCAGTTTCCTCGTCACAGCCTCCAGTGTTGAGAATGATGCTCCGGAGGTTTGTTTTATCTATGTCTTTGTGTTAATACTGTAATTGTTGGCAGGATAAGTTACATTTAAAAAAAAACAACAAACAAACAAAGAAGTTCGGTTTTTGACATAAGAAGTGGCCGAAAGGATAGGAGAGCTCTAGTTTTTAAACTTCTGATCCACTGATTTAAAGCTAAGGGGATCATTCTCTACACAGGGCAGGTGGACTTAAAATAACTTCTCATTCAGAAAGCAATGGTAAACTGCTGAATGTAAAACTGCCTAGAAAATACCTGGGGTTGAATGCAATATCCTACAAAAGGACATGTAAATAATATAAATTGGCACAAAGTAGTCTTGAGCCTGAGGAATTAAGGCTATCTGGCTTGGGCAGTTTTCACAAACTATAGGTTAGGGTTTTTTGTTTGTCAATGACACAAAAGAGCCCATCACCTTATCGAGGATTTGAACCTGGGTCTCCTGAATGAGAGCTCAACTTTCTAGTTACTCGGCCAGATGCTGCACGAAGTACAATCGACTTCGAGAAGTGTTTTTTGGGGTTTGCTTTCTCTAGCCTTTGGCTGTTTCGGAGCCTATCTACAAGGCGGCAGGTTTGTGTCTCTCTTCGTCTGGTTTATATCCCTGGACCTGTCCGACATGGGAGACCCTAACAGCAGCTGCACAACTGTCGGCCTAGCTCTTGGGGGTCATTGGGACACGTATTTTTTTTTGCCCTGGCCATGCAGGAGTGGGAGGGAATGAACAGGCTGATAGGCTGGCAGGGAATGCACCTCTTTGTGGTAGATTAACTATTAACTACGGACAATGGAGAGGTGGGGGATTGAGAACCTGTAAGAGGAAAGGATGAGGTTGCGGGGATTCACAGGAGTTCTGGTAGAATCTCAAAACTGAGAGGGAAGACCAGGAGAACTTTCAATCAGATAGCGGTGGGAACGAATAGTAGTGTCACTCTGCTGGCTGTTGAATGAGGGGACGGAGCACGTATGGGAATGTCCTGAGTGCAGTGATGTCAGCTCTTAGCTCTGCTCAGCTGAGACACGTAAGTCCCTCTACCGCTACAAGATGGAGACACATCAGAAGGGAGCCCAGTTTGTGAATGTACACCGATCTATTTGGGGACTCAGTGTGACTCAGATATACCATATTCATCATCATCATCATCATCATGTGCCATCCTGGTAAGCGTGGATGGTCATGTTTTGCCATCTTGCACGATCACCAGAGTTGTGGATCAGCTCCATGTTCTTGTCCCAAACATGCCATGTGGTCAAGCATCCAGGTATTTACTTCTCGGTCTTCCCCTTGTTCTTTTCCTGTCAGTCTTGCCAGTTGCCACCAAGTTCTCCAATTTATTTCTTCTCATAACATGCTCAAAATAATTTGTCTGTATACATCTAATTTCTCTAATCAATTTGCGGTTTTCATTTGCCTCTTGTAAAACTTGCTCGTTGGTGTTTCTGTCTGTCCATGGTATTTTTTGCATTTTCCTCATAAATCACATTTCCACTGCCATTAGATGTTTTTCAGCTTGTCTGCTCTTCATCCACGTTTCACATCCACACAAAAGTACAGGTTCTATGTAGCACTTCAACACTCCTTTTCTCATTGCATTTGACATCTTTTTATTAGTCAGTATGTTTTCCATTTTGCAAAAGGCTACCCTCGTCATAGCAATTCCTGTTGTAATCACTTCAAGGCATCTCCCATGAGATGTTATGACTGTTCCGCAGTAGTTGTACACATTCACATTTAATATGGCCAATAGTTGTACAGATTCACATTTAATATGGCCAATAGTTGTACAGATTCACATTTAATATGGCCAATAGTTGTACAGATTCACATTTAATATGGCCAATAGTTGTACAGATTCACATTTAATATGGCCAATAGTTGTACAGATTCACATTTAATATGGCCATAGTTGTACAGATTCACATTTAATATGGCCATAGTTGTACAGATTCACATTTAATATGGACAATAGTTGTACAGATTCACATTTAATATAGCTAATAGTTGTACAGATTCACATTTAATATGGCCAATAGTTGTACAGATTCACATTTAATATGGCCAATAGTTGTACAGATTCACATTTAATATGGCCAATAGTTGTACAGATTCACATTTAATATGGCCAATAGTTGTACAGATTCACATTTAATATGGCCATAGTTGTACAGATTCACATTTAATATGGCCAATATTTGTACAGATTCACATTTAATATGGCCAATAGTTGTACAGATTCACATTTAATATGGCCAATATTTGTACACATTCACATTTAATATGGCCCATAGTTGTACACATTCACATTTAATATGGCCAATATTTGTACACATTCACATTTAATATGGCCCATAGTTGTACACATTCACATTTAATATGGCCAATAGTTGTACATTTCAGCCTCCTAGACGTGATAAGTTTATAAACCAGTTTTCTTCGATATTCAGATCTTGTAGAATGCCACTATTTTTCTTCTTCTGTGTCCACGTTGTAATAAGAACTTTTCTGTAAAATTAAAGCTGAAAACCCCTAATTTCCCCCCTTAGAGATTGCGAATTGGTCGGTGAGTCACATCCATACATTGCTGTAGGAAAGATGTATGTTCTCAAATCACACATGTAAGCAGAATCACACGTAAGCAGAATCACTAATTTAAGCAGAATCACATTTAAGCAGACTCACACATTTAAGCAGAACCACGCATTTAAGCAATTTGTAATATAAGATCTTTTCTGTAAAATTCAAGCTGAAAAACCCTAATTTCCCTCCTTAGTGATTGCGAATTGGTCGTTGAGTAACATCCATACATTGCTGTAGGAAAGATGTATGTTCTCAAATCACACATGTAAGCAGAATCACACATGTAAGCAGAATCACACATGTAAGCAGAATCACACATGTAAACAGAATCACACATGTAAGCAGAATCACTAATTTAAGCAGAACCACACATGTAAGCAGAAGCACACATTTATGCAGAACCACACATTTAAGCAGAATCACGCATTTAAGCAGTATCACACATGTAAACAGCATCACACATGTAAGCAGAAGCACACATTTAAGCAGAATCACACATGTAAGCAGAATTACACATTTCAGCAGAATTACACATGTCAGTAAAGTTGTGCTTGTAAATGTATGCAACGTGACACCTGCAAGAATCCTGCCAACTGACAACCGCACTGACCTAACCTGTGTCATTTAAACAGCTGTCCCACATTATGACCTGGGAGAAAGTGTCCCCGGTCCTGGCGCTGTCCTACTTCTCACGACAGTACCCACCCCATCCACTGACTGCTCAGTATGCCATCAGAGTTCTGAGGATGCAACCACCGGTGAGTACTTCATCATCATCATCATTATCATCATCATGTGCCATGCCGATAAGCGTGGGCGGTCATGTTTCACCATCTCACATGATCACTAGAATTATGGATTATTTCTGTGTTATTGCCTCCGTTATGCCTTGTGGTCATGCCATTCAGATATTTACTTCTCTGCCTTTCCATTGTTCTTTTCCACTCAATCTTGCCAGTTGTCTCCAAGTTCTCTAGTTTTGTTCTCGTAACGTGTCCAACTGTCTACGTCTAATTTCTCTAATCAGTTTACGGTTTTAATTTGTTTCTTGTAGGACTTGCTCATTGGTTTTTCTGTCTCTCCATGGTATTCTTTGCATCTCCATTAGAAACCACATTTCCACTGCCATTAGTATGTCTTTTAACTTGTTAGTTGATTGTCCACGTGTCACATCTATACAGAAGTACAGGTTCTATGTATGTAACTTGTGTTTTATTTCATTTCATTTTTGTGCTTTTTTACGTTACTTAATACTTGGTTTTTTATTATGAATATTACTTGTTATTTATGATGCTTAATACTTGTTAATACTTGTTTTTTATGATGCTTAATACTTAATACTTTTTAATGATATTTAATACTTATTAATGGGTGGTGGGATGGGGGTATCTCCTATCAAAGTTAAAGTAAGGTGCCTCCTTCCCTCTGCTAGCCTACAGGACACTCTTGGGCAAGGTGGAGTACCCGTTTAGCCCTCCGATGAGGATTACTTGAAAACATGGGTGCAGGTGGTGGATTAACAACAGTCTCTAGTGGGGGGATAAAGTACAGCAATAGAAGAAGAAGAATCACATTCTGAAGTGGTTAATATTTTATGTGATTAACAGCAACACGCTAGTCTCCCTGGCATAGGGGTTAGCGGCTTTCTCCGTAATCCTGTATACTCTCGTGAGTAACATGACATGCGCGAGAATCGGTGGCGGTTCTAGCCGCGTCTGTAACTTATGGGGTATGTGAGTCGGTCGCTCAGAATGCAGTGGCAAACTACTGAACGTAATCTTGCCAAGAAATCAACAATCAGCTGAAAGATGCTGATGTTGACAGCGATGTCCTGTAAAGGGATATGTGAACAAACAAAAAAACAGCAACACAGAACATACTGACACACAAACAAAGACACCACAACAGTGATTGATTTATTTGTATCTGGCCACTTTCAGGAAGTGCTGCTCTTCTACATTCCTCAAATAGTGCAAGCTTTGCGATATGACCCTGTGAGTATGCAGTATACATTCTTCTGTGTCTCCCTTGTTAAGATAAGAGCCTTGTTTGTTGTTTGTGTCCAGCATTGCTGAAGAGCAACATGTCATTTGTCAGCGCTCAAATGGCTTCAAAAGTGGCTGATTATACAAAGTAAGAAGGATCTTAGCAAGCGCTTTTGGTGTAATGGTTAGGACATAATGCTGACAATGGTATGAGTGGGTCAGATGAGGGTTCAATGTTATCTCCCGTTAAATGTGAGCTATTTAAATCTTTTGGCTGCGTTCCCCCCTGGTGTTCATGTACAAGGGGTTTTCAAATGAAAATCTTAAGTTTTTTTTTTGGGGTGAATATATTTTGAAAAAGTAAAGAACAAATATATCATTTTTCGATGTAGTCACCACTGCATTCAATACTGCATTCAATACAAGTCCTTCAGTACCAATAAAGTGCTTGGATTCCTGTAGAAAATAAAAAATTCTCTAGGTTGCATGTGTAACCACTCATGCACCACCTGCTGCACCTCTTCACAGAAGTCATGCCATGTTCAAACTGTCTACTCCACTCATACACTTGCTGGACTGACAGGCGTGCATCACCATACTGGGCCTTCATTCGCCGACAAATTTCTTTAGGTTTCACACTTTCACTGATCAAAAAATGGATAAGAGGAAGCAGCTCCTCTTTGGTGCATGTCCAAAGTGGGGCAGCCATCTTTAAACTGTCCTTATGACATCACCATGTTCGTCTGCACCGGAATGTCACATGCTTAACACTCTTGACATCCTTAACAACAATATTGACAGGTTACAAGACAATGGCATGGTTATTGTAATTCCCATCAAACACTTAAGGTTTTCACGTGAAGCCCCCTGGTATTTATACATATGTCAATCTTATGTGTTCTGGATCAATTGTATTGATGATATGCCTCCATGCCATAATCTTAGGCCATCCAGCATCATTTCTCTTTGTCTGTTTCTGTCTCTTCTGCCTCTGATCTTTCCAGTTGTCATAATGTTTTCCAGTTGTTGTTAGTCATGGTTCCAACTTCATGGCAAAGAGTCACCCCATAATACTCTGTTCCTGTATCAGTGAATATCACACGAAATACTTCTCACTGTTCCATGTGAAATGTGGAACAGACAGCAGTCCCAATAAAACCAACAGCATACATGCATACATGCCAAGACAAAAGTCCTGCCACTAAAATTAAAGTTCATTGCCAATGGAAGCGGCAGTCACCAGAAAACCAGCAGTCGCACACATATTACTGCATAAGGCAAAACTAGCTAGTTCGGTAACCTGCCATCTGCCATTTGTCTGAACATGCAGTTCATGATACAAACAACTGTGGATAGATGTGAAAGCATTTTCCATCACATGACTGAAGAAAGCTGTTTGTCTCTTTCATATTGTTGTATATAATGCTCTGTTTCATTAGCCTCTTTCAGGCAGTCATTGCTACAGTCATTGCTAGTTACATTGGCTGTTCAAAGTATTCACAGCATTTTCAGAAACCACATCTCTATGGCACCTGAGCTCTTTCTAATTTGTTTTTTCACATTAAAAACCATTGGTATGTGTGCCGGTCGTTCAGAAAGCAAAGGCAAACTACTGAACATAAACTTGCCAAGAGATCACAAACAGCCAAACCATAATGGGGTTGACTGCAAAATTCTGTAAAGGATATGCAACTAACTTTAACTCATGATTATAGGAGTCATGGGGTCCTTGCCAGCCTGGTGGTGATGTTTTCAAATCTCCTTTAAAGATGTTTTTTTTATTGGGGGGGGGGGGGGGGGGGGGGGGTACTGACTTGGGCACCCAGGTTGACCCACTACAAAATAAGTACTGGAAATTTCCTGAGAAGTAAAGGCAGCTAATCTAGTGCAACATTGATATCACCCATTCTTCCTCTCATCCTCATCCCTCTCCTTCTTCTCTCCCCCCTCCTTCTCATCTTGTCTTCTTACTGTTTTTTAACATTCACTAGCTTTGAACTCAAGCGTAGTCGATACATTTGCTGCTACTTCTAGTTCACTGGACTGAATTTTGTGTGTGGATTAGCTTTCCTTATTACCAGTGTCCCTCATCATCGGGCGAACCCACTTCGACTTCAGAGGTACTTATAATTACCGTCCCCAAGTCAAGGACGACATGTCAACATTTTAGTCCAGCTGTCCGGTGTAGGGGATGAACCACCAACCTCGGAATCAGCACACTGTTAAAGAACACCGTTCTTATCCATTCGGCCATGCAGACCTGCATATGAACTGTTGAACTTTAACTGTTGAACTTTAACTATTGAACTTTAACTGTTGAACAGTATGAGATGTATTTATTATTTCCAGATGGGCTACGTCAGTGAGTTCATCCTGTGGGCTGCCAAGAAATCCCAGCTGCTGGCTCACCAGTTCTTGTGGAACATGAAGACCAACATGTACCATGATGAAGAAGGGACAATGAAAGATGGTAGCTAATCACTCTTGTCATCACTCTAAATCTTATGTGAAAGATGGTATCTTTTCATTTGTGTCACCACTCTATTCACTCTAAATCTTATGTGAAAGATGGTAGCTGATTAGTCTTGTCCACACTCTATACACTCTAAATCTGTTGTGAAAGATGGTAGCTGATTAGTCTTGTCCACACTCTATACATTCTAAATCTGTTGTGAAAGATGGTATTGGATTAGTCTTCACCATTCTATACACTCTAAATATGTTATGAAAGATGGTATCTGATTAGTCGTGTCACCATTCTATACACTCTAAATCTTATGTGAAAAATGGTTTCCGATTAGCCTTGTCACCTTTCTATACACTCTAAATCTTATGTGAAAGATGGTATCTGATTAGTCTTGTCACCATTCTATACACTCTAATGCTTATGTGAAAGATGGTATCTGATTAGTCTTGTCACCATTCTATACACTCTAATGCTTATGTGAAAGATGGTATCTGATTAGTCTTGTCACCATTCTATACACTCTAATGCTTATGTGAAAGATGGTTTCCGATTGGTCTTGTCACCACTCTATTCACTCATGTGAAAGATGGTATCTGATTAGTCTTGTCACCACTCTATTCACTCTAATTCTTAAGTGCTAGCTGACGTAGGTGATCAAATCATTGCACAGCAATCAGTCTGCAGCTAGATAGATCATTTGCTGTCTTCATATTGACTGTCAACTAAATAGATCTCCAGCATTTTCTGTCTACAACCATGTTGGTTAACCTAACATCATCATCATGCAGTGCTAAGCCCTGTGTACAACTGTCCCCCAAAACAATCTTTCTCCATGTCTTCCTTGTATCAGATGTGATAGTAACATTGTTAGTGCATCTTCCTTGTATCATCAGTGAAACTAACATTGTTAATGTATCTTCCTTGTATCAGAAAAGACTGTAACATTGTTAGTGTGGTTTCCTTGTATCAGAAGTGACTGTAACATTGTTAGTGTGTTTTCCTTGTATCATAAGCGACAGTAACATTGTTAGTGTTTTCCTTGTATCAGATGTGACTGTAACATTCTTAGTGTGTTTTCCTTGTATCAGATGTGACTGTAACATTGTTAATGTATCTTCCTTGTATCATGAGTGACACTAACATTGTTAATGTATCTTCCTTGTATCATGAGTGACACTAACATTGTTAACACATCTTCCTTGTATCATAAGTAATAGTAACATTGTTAATGTATCTTCCTTGTATCATGAGTGACACTAACATTGTTAATGTATCTTCTTTGTATCATGAGTGACACTAACATTGTTAATGTATCTTCCTTATCATGAGTGACACTAACATTGTTAATGTATCTTCCTTGTATCATGAGTGACACTAACATTGTTAATGTATCTTCCTTGTATCATGAGTGACACTAACATTGTTAATGTATCTTCCTTGTATCATGAGTGACACTAACATTGTTAATGTATCTTCCTTGTATCATGAGTGACACTAACATTGTTAATGTATCTTCTTTGTATTATAAGTGACAGTGATATTGTTAATGTATCTTCCTTGTATCATAAGTGACAGTAACATTGTTAATGTGTCTTCCTTGTATCATGAGGGACACTAACATTGTTAATGTATCTTCCTTGTATCATGAGTGACAGTAGCATTGTTAGTGTGTTTTCCTTGTACCAGATGTGACAGTAACATTGTCAATGGAGTCTTCTTTGTTGTTATCAGATGTGACAGTAAGATTGTTAGCGTGTCTTCTTTGTGATCAAATATAACAGTAACATTATTAGTATGTCTTCTGTGTTATTAGATTTCAGTAATACCGTTAATATGTTTTCTTTATTATATTGACAACATTGGACAGCTGGTACCAGGCATTGATTTAACACTCATAGAAGAAAAGATATTCTTGTAATCTGTTTATTGTCTGATGAGTTTACCCATTATATGATTGTTTAATGAAATGTCATCAGCATAGTCTAAACTAGGTGCACAATGTGTGATGAATTATTTTGCTAATTAATATTTTGTTTTCCACTGCTCTCCCAGAATTTATTGGAGACAAACTTGAAGAGATGATAACCAACATCACGCAGCAGTTGTCTGGGTCTGCTCTGAAATTCTACGAGAGGGAGTTTGATTTCTTCGAACAGATTACCAAAATTTCAGGACATATAAGGTGATGTATAACATAACCCAACTTAGGTGGGTCCAAGCGTTGTAGTTATGAATGTTGCATCGGATTAAAGTTGACATGACGAAGTGTAGATGGATAGGTCCTTTTAACATGTCTGTGTTCAGATTGCCTGGTACTTTGGCACTGTGTCCTTAAGCTGTCATAAGTAGGCTGAGTTTGAATGGTTGACTAATGTAGTCTATCTCCAACTTTCACTCTTCTCCATCTACGTTTCCAAGAGTCACAGAGTGATATATATATATATATATATATATATATATATATATATATATATATATATATATATATATATATATATATATATATATATATAGAATACAACTCGAACCGTTTTCACGTTCTCTATTATACTGACGCAGTGACAATAAACGTACATTAATTTTATAAAACAATTCAACGTCACTTTATACATAACTTACAAGACTATTACACAAAGGTGGTACTGTGAATGTGCCATTGCCACAATCAATCGTGACCCATCAAATTTGGACTACAGTCAATGTCTGAATGCCCCCACCCCCCACCACCACCAGAGCAGACACTTGTCGTCTCACCAATGACTGGTCCACTTTCCACCTGCAATGCATGAATGCCTAAACTGAGTCACACTGCACGCTAAAAATGCAAGCTAAAATGTGTGGCCGCACTCTTGCACACCCCTGAACTGGGTCATGGCTTGCTCTTAAACTTCCGTTGAGCTGATGGTGAGGTAGCAGGTTCAACCTCAATACCGGTCAGCTGGACTAAAATGTTGACTTCATGTCCTTAATTTGGGGCCATATATTACAAGTACCTCTGAAGTCGAAGTGGGTTCACCTGATGGCGAGGGACACTGGTAATAGGGAAAGCTGGCCCACACTCAAAAATTTAGTCCAGTGTGGACTACACTTCAGTTGAAAGTGAGCAAATGAAACAAAACAAATTGAATCCTGAAAAAAGCTTGCATCTGTTGAAGTGAAGTTGGTGTAGAGACACTACCCAGTCTGGTACCAAAGTACCATCTCTGCGGCGGCTTTGTTGGAGAACTCTTCTTTCCCTCTCCAAACTTAGAAACAGGGGAGTGCATGTAAAAATGTTCCCCATTATACACATCAAGGGGAGTGCATGTAAACATGTTCCCGTTTATATACATCTAGGGGAGTGCATGTAAAAATTTTCCCTTTTGCACACATCAAAAGGAGTGCACGTAAAAATGTTCCCTTTTATACACATATCGAGGGGAGTGGGTGTAAAAATGTTCCCTTTTGTACACATCGAGGGGAGTGCATGTAAAAATGTTCCCTTTTATACACATCGAGGTGTATTAGAAACTGGTGCAAGCGCCTTATTTTTTATAGGTCAGTCGGCACTGGGTGGGTGATGTGGTCAATATCAAGCTGGCTTGTGTGGTGTGCATGACCAGTATTTAAACTTCACATCTGCGCAGAGGCATGGCAATCCGTTACATGTTTACCAGATTGGTAACCGGTCTGTGGAAAAGTCATACTATAAAGAGGTGCCCCATTTTCTTGGCCGGTGTGAAACCTGTTTATGCAGGTCAGCATGGCCAAATGGGTAAGAACGCGTGTTCTTAAACATCCGGTGTTCTGATGCTGAGGTAAGCGGTTCAACCCATTCACTGGACAGCTGGATTGATTGATTTAGGAACTGACATCACAGCATTCGGGGCATTCCCATAAGCGCTCCATCCCCATCCTCAGTAGCCAGCGAAGAGTTCCAACACTAATAGTACCAGTAGCAATCTGATTATATGTCCATCTCGCCTTTCCTCTGAGTGTCGATCGTCGGCCAGATCCCCTCGTCACTCCTCGCTGTCGCATTCTTGCCAGACCATGGTGATCCATTTGCTCCTCTGTGGTGTACACTTGCTACAACAAGGCCGCAACCACGACTGCCTTATGATACATCATTACTCCACCAAGTTTTGCAGAGCCAGCCAATCTGTCCGCTTGTTCAATCCCCAGCACACCAGCATGCCCCGGAGATAAGATCCAGACGATGCTTGTCACCCGTGACTTCCGAAGCGAAGCAAGCCACCCTGCACGAAGCTTGCCTGTCCTCACTTTACTCAGCATGCTTTCTGAGTCAGTTACAATCACGATGTGTGTATGTATCATATTCTCCATCCAGCGGAAAGCTGCACTGACCGCCTCCACCTCCATTCTTTAGCTAGATGTTGTGGTATCATATGCCAGGCTCTCCTGCACCAAACGTCGACCATTAACTTTTGCTAAGAACCCCCAGGCACTTCTCCTGCCTCTCAACACCGAACCATCTGTGTGTATAACCACATCACCTGGGCGAGCATTATCCTGAATTAGTTGCTGGATTTCCACTTCTGTGGCCCCTTCTGGCCACTCCCAGCACTCCCGGCTCAATGTGATCATAACTCTACACAAGTCTGACTGTTCCTCTGGTACTCTGACCCACTCCTCTCCTCGCCTAATGTGGACAACTGGACTAAAATGTTAACCTGTCGTCCTTGACTTGGGGGCGTAAATTACAAGTACCTCTGAAGTCGGAGAGGTTTGCCTGATGGCGAGGAACACTGTTAATAAGGAAAGCTAATCCACAAGCAAAAATAAATAAAATATAAATAGTGTGTATGGACTACGCTTGAGTTCAAAGCGAGCGAGCGCAAAAAAAAATTAAAAAACCTGTTTATGATCTTATGACCTCTAAGGCAATTCCCAAGTGTACAATTTTTTGGGGGTCACATTTGACATTTTTGTCAGATTTGATATTTTTGTAAAAAGTTGATATTTTTGTCAGATGTGATATTTTTTGTCAGATTTGATATTTTTGTCGAATTTGATAATTTTGTCAGATTTGATATTTTCATCAGAATTGATACTTTTTCAAATGTGATATTTTTTTGGTCAATCTTGATGGAGAAATTCCTGCATTACTTTCCCTTAACAAGTTCTATTTGGACATTCCAGACACTATCCAAAGGGCAGGGAACGGAAGCAGGCCTGTTTAGAGGCTTTATCCAAAATTGAGCTTCAGGAAGGCTGTTACCTCCCCTCTAATCCGGAAGCCGTCGTCATAGAGATTGATTATCATTCAGGGACACCCATGCAGAGGTTTGTGTGTTTGACTGAGAATTTCTTTGAGTAAAATGTTCATGTGTGTATTCTGCATGGTATTCTTTGTGTCAAATGTTCATAAGTGTATTCTGCATGGTATTCTTGGTGTAAAATGTTCTTGTGTGTATTCTGCATGGTATTCTGTGTGTAAAATGTTCATGTTTATATATTCTACATGGTATTCTTGTTGTGTAAAATGTTCATGTGTGTTTTCTTTATGGTTGAGTTGGTTGAGGGCCTAAACTCTAATGTAGGAAAAAAGGCAGCAGCAGCCGAAGAAGAAACTGATTAGGAGACTGGTGTTAGCAATGCAGAGTTTAATCAGTGTTAAGGCTAACAAATATAAATAAACATTCAGAGAACAGACGTCTTTCCTGAGGGCATACGATTGTTAATTCATAGATCATTTTGCAATCACTGATGAAGAAAATTGAGGCTTTCAAATTGAAATTTTACAGAAAAATTCTTCGAATTCTGTTGCTCAAGAAGAAAATCAAGGCTTTTAACCCTTTACAGGGCAGACGCTTGTCCGTTTTCTAGCCCTGAACGGGCAAGATTTTTTCAGGTTCGGTAAAATTTCGGGTCGCGTTAGTAAAAACATCACAAATAAGGTGTTAGTCAACCGATTTTAGTTAAATAAACAACACAATGAAGGGAAAAGCATGTAGAATATGTTACTCACGTGATTGTTGTCGGTAATCCATATATGAACACAAATATTTACGAAATACGGCATGTTGCTTGTGATTTTCCGTCATCTATACGGCAATTTACAAACACATTTTCAGAATCATAATCACTTTCTTTAAAGTCCGACTCAGACTGCTAATGCAAAGTAACGCTTTGCACTGATATCTAGCTCCGATTAATAGTCAACTTCGTGCCCTTTAATGTCATTTAAAATGAACCTAGCGAAATCTCGGCTATCACTTGAAGAATCGCCGAAATCCATTTTGAAAAACAGCGTAAAAATCCCGAAAACTATCAAAAATTGTCCTTAAAAGTCCGTTCAAATTCATACTATCGCGTTTACAAATGGCGGCCACGTTGTCAAGCTGTCGGCGAAAGCGAAAGTAGCCGTCGGAAGTGTCGGAAGGCCGAGAGATCGCGATTTTACAATGCATAATAGTATCGGCCGGTATCGGACGCTACGATCGTTTTATGGCATCAGCCAGAATCGGACGCTGTGACCTGTAAAGGGTTAAATGGAAATGTTACAAAACAATTTGTGGAATTCTGTGGCTCAAGAAGAAAATCAAGGCTTTTAAATTGAAATGTTACAAAAAATATTATTAGAATTCCGTAGCTCAAGAAGAAAATCAAGGCTTTTACATTGAAATGTTACAAAACAATTTTTATAATTCCGTGGCTCAAAAAGAAAATCAAAGCTTTTAAATTGAAATGTTACCAAAAAAAAAATTCTTAGAACAACATGGGTCAAGAAGTAGAAAAATACTGGCACTTTAACAAGATCTGAGTATATATATATATATATATATATATATATATATATATATATATATATATATATATATATATATATATTTGCCATCCACGGTAAGTTCCATTGTGGTGAAAAAGAAAGCAATAAAGGAGGCTAAAGTTGCAAAAGGTGTGAATGTGCTAATGAAACAGAGATTGCAAACAAGGGAAGATGTCAAATAGTTATTATTAATTTGAATAAATCAAAAACAGTTAGATAGTGATTCTGTTTCGGAGGTAGTCATATGTGATAAGGTCAGACTGTTGTATACCGATCTCATTAAGAAAATGCATGGGACGAGTACTAGTATACTTAGTGATTTGAAGGCCAGCAGAGGATGGTTTGAAAAATTCAACAGGCGCACTGGCATACAGAGTGTTACTAGGCACGAATTAGAAATTCTTTACCTGTATTTTCTTTACCTGTCTCCAGTGCGGCCAAAGCTCCTTACCTGGCCCGGTTCAAGGTAAAACACTGCGGCATCAATGGTCTGGAGAAGTTAGCAGCGTCAGACCTGGACAACATCAACAGTAACAATAAGCTGTCTTCTGTTGAAGAGAACAAGGACCCAGACAGTAACGAGGATATCCACTGGCAGGCGTGCATTTTCAAGGTTGGGGATGATGTTAGACAGGTAATCATGGAAATTATACGCTGTCGCAACTTCTGCAGCAAGAACTTTCTTCATAATTCTCTTGAATATTTGTAACTGGTCTGTTGTAATCTTTTAGCTCTTCTGTATTCTGTCCATCTATTAATTCTTCATTATTGTCGTGAATATTGTTATCTGGTCTGTTATCATCTTTGAGCTCTTCTGTATTTTGTCCATCTATTAATTCGTCATTATTGTCTTGAATATTTTTATCTCGTCTGCTATCATCATATAGTTCTTCGATCTATTCTGTCCATCTGTTAATTCTGTTATTTTATTTCCATTAGTAAATTAACTGGCTCTGTGGTGAAGGGTTACAGACGAGATTTGTAATCCCACATACAGCATTCAAAGCACAGCTGTGGGCAATTTGGCAGCAGGCCGCCTTGTGTTGGTTTTCATATAATGGTATGAATACCAGTCATTCACAAAGCAATGGCAAATTACTGAACGTAAACTTGCCACAAAATTACAAACAGCCAAAAAACGTTGGTGTTGACTGCAACGTCCTGTAAAGGATATGCAACTAACTTTAATAGGTAATCACAGAAATTATAAGCCTCAAATTCTGCAGCAACTATTTGTTAATTTTCACCATGTTTTGAATATTTTCATCTGGTATTTCATCACACTGTTGTTCTATGTATTCTGTCTATCTATTAATTCTATTATTTTATCCCATTGATATTGCTGAAGGAACGGCTGGCAGAGTGGCTAGAATGCTGGGACCTCTTTCAGGAGACCCAGGTTCGAATCCTTGGTAAGGTGTGGATTTTTTTCTCCTAGGGGAAAAAAGAAAACCCTAACCTGCACAGTTCACAGCGACTGCACTAGCCAGATGGCCTTAATTCCTCTTGGTCTGCCTCTGCATCTTTTTCCCAGTGATCTTTCCAGTTGTCACAGTGTTCTCCAATGCCTCTCTGTTCATCACATGCCCAACAAAAGCTGTGACACGTGTATATACTTTGATTTTAAACATCCAGCTTAGTCACTACAAGATTTGTCAAAATTGTGTTTTTCTAAATCACTACAGGATTTGTCAAAATTGTGATTGTATTTTTAAGTCAATACAGGATTTGTGAAAATTGTGTTTGATTTATTTGGTTGTTTCGGGATTTGAGATTTAAATATTGAGCACAACCCACTACTGGCAATGCTGATCGTATTCTGGTATGAACCTAAGGCCTATCCACGACAATGTGGAAGCACTAGACTCGAGTTTCGCTCTCATTTGAGCTCATCAGTAGTGCATATCCTTGACCGGACCCGGAAACAAACCCCGGATCACTGGCGTGTGAAGCAGGTGTGTAACCACTAGACCACGCGGCACATGCTGGACACAGCCAAATTATCACAACAGAATATTACGTCACCCATCGTAGGCTGTAGCTCAAGATTTGCCCGACGAACGTCAGTCACGATGATCGGGCAAATCTTGAGCTACAGCCTACGATGGGTGACGTTGTAATATTCTGTTGTGATAATTTGGCTGTGTCCAGCGTGTGCCTCATGGTCTAGTGGTTACACATCTGCTTCACACGCCAGTTATCCAGGGTTTGTTTCCAGGTCCGGTCAAGGATATGCACTACCGACGAGCTCAAATGAGAGCGAAACTCGAGTCTAGTGCTTCCACACTGACGTGGATAGGCCTTAGATTCATCCCAGAATACAATTAGCGTTGCTAGTAGTGGGTTGTGCTCAATATTTAAAATTGTGGTTTTCTGAGTCACTACAGGATTTGTCAAAATTGTATTTTTCTGACTCACTGCAGGATTTGTCAAAATTAAATTTTTCTGAGTCTCAACAATCAATCATGTGCCATCTTCACAGTGAAGGTTGGCTGCAATGGATCTCCAATACTGTCTTTCTCTCGCCCTGACTGTACATTCTGTCAGGTTGCTGTTTGTCCATCTCTTGATGTTATCTTCCCACTTGTATCGTTGTCTACGTTTTGCTCACTTACCCTCTAGTATGGTTTTTATAGGAGTGTTGGTCTTTTAACGTGGACAAAATATTTCATGTGCCTCTTTTGTATTTCTTTCATAAACTCTCTTTTCATTCCCAGTTTTTCTAGAACCTCTGTATTTGATTATTTTTGTTTCCATGAAATACAACATATTCTTCTGTACATCCACATCTCCAGGACCTCTATTCGACTTTCTAGTTGTTTGTTCAATGTCCAGGCTTCAGCAAAACATACAGTAGTGTTGAATATACATTACATTTTAATACTGATTTCATGATGTTGAAAGCATTTTTGGCCATTCCTATGCTCTTTTTGATTTCTGTTTCACTTCTGCCATTATCTGTTATTACATGTCCAAGTCACTACAGGATTTGTCAAAATTGTGTTTTTCTAAGTCACTACAGGATTTGTCAAAATTGTATGCTCATAAGTCATTACAGTATTTGTAATAAGTGTGTTTTCCTAAGGCACTACATGATTTGTCAAGATGGTGTTTTTCAGTCACTAAGGATTTGTCAAAATTGTGTTTTGTCTACAGGACATGCTGGCCCTGCAGGTGATCGAGATGTTCAAGAACATCTTCCAGCAGGCGGGGCTGAAGCTCTACTTGGCCCCATACAGAGTCGTAGCCACAGCACCTGGGGTGAGTCCTGTGCTGTCTGCATGTGTCCTTAAGTTATTCTCTTCGAGGTTTACTTCTGAGAACATTTCTAATACTTAATTTGTGGTGAGTCGACCTGGCCGCTCAAGTCAGTGACCCCCCAAAAAAGCAAACCCCACCTTAACACATCCCAGCAGGCTGGCAAGGACCCCATTACTCCCATAATCATGGATAGATAACCATCGACTCCCATAATCATAAGTACATAACCCATGACTCCCAAAATCATAAGTACATAACCCATGATTCCCATAATCATAAGTACATAACCCATGACTCCCATAATCATAAGTACATAACCCATGACTCCCAAAATCATAAGTACATAACCCATGACTCCCATAATCATAAGTACATAACCCATGACTCCCATAATCATAAGTACATAACCCATGACTCCCATAATCATGAGTACATAACCCATGACTCCCATAATCATGAGTACATAACCCAAAACTCCCATAATCATAAGTACATAACCCATGACTCCCATAATCATGAGTACATAACCCAAAACTCCCATAACCATGAGTACATAACCCATGACTCCCATAATCATGAGTACATAACCCATGACTCCCATAATCATGAGTACATAACCCATGACTCCCATAATCATAAGTACATAACCCATGACTCCCATAATCATAAGTACATAACCCATGACTCCCATAATCATGAGTACATAACCCAAAACTCCCATAATCATGAGTACATAACCCATGACTCCCATAATCATGAGTACATAACCCGACACTCCCATAATCATGAGTACATAACCCATGACTCCCATAATCATGAGTACATAACCCAAAACTCCCATAATTATAAGTACATAACCCATGACTCCCATAATCATAAGTACATAACCCATGACTCCCATAATCATGAGTACATAACCCATGACTCCCATAATCATGAGTACATAACCCATGACTCCCATAATCATGAGTACATAACCCATGACTCCCATAATCATGAGTACATAACCCATGACTCCCATAATCATGAGTACATAACCCATGACTCCCATATTCATGAGTACATATACCAAAATTCCCATAATCATGAGTACATAACCCATGACTCCCATAATCATGAGTACATAACCCAAAACTCCCATAATCATGAGTACATAACCCATGACTCCCATAATCATAAGTACATAACCCATGACTCCCATAATCATGAGTACATAACCCATGACTCCCATATTCATGAGTACATAACCCAAAACTCCCATAATTATGAGTACATAGCTATAATTACTTATGTACACTAATCAATGAAGTGCCATCTCCATAATGAAAGTAGATTTCAAGCACCCTTCCTTACTCAGGTTCTACACTCTGACAGACTGCTGTTTCAAACCAGTGTATTCCTCTAGTGGATTTAAACACAGAAGCCACAAACAATATGTTGCACGATTTATTGCCTGGCTTGTTTCACTGCATTTCGTCAGGTGCATACTGCAGAGGTATATGTCAATTGAAGTAATTGTGTAGGGAACAAAGTCAAAATTCATTGGAGACTTCACTGCATGACTAATGAATATGGTAGCATCACTGCTAACAAATCACTGAACAGAATAGCAGCAGCCACAAACAGTATTTAATATGGCCACGAAATGGCGCAACGGACACATTGCTGCAACAACCCTCACTGTTTGTTGGCCTGAATGCACAGAGGGATAGGTGTCCTGGCTGTCCTTCTCTTAGAGGATGATGAGCCCGGTGTTGAACCCTCATCTGACTAGGCTCATAACATAATCAGGGCAACCTCTAATGGTTACATCAACGCTGTATGCTAGTATAACAGTTTGTAAATTACGTTGGTTTAACAGTTCATAAATTACGTTGGTTTAACAGTTTGTAACTTACGTTGGTTTCATTTTGTAAATTATGTTGGTTTCACAGTTTGTAAATTATGTTGGTTTCACAGGTCATAAATTATATTGGTTTCACAGTTAATAAATTATGTTGGTTTCACACTTTGTAAATTACTTTGGCTTTTTTAAGCATGTTATGAGGAGAAATAAACTTAAAAACTTTGTGAGAACAGACAAACTTGATGGGTAAAGAGTTGGTATGGCCACATGGCATAACTGGGGCAATAGCACAATCATCATCCAGTGCCTTACCGGCTGGCATGAGCAATCAAAATATTACAATCTCCGATGTCATGAATCAATGTGTGTGTTGACTCCCTTATTTGCCATGACACAAAACTGTCAAGAATCTTCTCTCGCTGTCTTCCTCTATCTCTCTTTCTGCATATCTTTCCGGTTTTAAAAACACGTTCCAGTTTTTGTCTTTTCACAATGTGGCCAAAAAACGATGACTGCCTCTTTCTAATGTTTGTGATAAGTTGTCTTTGTGACTCAGCTTCCCTTAGAATGTCTCGATTGCTACTTTTGGCTGTCCAATTAATTGTAATAACCTAAACGAACATCCCTTCACACAAGTAAAGAGTTTCAAGTACCTAGGAAGTATAATATCATCAAATGGCAAATCAGACGCCGAGATCGAAAATAAATGCAATAAGGCAAACCAACTAATTGGACAAATGACACCAGTACTAAAGAACAAACATGTATCAATAACTACTAAGAAAGCACTTTACAACACAATCTTCCTGCCAACTCTATGCTACCAATGCCAAACCTGGACAATTACAGAAAAAGAGAACAGAAAAATCACAACAACAGAAAAGATCAGAAATGAAGAAATCAGGACTAAAGTGGGGGTTATAGCAGCACTAGATTTTATTAAAAGGCAGCAAGTCAAATGGTTTGGCCATGCAAGTAGGTTACCAACTAACAGTATACCTCAACAAGCAATGATGTACAGACCAGAGGGAAGCAGAGGAAGAGGCTGACCACGTAAACGATGGACGCAGGGAATAACAGAGTCCATGGGAATATTGATACATGAAGCTCATAGGTGGGCACTCTCCCGCTGTTTATACTTAACCTCGACACCGCAAGGTACAAGAACATGATGAGATGGGATGAGAGGAATTAATTTTCAGCATTCTTCTATAAAACCACATCTCCAAGGCTTCCAGGGATTTTTTTGCCTGTTTACTAATTGTCCAGGGTTCGCAGACGTATATTAAAACTGGTTCTATGTAACATGCAAGAACTCTTAGTGGTCTCGAGGTATGGTGTCCGCCTCGAGTGCTGGAGGTCCCGGGTTCAGGCCCCGGTGAGGACCAGGATTTATTTAAAGGATCCACCGGGACTTCCAGTAATTTCCCCTGGTCTCTGGGTAGTGAGATCGGACGCCCGTGTGTATTGTTGCGCACGTAAAAAATCCCTTGGCAGTTGGAAATCGAAAAAGAGTAGCCTAGCGGCGCTGCCCGGGCAAAATTTCGAGTTAAAAATCTACCCAAGTATTTCAGGATCCTCGGCGGTGCTACGGAGTTCGTGCACTGAGCTGAGTTTCTCCAGACTCAGGTTTGAGTTAGGAGGAGAACGGAGCACTTATGGGTTGCACCCGTGTGCCGTGATGTTGATCCATAAACTAGACTAAACTAACTAAACTCTTTTTATAACTTTCAAGGACAGTGACTTATTGCAGAAAACATTCTTCATTTGATAGAATGCACTTATAGAATAGCACAAACCTGATCCAAAACTATAGTGATTATGTGAGACGACTAATCATGATCACCCATGCCTTTCATCATGTCACATGATGAATTTGATGTTTAATTGTGTGTTATCTTGGTGATAATATTTCCATGTCCTGTTTTCCAGTGTGGGGTCATAGAATGTGTTCCCAACAGTAAGTCCCGTGACCAGATTGGCCGTCAGACTGACATCACACTGTTGGAGTACTTCCTGGCCACATTTGGTGATGAGCAGTCACCAGCATTTCAGGAGGTGAGAAACTGTTTGGTGTAGTTTGTCTTCCTTGTCGCTAGTTTGTGATGTGTCAGTGTTCACAATATGTCAGTGTTCACAATACACCAGTGTTCACATTGTCAGTGTTCATGATATGTTAGTGTTCACATTGTCATTGTTAATAATATGCCAGTCTTTACATTGTCAGTGTTCATAATGTCAATGTTCACAATATGTCATTGTTCATTATATGTCAGTCTTAATGATATATCATTGTTCTCATTGTCAGTGTTCATGACATGTCAGTGTTCATGATATGTCAGTGTTCATGTTGTCAGTGTTCATGATATGTCAGTGTTCATGATATGTCAGTGTTCATGTTATGTCAGTGTTCATGTTATGTCAGTGTTCATGTTATGTCAGTGTTCATGATATGTCAGTGTTCATGTTATGTCAGTGTTCATGTTATGTCAGTGTTCATGATATGTCAATGTTCATGATATGTCAGTGTTCATGTTATGTCAGTGTTCATGATATGTCAGTGTTCATGTTATGTCAATGTTCATGATATTTCAGTGTTCATGTTATGTCAGTGTTCATGATATGTCAATGTTCATAATATGTCAATGTTCATGATATGTCAGTGTTCATGTTATGTCAGTGTTCATGATATGTCAGTGTTCATGTTATGTCAGTGTTCATGTTATGTCAGTGTTCATGTTATGTCAGTGTTCATGTTGTCAGTGTTCATGATATGTCAGTGTTCATGTTATGTCAGTGTTCATGAATATGTCAATGTTCATGTTGTCAGTGTTCATGATATGTCAGTGTTCTTGATATGTCAGTGTTCATGATATGTCAGTGTTCTTGATATGTCAGTGTTCATGATATGTCAATGTTCATGATATGTCAATGTTCATGATATGTCAATGTTCATGTTGTCAGTGTTCATGATATGTCAGTGTTCATGATATGTCAGTGTTCATGATATGTCAGTGTTCATGATATGTCAATGTTCATTTTGTCAGTGTTCATGTTGTCAGTGTTCATGTTGTCAGTGTTCTTGATATGTCAGTGTTCATGTTATGTCAGTGTTCATGTTATGTCAGTGTTCATGTTATGTCAGTGTTCATGTTGTCAGTGTTCATGATATGTCAATGTTCATGACATGTCAGTGTTCATGATATGTCAGTGTTCATGATATGTCAATGTTCATGATATGTCAGTGTTCATGATATGTCAATGTTCATGTTGTCAGTGTTCATGATATGTCAGTGTTAATGTTGTCAGTGTTCATGATATGTCAATGTTCATGTTGTCAGTGGTCATGATATGTCAGTGTTTATGATATGTCAATGTTCATGTTGTCAGTGTTCATGATATGTCAATGTTCATGTTGTCAGTGTTCATGATATGTCAGTGTTCATGATATGTCAGTGTTCATGTTGTCAGTGTTCATGATATGTCAGTGTTCATGTTGTCAGTGTTCATGATATGTCAGTGTTCATGTTGTCAGTGTTCATGATATGTCAGTGTTCATGATATGTCAATGTTCATGTTGTCAGTGTTCATGATATGTCAATGTTCATGTTGTCAGTGTTCATGATATGTCAGTGTTCATGATATGTCAGTGTTCATGATATGTCAGTGTTCATGTTGTCAGTTTTAATGATATGTTAGTGTTCATGTTGTCAGTGTTCATGATATGTCAGTGTTCATGATATGTCAGTGTTCATGTTATCAGTGTTCATGATATGTCAGTTTTAATGATATGTTAGTGTTCATGTTGTCAGTGTTCATGATATGTCAATATTCATGTTGTCAGTGTTCATGATATGTCAGTGTTCATGTTGTCAGTGTTCATGATATGTTAGTGTTCATGTTGTCAGTGTTCATGATATGTCAATGTTCATGTTGTCAGTGTTCATGATATGTCAGTTTTCATGTTGTCAGTGTTCATGATATGTCAGTGTTCATGATATGTCAGTGTTCATGATATGTCAGTTTTCATGTTGTCAGTGTTCATGATATGTCAATGTTCATGTTGTCAGTGTTCATGATATGTCAATGTTCATGTTGTCAGTGTTCACAATAGTTTAGTGTTTATGTTGTCAGTGTTCACAATGTGTCAATGTTCATGGTGTCAGTGTTCACAATAATTTAAAGTTCATGTCGTCAGTGTTCATGATATGTCAGTGTTTGTGTTGTCAGTGTTCAACTTTACTGTGTAACTTCTTCTGCCATTTATTCCCAAAAGAGAGTGAGCTTCAGCCGACTCATGCCAAGTCTTCCTGTCTGATGTCCTCTCCTGCAGCTTCTCCATGTCCTCTCCTGCAGCTTCTCCATGTCCTCTCCTGCAGCTTCTCCATGTCCTCTCCTGCAGCTCCCCCATGTCCATGTGAGGTGTGGGTGGGGAGAGGATGCATGGGTTAGGATGTGTATGTGGGTGGGCTTGGGATGTGTGGGTTGGTGGGGGAATGTTTGTGGGTGGCGAGTGTGTTTTGGTTGGGGGAACAGGTGAGGGAAGTGTGTGTGGGTGGGGGATATGCGGGAGGGGGATGGGTCGGTTGGTGGGGTATGTGTATGTGTCCCTTGGTGTGCATGTGTCTGGGTAGATGGAGGTGTGTATGTAGGTGGGGTGATGTATGGGTAGGTGGGAGATGGGCCTCATAACATGGTAATTTGCCTTGTTTATGTTTACAACATTCATTTCACAATGTTTATTTTTCTTCCTATGTAAATGTATAATGCTCTTGATGAACGAAAGACGAGTTATTGGAATTACCGAATGTAAGACAGGCCTGCGCGCCCAATTTGTGACCCTAATAAAGTTGATTTGATTTGATTTGATTTGTCCTCTCCTGCTCCCCCTCCCATGTCCTCTCCTGCAGCTCCTCCATGTCCTCTCCTGCAGCTCCTCCCATGTCCTCTCCTGCAGCTCCTCCCATGTCCTCTCCTGCAGCTCCTCCCATGTCCTCTCTTGCTCCCCCTCCCATGTCCTCTCCTGCAGCTCCTCCCATGTCCTCTCCTGCAGCTCCTCCATGTCCTCTCCTGCAGCTCCTCCCATGTCCTCTCCTGCAGCTCCTCCATGTCCTCTCCTGCTCCCCCTCCCATGTCCTCTCCTGCAGCTCCTCCATGTCCTCTCCTGCTCCCCCTCCCATGTCCTCTCCTGCTCCCCCTCCCATGTCCTCTCCTGCAGCTCCTCCCATTTCCTCTCCTGCAGCTCCTCCCATGTCCTCTCCTGCAGCCCCTCCCATGTCCTCTCCTGCAGCTCCTCCCATGTCCTCTCCTGCTCCCCCTCCCATGTCCTCTCCTGCAGCTCCTCCATGTCCTCTCCTGCAGCTCCTCCCATGTCCTCTCCTGCAGCTCCTCCCATGTCCTCTCCTGCAGCTCCTCCCATGTCCTCTCCTGCAGCTCCTCCCATGTCCTCTCCTGCAGCTCCTCCATGTCCTCTCCTGCAGCTCCTCCCATGTCCTCTCCTGCTCTCCCTCCCATGTACTCTCCTGCTCCCCCTCCCATGTCCTCTCCTGCAGCTCCTCCCATGTCCTCTCCTGCAGCTCCTCCCATGTCCTCTCCTGCAGCTCCTCCATGTCCTCTCCTGCAGCTCCTTTCACATCCTTCCCTGCAGCTCCTCCATGTCCTCTCCTGCAGCTCCTCCATGTCCTCTCCTGCAGCTCCTCCATGTCCTCTCCTGCAGCTCCTCCATGTCCTCTCCTGCAGCCCCTCCCATGTCCTCTCCTGCAGCTCCTCCATGTCCTCTCCTGCAGCTCCTCCCATGTCCTCTCCTGCAGCTCCTCCATGTCCTCTCCTGCAGCTCCTCCATGTCCTCTCCTGCAGCTCCTCCATGTCCTCTCCTGCAGCCCCTCCCATGTCCTCTCCTGCAGCTCCTCCATGTCCTCTCCTGCAGCTCCTCCATGTCCTCTCCTGCAGCTCCTCCATGTCCTCTCCTGCAGCCCCTCCCATGTCCTCTCCTGCAGCTCCTCCATGTCCTCTCCTGCTCCCCCTCCCATGTCCTCTCCTGCAGCTCCTCCATGTCCTCTCCTGCAGCTCCTCCATGTCCTCTCCTGCTCCCCCTCCCATGTCCTCTCCTGCAGCTCCTCCATGTCCTCTCCTGCAGCTCCTCCATGTCCTCTCCTGCAGCTCCTCCATGTCCTCTCCTGCAGCTCCTCCATGTCCTCTCCTGCAGCTCCTCCATGTCCTCTCCTGCAGCCCCTCCCATGTCCTCTCCTGCAGCTCCTTCCATGTCCTCTCCTGCAGCTCCTTTCACATCCTTCCCTGCAGCTTCTCCATGTCCTCTCCTGCAGCTCCTCCATGTCCTCTCCTGCAGCTCCTCCATGTCCTCTCCTGCAGCCCCTCCCATGTCCTCTCCTGCAGCTCCTCCATGTCCTCTCCTGCAGCTCCTCCCATGTCCTCTCCTGCAGCTCCTCCCATGTCCTCTCCTGCAGCTCCTCCCATGTCCTCTCCTGCAGCTCCTCCCATGTCCTCTCCTGCAGCTCCTCCCATGTCCTCTCCTACAGCTCCTCCCATGTCCTCTCCTGCAGCTCCTCCCATGTCCTCTCCTGCAGCTCCTCCATGTCCTCTCCTGCAGCTCCTCCCATGTCCTCTCCTGCTCTCCCTCCCATGTCCTCTCCTGCTCCCCCTCCTATGTCCTCTCCTGCAGCTCCTCCCATGTCCTCTCCTGCAGCTCCTCCCATGTCCTCTCCTGCAGCTCCTCCATGTCCTCTCCTGCAGCTCCTTTCACATCCTTCCCTGCAGCTCCTCCATGTCCTCTCCTGCAGCTCCTCCATGTCCTCTCCTGCTCCCCCTCCCATGTCCCCTCCTGCAGCTCCTCCATGTCCTCTCCTGCAGCTCCTCCCATGTCCTCTCCTGCAGCTCCTCCATGTCCTCTCCTGCAGCTCCTCCCATGTCCTCTCCTGCTCTCCCTCCCATGTCCTCTCCTGCTCCCCCTCCCATGTCCTCTCCTGCAGCTCCTCCATGTCCTCTCCTGCAGCTCCTTTCACATCCTTCCCTGCAGCTACTCCATGTCCTCTCCTGCAGCTCCTCCATGTCCTCTCCTGCTCCCCCTCCCATGTCCTCTCCTGCAGCTCCTCCATGTCCTCTCCTGCAGCTCCTCCATGTCCTCTCCTGCAGCTCCTCCATGTCCTCTCCTGCAGCTCCTCCCATGTCCTCTCCTGCAGCTCCTTCCATGTCCTCTCCTGCAGCTCCTTTCACATCCTTCCCTGCAGCTCCTTCCATGTCCTCTCCTGCAGCTCCTCCATGTCCTCTCCTGCAGCTCCTTTCACATCCTTCCCTGCAGCTCCTTCCATGTCCTCTCCTGCAGCTCCTCCATGTCCTCTCCTGCAGCTCCTTCCATGTCCTCTCCTGCAGCTCCTCCATGTCCTCTCCTGCAGCTCCTCCATGTCCTCTCCTGCAGCTCCTCCATGTCCTCTCCTGCAGCTCCTTTCACATCCTTCCCTGCAGCTCCTTCCATGTCCTCTCCTGCAGCTCCTCCATGTCCTCTCCTGCAGCTCCTTTCACATCCTTCCCTGCAGCTCCTCCCATGTCCTCTCCTGCAGCTCCTCCATGTCCTCTCCTGCAGCTCCTCCATGTCCTCTCCTGCAGCTCCTCCATGTCCTCTCCTGCAGCTCCTCCCATGTCCTCTCCTGCAGCTCCTTCCATGTCCTCTCCTGCAGCTCCTTTCACATCCTTCCCTGCAGCTTCTCCATGTCCTCTCCTGCAGCTCCTCCATGTCCTCTCCTGCAGCTCCTCCATGTCCTCTCCTGCAGCTCCTCCATGTCCTCTCCTGCAGCCCCTCCCATGTCCTCTCCTGCAGCTCCTCCATGTCCTCTCCTGCAGCTCCTCCCATGTCCTCTCCTGCAGCTCCTCCCATGTCCTCTCCTGCAGCTCCTCCCATGTCCTCTCCTGCAGCTCCTCCCATGTCCTCTCCTGCAGCTCCTCCCATGTCCTCTCCTGCAGCTCCTCCCATGTCCTCTCCTGCAGCTCCTCTATGTCCTCTCCTGCAGCTCCTCCCATGTCCTCTCCTGCTCTCCCTCCCATGTCCTCTCCTGCTCCCCCTCCTATGTCCTCTCCTGCAGCTCCTCCCATGTCCTCTCCTGCAGCTCCTCCCATGTCCTCTCCTGCAGCTCCTCCATGTCCTCTCCTGCAGCTCCTTTCACATCCTTCCCTGCAGCTCCTCCATGTCCTCTCCTGCAGCTCCTCCATGTCCTCTCCTGCTCCCCCTCCCATGTCCTCTCCTGCAGCTCCTCCATGTCCTCTCCTGCAGCTCCTCCATGTCCTCTCCTGCAGCTCCTCCATGTCCTCTCCTGCAGCTCCTCCATGTCCTCTCCTGCAGCTCCTTTCACATCCTTCCCTGCAGCTCCTTCCATGTCCTCTCCTGCAGCTCCTCCATGTCCTCTCCTGCAGCTCCTCTCATGTCCTCTCCTGCAGCTCCTCGGTGTCCTCTCCTGCAGCTCCTCTCATGTCCTCTCCTGCAGCTCCTCTCATGTCCTCTCCTGCAGCTCCTTTCAAGTCCTTCCCTGCAGCTCCTTCCATGTCCTCTCTAAGTTATTAGTCCTATTTTCTTCTACTGCCTCTGCCATGAAGAGTTGCAAAAATGTGATAGATGTAATGTTCTGTTTGTTGCTTGTCTTTTTGCTTTTGTTAATGCCATATTTGCTTTCTTCAGTTTCTCTTTTACTCCATCTAGCCATCTCTTCCTGTGTCATCCTCACACCTTATATCCCTTTGTTCTCACGTAGAACGCACTAGCCACTGGTTGATCTTGTTCCATTCTAACTAAATTCCCCAACTATTTATGAGGAGGCTTCAAATGAAAACCTTAAAGTGTGATAGAAATTACACACATGACATTTGGTGATTAATTTCATTGGGTTTTTGGACCTTCTTTTACCAAAAATGTCATCACAACACAGTTTTCCTGCACTGGAGTCACCTGGTCCGACACCATTTTGAAAAACAAAGCGTGGAAAAACAGCTGATACTTGCCTACCCCACCACCAACTGTCAGATGTATACTGTTCACTTTGGAGTAGTTACTAAACTTAACGATCTTTGTCTTTGGGTTTTTCTGACAAAATCCTGATGCTTACTGGATTACCATCGTATATTTTTTTTTAAAGATTTTAAAAATCTTGTATTCTTTGAATGTATAATAATGTAATGTTCACTGAATATTTTTGGCTATACAAAAATATTGCTTTCTGAAAATTTGTGACAATATTAAAAAAAATTTCTTGATGTTTTTATTCTTTTGCCACATAAAAACAATGTTTTCTGTCACGCAAACACAGGCACGTCACAACTTCGTTGTGTCGATGGCAGCATACAGCATCATTAGTTATCTGCTGCAGATCAAAGATCGTCACAACGGCAACATTATGATCAACACAACCGGGCATATAATACACATTGGTGGGTGATGGTTATTGTTTTCTCTGTTCTCTTTATCCATGTTATTATTTTCTCTCTTTATCCACGTTATTGTTTTCTCTCTTCTCTTTATCCATGTTATTATTTTCTCTCTTTATCCACGTTATTGTTTTCTCTCTTCTCTTTATCCACTCTTTATCCATGTTATTATTTTCTCTCTTCACTTTATCCATGTTATTATTTTCTCTTTTCACTTTATCTATGTTATTTTCTCTCTTTTTATCAATGTTATTATTTTCTCTCTTCTCTTTATCTATGTTATTATTTTCTTTCTTCACTTTATCCATGTTATTATTTTCTTTCTTCTCTTTATCTATGTTATTATTTCTCTCTTCTCTTTATCCATGTTATTTTCTCTCTTCTCTTTATCCATGTTATTATTTCTCTCTTCTCTTTATCTATGTTATTGTTTTCTCTCTTCACTTTATCCATGTTATTGTTTTATCTCTTCACTTTATCCATGTTATTATTTTCTCTCTTCTCTTTATCCATGTTATTATTTTCTCTCTTTTTATCCATGTTATTATTTTCTCTCTTCTCTTTATCCATGTTATTATTTTCTCTATTCTTTTTATCTATGTTATTTTCTCTCTTCTCTTTATCTATGTTATTTTCTCTCTTCTCTTTATCCATGTTATTATTTTCTCTCCTCTCTTTATCCATGTTATTATTTTCTCTCTTCTCTTTATCCACAAATGGGAAGCTCCGTTAGCAAGCTCTCACACCCTCCCTGGTGTCTCCAAAACAATTTCACTCATGAGCCGAATGATAGGGTCTGAAAATGACCCCAAGACCTTCATTGTGCGAGGCTTGTGGCTTGACCATTTTGTCAGACAAGAGACGGGTATTGCAGTTTAAATTTCTAACTCGCTTAACATCCACCGCAGGCTAGATTTTGAAACCTGTGAGATTGAGTGTGAATTGCTTGAGGTTAAATTTCAAAATTGCATACCCCTAGTAGTTGGCTATCTTTATCAAAACCCCAGTGCAGGAAACATCTGGTATGAAAAATTCACCACTATGATGGATGTAGTCTTTAGTAATGCGAGAGAAATAATACTGCTAGGTGACTTCAACACTAACAAATCAAACAAAACACGGGAAAACATAATAGAGTCATATAACTTCCAACAGTTAGTCAAACAAGCCACTAGAATAACAAAATCATCTGCAACACTTATAGATCATATCTATACTACGTGTACTGACAACATCACAGAATGTACTGTACCTATTAATGCAATGAGCGATCACTACCCAGTATGTTGCACATGGTTGAAAATAGGTACCAAAACTCCGAAACACAAACATATAAGTATAAAATATAGAAATTATAAAAATTTCAATCAAGATGTCTTTTTACAAGACTTGGTCAACTCATCTCTAAACTATGTTTACCAGCTTCCTGGCCCAGACGATGCTCTGGACCACTGGCTGAAGACCTTTCTAAGTGTATTTGATAAGCATGTTCCATTTAAGGAAGTTCGTGTTAAACATCACACTAAGCCCCGGTGGATCACACAGGAGGTAGTTGAACTTATGAGAGACCGAGACAGGGCACATAAAAATAGAGATCTAACCATGTACCGTAGTCTGAGAAACAAAGTTCAATATGTTATTCAAAAGGAAAAGAAACACTATTTTAAGAACTTAATAATAGATAAAACCAACACTAAAGATGTATGGAAAGCAATTAATACCTTGACAAACAAACACAAATCATCACAATCATTACCATCAAATCAGGTTACATGTGATCAATTCAGTAGATTCTTTCAGTCCATAAACCAAATGAAGGCTGTAATACCAGATGTGCCTCATGACATATCTTTATTATCATCATTCTGTGAGAACAAATGCTATGAGAGACATTCCCTCCAACATACCACTAATGACGACCACTGAAGTATTTACTTATCTCAGTAACCTAAAAAAACAATAACTCATCAGGACTAGATGGAATCAGTAATCGGATCCTTCACTATGCTGCACCGGCGATCTGCAAGTCACTAACTTTTATATATAATAAATGTCTCACCAAAGGTCACTTCCCATCAGCCTTTAAAATCGCTAAAGTGCATCCTCATTTAAAAGCTGGTTCAGCAGACGATCGTCTCATGAGTAATTATAGACCAATTCCCATATTATCCTCACTATCCAAACCGCTAGAAAAGCACATCCACAAAACAACACTAGAGCACTTAGTTCACCACAGTCTAATAGTTGACAGTCAGTCAGGATTTCGGCCAAAATATTCTTGTCATACGGCCCTAACAATTATGATAGAAAACTGGCATCAAAATATTAACAATACTCTGTGTGGAGCGGTGTTTATAGACTTAAGAAAAGCATTCAGTATGATAGATCATACTATTCTAATTAAAAAACTAGAAACAACAAAAGTAAGCTCTAATATAGTGACATTAATAAAATCATTTTTATTAGACAGAAAATAAGTAGTACCACGCAATAAATCTTTATCTCAAGCCATTACCTTTAATATTGGAGTACCTCAGGGGTCTATACTTGGCCCTCTGTTATTTGCCATTTATATCATTTATATAAATGATCTTCCCTTATATCTGTCATTGTCCTGCAATCTATTTGCAGACGACTGCACAGTATATACATGTATGTGATTGTAATGTGCTAGAATTATCCTTGCAACAGGAAATAAATAGTGTAGCTAACTGGAGTCATGCAAACCGCATGCAAATTAACATTTCTAAACCAAAATCTATGTTAATAGAAACCAGGCAAAGACTTCACACTCTAAACTTGCAGAGAACTCTTCAGCTGCACATTGGTAGCATGCCTGTAGAAAGTGTAACCGAGCACAAGGCACTGGGTCTTATCATAGATCAAAATCTAACCTTTAATTCCCATGTTCATGCTCTAGTTAAACAAATAGCCAAAAAAGTATACCAACTTGCAAAAATTAAAAACACAAGAAAGCTATTCTATACTTCCCACATACAAACACATATTGATTATTGCTCCACAGTCTGGGATGGATGCTCCAAATCAATAACAAAACGCCTTTATTCACTCCAGAAAAGGGCAGTGCATTTAATCAATGGTGATAAGCTTACAGACAATTCTAACCTACATGAACGTCTTCAGTTACTGCCACTCCACAAACGCCTACTTTTTAATAAGGCTAAACTCATTCACATAATCCTATTTCAAAATGCTCCAAGCTACCTTTGGCCATTGTTTAAAAATAACGCTAGACATAGCGAACGACTAAATATACTTCATGTCCCTAAACCTAGGATAGACTTATATAAAACAAGCTTAGAAAATTCTGCCACTCAGTTGTGATCAAAGATACCAACAATCATTATACATACAGTCGTTACCTGTTTGAACACTACTTCAGTACAGACTACATGTCCCCCTAAAAATAATAATGGTAAATTATCTCAAACGACAAATAGTTAATAAGCATTCCGATATGTGTGGCACGTTACACCTTCCTTAGGTATTTATCATGCCCATGGTAAACACTGCCTCAGTGAGTCATGTATTATTGATTATTTTTCATGCGTATTAATGCTTATTGTTCTTTGGTTGTCTAAGATTAGCTTCCTAAGTGATGTTGAATGAAATAATGTATGAGAGGAATTAGAGAAGAAGGGCAGAATGTCAGACAGGCCTGCATGCCCAATTCTTAACCCTTTGAAAATAAAGATTGTTCATTCGTTCGTTCATTCGTTCGTCACAGAGGGCCCCTTACATAAAAATTTAACCAACAGGCAGCTTTGGGGGCGGGGTAAATATTTTTTTTCTCTTATACTCATTTTACACCAAACAGTTTAAGATTGTATTTGTTTTCTTCCTTTGCTTTAATTCATTTTACACCAAGCAGTTTTGTATTGTATTTTTTAAAAATCTTTTCCCTAACTCATTTTATTCCAGGCAATTTCATATTGTATTTGTTTTCTCTTCCGTTTAACTAATTTTATAACAAACAATTTAAGACAGTATTTGTTTTCTCGCTTTTTAAAAAAAAAACTCATTCTGCACCAAGAAATTTTGGATTGTATTTTTGTTCTCTTCTTTAATTCTTTTAGTAGGTTAGCATGGGAGAATGGATAAGAACGTGTATTTGTTCTTAAACATCCTGTGTGCTGATACCGAGGTAAGGGGTTCATCCCCTACGCCGGACAGTTGGACTTAAATGTTGACTGATCATTCGTGCCAGGCACTACTAGACGTGTGTATGGACTACTCTTGAGTTCAAAGAGAATGAGTGCCAAACAAAATGCAACTATGACTTTAATTAAAGTTATATCTCAACTGAATCCGCAGACTTTGGTTTCATGTTTGAGAGCTCACCTGGAGGCAACCTGGGCTGGGAGCCGGACATCAAACTGACAGAAGAAATGTTCCGTGTGATGGGTGGTTCCATAGAGGCCCCGCTGTTCCAGTGGTACATGGAGTTGTGTGTGCAGGGTTACCTGGCTGTCCGGTAAGTGGAGTTGTGTGTGCAGTTACCTGGCTGTCAGGTAGGTGAAGAGGTACATGGAGTTGTGTGTGCAGGGTTACCTGGCTGTCAGGTAGATGAAGTGGTACATGGAGTTGTGTGTGCAGGGTTACCTGGCTGTCAGGTAGGTGAAGTGGTACATGGAGTTGTCTGTGCAGGGTTACCTGGCTGTCAGGTAGGTGAAGTGGAGCTGTGTGTGCAGGGTTACCTGGCTGTCAGGTAGGTGAAGTGGTACATGGAGTTGTATGTGCTGGGTTACCTGGCTGTCAGGTAGGTGAAGTGGTACATGGAGTAGTATGTGCTGGGTTACCTGGCTGTCAGGTAGGTGCAGTGGTACATGGAGTTGTGTGTGCAGGGTTACCTGGCTGTCAGGTAGGTGCAGTGGTACATGGAGTTGTGTGTGCAGGGTTACCTGGCTGTCAGGTAGGTGCAGTGGTACATGGAGTTGTGTGTGCAGGGTTACCTGGCTGTCAGGTAGGTGAAGTGGAATTGTATGTGCTGGGTTACCTGGCTGTCAGGTAGGTGCAGTGGTACATGGAGTTGTATGTGCTGGGTTACCTGGCTGTCAGGTAGGTGCAGTGGTACATGGAGTTGTATGTGCTGGGTTACCTGGCTGTCAGGTAGGTGAAGTGGTACATGGAGTTGTATGTGCTGGGTTACCTGGCTGTCAGGTAGGTGCAGTGGTACATGGAGTTGTATGTGCTGGGTTACCTGGCTGTCAGGTAGGTGCAGTGGTACATGGAGTTGTATGTGCTGGGTTACCTGGCTGTCAGGTAGGTGAAGTGGTACATGGAGTTGTATGTGCTGGGTTACCTGGCTGTCAGGTAGGTGAAGTGGTACATGGAGTTGTATGTGCTGGGTTACCTGACTGTCAGGCAGTGCAGGATTTACGTATAAGCTACACAAGCTATAGCTTGGGGCCCCCACTTTCTTGGGGACCCCAAAAAATATTGTCGGAGTGAGCAATTTGTCACTGACATAGAATATCTGGACTTATAAAGGGCCCCATATTTCAAATAGCTTAGGGCCTTATTAAGTCTAAATCTGGCCCTGCTGTCAGGTAGGTGAAGTGGAGTTGTATGTGCAGGGTTACCTGGCTGTCAGGTAGGTGAAGTGGTACATGGAGTTGTATGTGCAGGGTTACCTGGCTGTCAGGTAAATGAAGTGGAGTTGTATGTGCCGGGATACCTGGCTTCAGGTAGGTGAAGTATTTAAATAGTTACTAGCATCTTGCCGTCTTGACAGACGATAGTTTGCTATATTGTGCTTCAAAAGAGGCGTAATAACCACAACCCATGATGGGGATACTTCTCTATAGCACAAAGTTTTCGTGCACCATGATCCCTCGCTCAGCCTGTCTAGTTTACTCCAGAGGAAAGGTAACACCAATATATCTGGAACAAAACAAGCTGCAGAAAAACAACACAGCAATCCTTCGCCATTTTAACCGAAAATTTAGGAAGGCCGTGGATGGGTCAAGCCGAAGACATTCTTTAACAGGTGTGTTCACTGGAGGACTTAGAACCTGGCGAGGAGTGGGTACAAGTGCCAACAGATCTCTGTACGTCCTTTTCAGTTTGCACCCAACTAGACAGAAAATGCAGACAAGAAAATCCGGCTGCTGTGGAGGCGGAAGTATAAGCATTGATTTTCGAGAATTCGTTAGACGGTGATGCTGTCATCTACAGAAATGGGTCGGTCGTCCGACATGTGAGAAGCTCATGGGCCTTCACGGCGTGGGCCGGAGGGAGAATTGTGAAAGAGGACTCTGGTGCTTTTATTGAGACCACAAGTAGCCTGACTATGGAAGTTATGGCAGTAAGTACAGCAATAACATGACTCAAGACACAGACATTCAATAGGGTATGTTTCCTTAGCGACTCATTGAGCATGCTCAAGAGGATAGAGATGGGGTGGATCCGAAGACAGTGGTTGCTATCTCTGGAGCGGTCTCGGCTGACAAAGATTAGTTTTATCTTCGTGCCAGGGCATGCGGGAGTACAAGGAAATGAGCGGGCTGACAAGCTCGCAGGTAAGGCTAAGGTGGAGGGCGGACGCGCCATGGACCAGGCTGACATTCTGAATGCTCTAAGAGAAGTAAGACTTGTTGCGATAACCAAGTGATGACTGTGAATCTACAACCATGGTCAAACTGCGAGAACAGCAAATAAAAAGAGGGGTGGCCAAACAAGAACACTACGCAGGAAGCCAAAGAAGATTGATAAACCAACACAGAACTAGTGTCGTTAGCCGCTACACGCTGCAGGATTTGCTGAGGAGGGGATCCGAGCACTTAATGGACTGAATGGTTCGATGTGCAATGAGGATGATCTGTCGACTAACTAACTAACTAAGCTGCAGAAACTGCCAGATCAACTAAAGTAATGTACTTGCTGTCTGTTGGTGCTTCGATCCTAGACCACTTGCCAATCAAGGCTTAGGTTCCAGAGACAAGACTGTTTATTTACGTTATTTTCAGGTTTTCTTAACGTCCTATATTCATTAATGTCCAATATTCTTTAATGTCCAGTATTCCTTACTGTCCCATATTCCTTAATGCCCTATATTCCTTAATGTCCCATATTCTTTAATGTCTCGTATTCCTTAATGTCCTGTATTCTCTAATGTCCTGTATTCCAAATGGGAATATTCTTCAACAAGTGAATCGGTACAATTATCTCGGAACAGTCATAACATCTGATGGGAGATGCTTTGAAGAGATTAGAACAAGAATCGCCATGGCGAAAGTAGCCTTTAGCAAGATGAAAAACATTCTGACCAATAAAAAGATGTCAATTGAAACGAGAAAAATAGCGTTGAGGGGATACATAGAGCCTGTTCTGTTGTATGGATGTGAAACTTGGACAATGTGCAGTCATGCTGAAAAACATCTGATGGCTGCAGAAATGTGGTTTCTGAGGAAAATGCAAAGAATATCATGGACAGACAGAAAAACCAATGACCAAGTACTACAGGAGACAAATGAAAATCGTAAATTGATTGGAGAAATTAGATGTAGACAGTCAAAATGTTTTGGACATGTTATGAGAAGAAATGGATTGGAGAACTTTGTGACAACTGGCAAGATCGAAGGGAACAGACCAAGAGGAAGACCGAGAGGAAAATACCTGGATGGCATGGATGAGACAGGAACACTGAGTTGATCCACGACGCTGGTGATCGAGTGAAATGGCGAGTCATGAACGCCCATGCTTTCCGGCATGGCACATGATTGATTGATTGATTGATTGATTGATTCCTTAATGTCCCATATTCCTTAATGTCCCATATCCCTTAATGCCCTATATTCCTTTATGTCCCATATTCCTTAATGCCCTATATTCCTTAATGCCCCATATTCTTTAATGTCCTGTATTCCTTAATGTCCTGTATTCCTTAATGTACCATATTCCTTAATATCCTTTATTCCTTAATGCCCTATATTCCTTAATGCCCCATATTTCTTAATGTCCCATATTCTGTAATGTCTCATATTCCTTATTGTCCCGTATTCCTTAATGTCCCATATTCCTTAATGCCCTATATTCCTTAATGTCCCATATTCCTTAATGTCCCATATTTCTTAATGTCCCATATTCTTTAATGTCCTGTATTCCTTAATGTCCTGTATTCCTTAATGTACCATATTCCTTAAAATCTTTTATTCCTTAATGTTCTAAATTCCTTAATGCCCTATATTCCTTAATGCCCTATATTCCTTAATGTCCCATATTCTGTAATGTCCCATATTCCTTAATGTTCTGTATTCCTTAATGTCCTATATTCCAGGGCCATTGTCTTATTGTCATCTCATGATGTACTGGAATCTGTGTTACTAAGCGCGTGTCTTCTACTACCTGTGCTGTCTTTGCCACTTCATACATAGTTCTAGAGACTTCTGGTCCAATATGATGAAAAGGATTTTGAGCTGAGGCTACTGGAGTGTTTTTGCTTCTACCTACGGTTTGTTTTTACAAGAAACAAATGAAAACTGAATACTGATTAGAGAAATTAGACATAGATAGTCACAGTTTTTTGGCCACGTTATGAGAAGAAATAAATTGGATAAATTGGTGACAACTGGCAAGATCGAGGGGAAGAGAATGAGGGGAAGACAGAGAAGTAAATACCTGGATGGATTGGCTACATAGTTTAGTCGAGACAAGAACACTGAGCTTATCCACGACTCTGGTGATCGAGTGAGATGGCGAAGTAAGACAGCCCACGCTTATTGGCATGGCACATGATGATGGTTTACTTACACATTTTCCTCATGTTGGACTGGTTGTACATGGATCCGTCACCCAGCTACTGAGATAAGTGTGTGGAGTGACACTGTGAGCTGTGGATTTTGTGTAGTTCAAGTAATTAACAACATTTGTATGTTTATTACACTAGTTTGAGTTTTTAAAGGGGACACATTGTCCCCACTGAGACTAGAGTGATGTTGAGTTGAGCTAAGAAACGACATCACTGCACTCGGGACATTCCCCCACACACTCCATCCCTTCGTTCAACAGCCAGCGAGGAGTCATACTGTTAATTTTTCCAACTGCCAGCTAATTGAAAGTTCCCCTAGTATTCCCTCAGTTTTGAGATTCATCCAACACCCTTGCCAACCCCCTTCCAAATCATTCTCTCCACATATGGGTTCTCAGTCTGTTCCACTGCTTTCTCCACCTGATCCCACAGGTAGCCTGACCACCTCTCCCTTGTCCATAGGTAATCTACCACCAAGAGGCATAGTCCCTGCCAGCCTATCAGGCTGTTCATTCCCCTGCATGACAAGGGCAGAAAATCCCAACAATTCTCATAGTCTGTGATTAATGTTCTGCCCAGGACTTGCTACATGTTTATGATTTCTTTCATGTCCGCCTCGAGTGCTGGAGGTCCCGAGTTCAAGCCCCGGTGAGGACCGGGAGTTTTTCATGTGGACTTCTCGTAACAAAATTCCCTTGGTCTCTGGGTAGTGAGATCGGACGCCCATTTGTATTGTTGCGCACGTAATAAAATCCCTTGGCAGTTGGAAATCAAAAAAGAATAGCCTAACAGCACTGCCCAGGCAAAATTTTTAGTTAAAAATCTACCCAAATTATTTCAGGATCCTCGCGGTGCTACGGAGTTCGTGCACAGAGCTGAGATTCTCTGGATTCAGGCTTGAGCTAGGAGTAGAACGGAGCACTTACGGATTACACCTGTGTGCCGTGATGTTGAGCCTGAGTCCGGAGAATCTCAGCTCTGTGCTAGGAGTAGAATGGAGCACTTACGGGTTACACGTGTGTGCCGTGATGTTAATCCATAAACTAAACTAAACTAAACTTATGATTTCTTATTTTTTTTTGTTTTCTATTTTTCTATAGGCCCTTCCAAGATGCCATAATTTCGCTCGTGTCCCTAATGCTGGACACCCGGCTTCCTTGCTTCAGAGGCCAGACGATCAAGCTGCTCCGCACACGTTTCGCTCCACAAGCTAGTGAACGAGAGGCTGCCAACTTCATGCTGAAGGTCGTCAGAGACAGTTGTCTTAACTGGCGTGGCAAGACTTATGATATGTTACAGTATTACCAAAACCAGATTCCTTACTAGATACTGCCATGATTGCTTTGAATTACTGTTGAATGATAGGTTTGTAAGCACGGTTTGAGTGATAGATGTATACACATTTGTTGAGTGATAGATTTGTAAAAATTATTTGAATAATACATTCGTAAACATTTTTTGAGTGATAAATTCATAAATATTTGTTGATTCATAAACATTTGTTAAGTGGTAGTTCATAAACATTTCTTGAGGTATAGTTTAAAAATAGATTCATAAGCATTGTTGATTCATAGATTCATAAACATAAGTTGAGTGGTAGATTTATAAACATTTGTTTAGTGATTTATTCATAGACATTTGTTGAATGAAAGATTGGTAAACATTTCTTTAATAATACATTTATGAACATTTGTTGAGAGGTAGATTCATAAATTTTTGTTGAGTGATTGATTCGTAAATTTTTCTTGAATAATACATTGGTAAACATTTTTTGTTGAGTCAAAGATTTATAAACATTTGTTGAATAATACATTCATAAAACATTTGTTGAGCGGTAGATTCATAAACATGTGTTGAATGAAAGATTCCTAAACATTTGTTGAATAGTACATTCATAAACATTTGTTGAATGATAGATTCATAAATATTTGTTGAATGGTGGATTCATAAATTTGTGTTGTATGACAGATTCATACAAATTTGATGAGTTATAGATCCATAAACATTTGTTGAATGATAGATTCATAAAAGTTGTCGATTTATTCATAAACATTTGTTGAGCTATAGATTCATAAACATTTGTAGAATATTAGATTTAGAAAGCTGTTTTGATCTTGTTGATGCATTTTTTTGCATGTTGTATGTGGTATCTTGTAATAGAGGGAAGAGTTGGAGACCAAAGACCTAGAGGATGTCAAAGATATAAATGAACAGATGATATCAAGGCATGATTTGGGTACGGCAACCAGAACGCACAGCTAAGGCTGAAACTAGAAACAGCTGGAGATACATACCTGTCCACATTCACTTCTGTGATGGCACTGCTTTTTGATTATATACCAGCACAGTAATATGACCCCTGGCAACCCAGAATATCACTTCAGAATTATAAACCTTGTCTCCTTCAGAATTATCAATCTTATTTCTTTTGGAATTATAAACCTTATTTCTTTCAGAATTATAAACCTTATCTGCTTCGGAATTATAAACTTTATCTCCTACTGAATTTTAAACCTTATCTCCTTGAGAATTATGAACCTTATCTGCTTCGGAATTATAAACTTTATCTCCTACTGAATTTTAAACCTTATCTCCTTGAGAATTATGAACCTTGTCTCTTTCAGAATTATAAACCTTATCTCTTTAAGAATTATAAACCCTATCTCTTTCAGAATTATAAACCTTACCTCCTTCAGAATTATAAATCTTATTTCTTTCGAAATTATCAACCTTATTTCTTTCAGAATTATCAACCTTATCTGCTTCGGAATTATAAACTTTTATCTCCTTCTGAATTTTCAACCTTATCAACTTCAGAATTATAAACCTTATCTCCTTCAGAATTATAAACCTTATCTCCTTCAGAATCATAAACTTTATCCTTTGGAATTATATACATCTTTATGGCACATATTCTGACTTAATCTAGCTTTTGATTTGTTTTGTCATGGTAGAGTAAACACTGAACAGTCAATATTATTTAATGCTTGTATGTGTGTAGGAGAAGACAGAAAAACAAAGACGAACAAAAAAGGAAGTCATATTTGGCCAATAAAAGGCATTGTATATATGAAATATTCACTTATTTATTTCCTCTGCCATTTAACACATCAAGTTACTTCAAATTCGTTAACTTGAACTAAAAACAGTAAATTTTATACCAGAGATAGCATCGCAGATATAGACAATAAATTTCAATTGAATAAAAGATAAATAAGATGTTATATTATGCTATATGTTAAGTCGAACGATATCACTGCACATTGGGCATTCCCATGAGTGTCCTGTCCTCTGATTCGGCAGCCTTCCCAAAGTATTTCTGCTCACTGTTGCCATGAAGAGTTGGTTATGATATCTCCTCTCTTTCCCACAAAGGCGGCATTGGCATCCTTAACCAGGCTTTACTTCCAGTTGTGGTGTTGTTTGTCCATCAAGAATGATGATGATCATTCATTTCATCCAGTGGGGTTGAAAGTATGGAGCCGTGAGTTCTAAGATGGCTGATAAGGCCTGTTTCGGCTTGAAATGTTCTTTGGCAATGTGGGCAAAGAATGCTTGACGTTCCAGGAGGGGGATCTCCTGCAGTGGTTTTTTTTGTCCAGTTCTTTTTTCAAAAACTCTTGCAGTTCTGTTTGCTTCACAACTGCCAACTGTCATTTACTGCCAATATAGTACCTTGCAGTGTATGCCAGGGGTGTCATGAGCCTGAGGAATTAAGGCCGCCTGGCTAGTGCATTCGCAGCAAACTGTGCAGGCTAGAGTTTTCTTTTTTCCCCCAACAGAAAAAAACTTCACACCTTACCATGAATTCGAACCTGTCTCCCAAAGGAGAATCTGCCATTCTAGCCACTCGGCCAGCCGCTCCTCACAAGTGCCGACAACCTTGTGTAATGATGTACGCCACACATTTTAGTTTTTGGCAGCAGTATCCCAAGTATCGTGATGACTCCCTGTTGTTCAGTCGGGCTAGAGTCGGTGTCTAGTCACTATCCACTAAATGAGTTCGTACTGCGCTGATTATATCAACCCTGCCCATGCTTCTTCCCGCTTGCATTGGTGCATTATTTGCTAGCTGGTCTGCGTGTTCGTTACCCACTTACCCCGGCATGTCCGGGTGTGTGCATCCAGATGAGTTATGTGAAGCGTGACTTCTGAATGCTGTTGAAGAACTCATGAACTAGAGCCATGGTGGCTGTGTGGTTAGTGCACTTACTTGCCAAGACAGTGGATCTGGGTTCAGTCCCCAGCATGGGCTGAGTTCTTTGTCTGGGCACTGTGGTTGTGTGGTCAACCCAGTCTGACCAAATGAGCACTGGATACTGTTATAGATGGTGTGGGGAGGAAGGTATCTGAACACCTCATTTCATGAAGCCCTGGCCTAGCACTTCACACCTCAATGATAGTATCTGCCATGGACCCACCACTTGAAGTGCCATAGACATACCACTGAAAGCGCTATAAGTCCCTCACTAAGAGTGCCATAGGTCTACCAGTGAGAGTTTCATGGACCTGCTGCTGAAAGTGTCAGACCTACCACTGAAAGTGCCATGGATGTACCACTGATGGTGCAAGACCTACCACTGAAAGCGCCATGGACCTACCACTGAAAGTGCCATTAACCCACCACTGAAAGTGCCATGGACCTACCACTGAAAGTGCCATTGACCCACCACTGAAAGTGCCATTGACCCACCACTGAAAGTGCCATCGACCCACCACTGAAAGTGCCATTGACCCACCACTGAAAGTTACACAAACCCATCACTGAAGGTACCATAAACTCACCACTGAAAGTCTCAGACCTGCCTCTGAAAGTGCCAAACTTCAGTATATGTGGATAGCCACCATTTTAACATTCTATGTCGATTGAATATTCTTTTACAAATGTAATTTTGCTTTGATTGCCACTATTAAAAATTATGAGTGCTTGACTTTCAAAGTGGGGAAGCCAGATGTTTTTTTTTTACTATGCTCTGACCAAATGTAACGTGTTTGAGCACACATGCAATAGTTGGGAGTCAAAAGAAAGGGCCAGTGACACATCCTTGGGACTAATGTAAATTAAATAGGTTAAACTGCGGTAAAGTTGTGGAAATATAAACAAAAAGCATGACGTGTAGGGCAGCTTTACAAATTCAGTTACTAAAGAACAGACATATCAATGTATCAAGAAGAGACAAGATCAGAAATGAAGAAATCAGGACTAAAATGGGGGGTTATAGCAGCGCTAGATTTCATTAGAAGACAGCAAGTAAAATGGTTTGGCCATGCAAGTAGATCACCAACTAACAGTATACGACAACAAGCAATGATGTACAGACCAGAGGGAAACAGAAGAAGAGGCCAACCACGTAAACGATGGATGGAGGGAATAGCAGAGTCCATAGGAATATTGATACATGAAGCCCATAAGCAAGCACTCTCCTGCTGTTTATACTTCACCTCGACACCGCAAGGTATAAGTGAAACCTGATGAGATGAGATGAGAAAGAACAGACGGTGTCATGGTGACAAGCCCTCATCAGCCAACAACAACATGAAAATGCAGCAAAACACAAACAATGGAAGTGGCTCTAAAGTAACTACATCAAGGTATCATGTGGAACTAGGTGAAATAAAATACAAGGGCAGAATTAAATCACATGTGTGAAGCAGGTTGCATTTTCGGAAACTCTACATTAAGCACAACACATTTTATTTAATTCTGTTTATTTTTATTGTAAATTAACGAGAGTTAATGTATTAGATCTGCTTGCTTATTTTTCTTATTGTCTTGGTGAGAATTAATTTGTTATCCTACTTCTTATCTCTTCCTCTTCCCCCTCCTCCTCCTCCTCCTCCTCCTCCTCCTCCTCCTCCTCCTCCTCCTTCTTCTTCTTCTTCTTCTTCTTCTTCTTCTTCTTCTTCTTCTTCTTCTTCTTCTTCTTCTTCTTCTTCTTCTTCTTCTTCTTCTTCTTCTTCTGTCTTTCCTCTCCCAATAGAGTACAGACCCTCAACCAACCGACACCAAGCTCTGTGTAGACTTGCCCACAACTGGTTGGAATTTACAGCTTAAGCTTTCAGTGGGATCAAGTAATCAGTCTCATGCCCACACACCTTTATCGACTCTGATGATATTCATTGATTCATTAGGAATTTTTTTATTATTATTCTGTACATCCGGTTGGGTATGTTTTCTACCACCCTGTTATCCAACTGCCTCTCTGTTCTGCCAATGTAGGTAGACTGGCACCTGCATGTAAATTGATAAATACAATAGGATTTGGCGTACAGAGGGACAGGTTCTTTTACTGCTGGGGTCTCCATGGGTGTGGTTCTGTATCTAATTACGAGTTGCAGCACAGAATGTTCGGCCATCTGCTCTAATGATCCGGTTCCGTTACGTCATACCCTCGAAAGATTAGCTGGATGAAAACTTTGAATTTAGGGACTGATGTTTTGTTGGGTGTTGGTTTCAGCTGTTGGCCATGATGATTTATAAATCCAGTGAGGTACCATTAAAGTGTAGGATATTCTTGAGAGTTTCAAATTCCTCTGTCTGTGTGTCCTGGATTGCATATCTTCCTGGCTCGGTCAAAGAGGGTCCATACTAAGCATTTATTTTTCAGTAGTCACTGTTTTTATTTGTCACCTGTTTTCAGCTAACGTTTCAGTTGTCATGTGATTCAGTTACATCAGCTATTTCATTGTCTATTTCTGTCCACAGAGAAACTAATGAATTGTATCATCCATTTAAATTGCTTTGAGTACTTCCTTTTACAAATTTATGTTTTAGTTTGCATATTTACAGAGCCACAAAGAATCAAACAAGAGACAGCTTGGGAAAGTTGTGTTTATATTTTGCACAAGTAACTTTTGTTAATATATATGCTGACACTCATTGCTCCGAGGAAAGGCCAGCTGGACACATAGTCGGGTATTAACCGGTGCAGTTACTATTGGGACTCTTCACTGATTGTTGAGTTTGAGAAATGAGCATATATGGGAATGTCCTGGGTGATGTGATGCTCTTAACTCATCTCAACTCAACTTTCATATAACTGAATGTTCTAACAGAATAGATTAGACCTGTGATATTCATGTGCAATATGTTAACTGTAAACCTAATCTGTTATATAATTACCTTTTTGAAGATACCTGTTTACTGATCCATTATATTACTACCTTCTTGAAGATACCTATTTACTGATCCGTTATATAACTACCTTCTTGAAGATATCTATTTACTGATCCGTTACATAACTACTGATAAACGATAAAATGATAAAAGTAGTGCTCCCACCTACATGTGTCTTCACAAAGTCGGACTAGAGTCAAGCTCAACAGGGTCTTCTTTCCCCGCTGATTCTACCAAGCCTATTCCCTTTTATCATTTCTTTAATATCTCCAGTGGGCCGATTCTTGCTGGTCGCAGGATCCGCACAGTGCCAGGCGGGAAGTTGCTGATCCTTTATATACCTACTTTCTTGAAGATACCTATTTGCTTATCTGTTACATAACTACCATCTTTAAGATACCTATTTGCCGATCTGTTACATAACTACTTTCATGTAGATTTACCTATATGCTCGGCTTTAACTTATATTTACAAATATGATATGACGCTGTTCAAACTTATAAAGATTATTGCTAGAATGTCTAGATATGTTGTTATTTTTTTTTATGTTCCACCTTTTTAAATCTTTTGTCTTATTTTTTTTCATTGCATCTTTGAAAACATTTGCTTTGTTATGTGTATTTTTTCCTTTAGTTGTTTTGTTTTTCCTAACCAAATTATATTTCTACTTCTAGGTTTGACCTAGTATTCTTTATTAATGTGTCTAATTGGTTAATTCTAATTGTCAAATTGAGAGGAATCATTGTCTCTACAATTCAGCCCAGGCTTTGTACTATGGAGAGGTATAACTCTATCCATGGTCCCCGCCATGGGTTGTAGTTATGACGCTGTTTTATTAAGCACAGTGTAACAATGATTTGTCAAAACAGCCAGGTGCCAGTAATGTGTAGCTTTTTTTGTTTGCATATCCTTTACAGGACATCGCTGTCAACATCAGCATCTTTCAGCTGATTGTTGATTTCTTGGCAAGATTACACACAATAGTTTGCCATTGTTTTCTGAGCGACTAGCTCACATACCACATAAGTTACCAACACGGCGAGAATTGTTTTCCATGCTCACATGTCATATAGAACCTGTTTAGCAGTCAATTATGAAATGTGAATGAACTAATTTGGAAGAGCTTAGATGCAACGGGATATGTGGCTCTTGACGAATGTTGCAAATATCTTAGACTGTCAGAGTAACTGACAGTGATTGCCTGGAAGAGGCTCATGAAACTAGAACATTATATTACAGCTATAAGAAAGAGATTAACAGCTTTCTTTGGTCACATAATGTGAAGCGAGGCATTGGAGAACATCGTGAAAGATCAGCTGGGGGAAAAAAAGCAAACACAGACCAAATGAAATGATGCTGGATGGACTGAGATGGTGGCATGGAGGAATATCATCAGTGGAGTTGATCCAGAACACCAAGGACTGAGATCTGTGGAGAGACATGAACGACTACTCCAGCTAGCAGGGCACTTGATGATGATATTATTTCCATATTTGTTGCCTGTTGTTTGTTGAAGATTTCCAGTGTTTATATCTGTATGTGTGTGTATATATATATATATATATATATATATATATATATGTATGCATGTATCTTCTCTCTGTCTCTCTCTCTGTCATTCTCTCTCTCTGTCACTCTGTCTCTCTCTCTCATTCCCTCTCTGTCATGTTCTATTACTCTTTCTCTCTGTCTGTCACTCTCTCTCTTTGTCACTCTATGTCTGTCTCTGTCTCTCTCTCTGTCACCCTCTCTCTCTCTGTCACTCTGTCTCTCTCTCTCATTCCCTCTCTGTCACGTTCTATTACTCTTTCTCTCTGTCTGTCACTCTCTCTCTTTGTCACTCTATGTCTGTCTCTGTCTCTCTCTCTGTCATTCTCTCTCTTTCTGTCACTCTCTCTCTCTCTGTCATTCTCTCTCTCTGTCACTCTGTCTCTCTCTCTCATTCCCTCTCTGTCACGTTCTATTACTCTTTCTCTCTGTCTGTAACTCTCTCTCTTTGTCACTCTATGTCTGTCTCTGTCTCTCTCTCTCTCTGTCACTCTCTCTCTCTCTGTCACTCACTCTCTCAATCTGTCTGTCTCTCTCTCTCTCACTCACTCCTCATCCACCCATTTTGTATGGCTTATATAAAATATAGTCCAATATTTGATTATTATTTGAGTTCTATTCCAATATTAGAAGTAATGATAGCACAGTGTCTACCCCACTTACCCTCTGTGCAAGGACCTGGCCTTACAGGTCGGCCTAGCCTCACAAGGGCACCAGTAACTTCTCCCAGAAGTCAAGGCAACTGACAGGACATTAACTGCATCATCCATCCAGCATCAGTTGATCTAAATCTGGGAGGCTGGCATCATATACCCAGTACATCTCGTGGTATGAACAAGATTCCTGGACTTTTTAAAATTCTTGTATTAAAGTTAAGGACCTGTTTTACATTGGGCATATGGTCATCATCAAGTGCCTTGTCAGCTGGCTCTCCACAGATCTCGGTCTTTGGTGTTCTAGAATAACTCTGCTGATGATATTCTTCCATGCCACCGTCTCAATCCATCAACATCGTTTCTCTTGGTCAGCTTCTGCTTCTATTCCCCTCGATCTTTCCATTCATCACGATGTTATCCAATGCCTCTCCAGTGTTCGTTATAATTTGCATTATTAATATGTGTCCTTAGCCGACGGTTTAGTTGTTATCTGTAATTCCCATTGTTTAGGAGTTTTTTATTGTTATTTTGTACAACCTGTTGTCGCCTGAAGAGTGGTGAGTAATACATTCATTCACTGACTGCTGGCTATTTGTTTGTGTGTGTACGAGTTGATGTAGATGTGTTCAGTTTTTATGTGTGGAAGTCTTTGAGTGGGTGTGTGTGTGGATTTGAGTTTGGGTTCAAGCATCTGTGTGTGTTTGAGTATATGTGTGTGTAGATGTGATTGTGTGTGGATTTGAATGTGTGAGATGAAGTGTGTGTGTATGTGATTGTGTGTGGATTTGAATGTGTGAGATGAAGTGTGTGTGTATGCACATATTTGAGTGTGCATGTATAGATGCAAGTTGGTGTGATTGTGGATTGATGTGATTGTGTGTGAGTGAGTGCTCAAATATGTCAATGTACATACAAGTTTTGTAAACTACATTTTAACTAGGGAGCTCATCATATGAAAGATACATATCAACATCATATCAATGTATGTCGACTGACGTGAGCTATTATCCTTCTCTTTATCCGAGACACTGAAGTCTTGGAAAGAGCATCTATGCCCAGTATCCACACTCTACTAATGAAGAATCAGATTTGCTGGACTGGTCACTTGACTTGCTTGCCAGATCACAGGCTTCCTAAACGAATCTTTTACTGAGAGTTGCTTTGTGGTAAACGCTCCCAAAGCGGTCAGAGGAAACGCTTTAAAGACACTCAGAAGATCTCACTAAAAGCTTTTGGAATTCACCATGACACATGGGAGACTGCTGCCAAAGACAGAAATTCATGGTGTATATCATCAAGCAAAGGTATAGTCATTTGTGAAGCAAACAGGACTGCAAGAGTAGTGAAAACAAAAGGACTCGGGGGGGGGGGGGGGGGGGATATACACCACTGCTGGAATGTCAAGCATTCTTTGCCCACATTGTCACAGAACATTTTGAACCAAAATAGTCCTTGCCAGTCATTTTAGAATTCACGGCTCCATACTTTCAACCCCACAGGATGAAATGAATGGTCATCATCATCCTTGATGTGTAAACACCATTATCCTTCTGTACATCTTGCGATCTGGAAATACAACGATCATGAGAGTTTTAAAAGACAAGAGGGACGACCTCATCGCACTGGGTTGTGTCCCTTGTTGTCGGGCTCTTTCCATCATAGGCCGGCCTGTCAAAATCGTGGCACAACGCAACAACTCCCTAGCTCCAGCGACGCCCACCAAGAGTGAAAAACTGCGCTCATGAATTGAACCTACCTAGCCCGGAATTGAAACCACAGACTTCAATCACTTAACAGACAGTGTAAGACTGCCTATTTCACGAGAGTAAATCAAATAAGTAAATCTTCCTTAGTGAAGTCTCCCTTAATTGAATCTCCCTTAGCGAAGTCTCCCTTAATGGAATCTCCTTTAGTGATATCTCCCTTAGAGGAATCTCCCTTCAAGAAGTAGAATCATACACCTGTTTTGGTAGCAATAGAGACAAAGATAGGGATAGTACAATAAATAAGAATATAGAAAGACAGGAGTTTTCATAGTACTGTACAAAGATGAAGGATCTTGGTCGGGACCAAGCCAATAACGTCGACTCAAGAGAAATTCTAGTTATCCGAGTTCGACTTAAGTGGACTCGACTGTACTAGGAAATCACTGGGGGGAAAAAGAAGAATTATTACCGAGCTTGGAATATTTCACGTGTATGTTCAATCATTATTGCGGTATGTACCAGAAACACGGAGAAGGATTAAAACAGTTACTGAAAGACTCACTCACTGGCTGTACCTTGCCGTATTGATAGACAATAGTTTGTTACGTTCTGCTTCTAACAAGGCTATATCCCATAGCGGTAGTGAATGTTACACCTCTCCATAACAGATAACAGTAACACAAAGCCCTGGCTGAATTGTTGAGACTGTCTTTCCTATGCAGCATGATACCTCTTTCACCAACACAGCGCTTGTGGCTGTGATCCCTGGGCAAGTTTACGTTCAATAGTAGTGTTAGTAGCCATTGTTGTGTTCTGAACGACCGGCGCTCATACCAATTTCAATTTTATTACCATTGTATGTAAACCAACGCAAGGTGATCTGCTTCCAAATATCCCGCAGCTGTGATTCAAGCACGGTATGCGGGAGTACGAATTGCATTCGTAACCATTTCGCCACAGAGCCGCCTTTATCAAAATTCACAACAACAACGGATTTCAATGATAACCGACGCTGTAGAAGCACATTGAACGAGGCTAATAATACTAATATTTAAATATTGAGCACAACCCACTACTGGCAACGCAGATCGCATTCTGGTATGAACCTAAGGCCTATCCACGTCAATATGGAAACACTATACTCGAGTTTCGCCCTTGTTTGAGCTCGTCAGTAGTGCATATCCTTGACCGGACCCGGAAACAGTCCCGGATCACGCGTGTGAAGCGGGTGTGTAACCACGTGGCACACACTGGACACACCAAATTATCACAACAGAACATCACAACGCTACCCATCGTAGGCTATGCTCAAGATTGCCCAATCGCCGCGACCGACGTCCGTCAATCGATAGGACCCGAACGATCAGGACTTCTCACTGGCAAGGAACACCAGGCCTCCTAAATCCAGTGAGCAATAATCAATTGATTATGTGGTTGTTTCGGGATTTGAAATTTAAATATTGAGCACAACCCACTACTGGCAACGCCGATCGCATTCTGGTATGAACCTAAGGCCTACCCACGTCAATATGGAAACACTATACTCGAGTTTCGCCCTTGTTTGAGCTCGTCAGTAGTGCATATCCTTGACCGGACCCGGAAACAGTCCCGGATCACGTGTGTGAAGCGGGTGTGTAACCACGTGGCACACACTGGACACACCAAATTATCACAACAGAACATCACAACGCTACCCATCGTAGGCTATGCTCAAGATTGCCCAATCGCCGCGACCGACGTCCGTCAATCGATAGGACCCGAACGATCAGGACTTCTCACTGGCAAGGAACACCAGGCCTCCTAAATCCAGTGAGCAATAATCAATTGATTATGTGGTTGTTTCGGGATTTGAAATTTAAATATTGAGCACAACCCACTACTGGCAACGCCGATCGCATTCTGGTATGAACCTAAGGCCTATCCACGTCAATATGGAAACACTATACTCGAGTTTCGCCCTTGTTTGAGCTCGTCAGTAGTGCATATCCTTGATCGAACCCGGAAACAGTCCCGGATCACGCGTGTGAAGCGGGTGTGTAACCACGCGGCACACACTGGACGCACCAAATTATCACAACAGAACATCACAACGCTACCCATCGTAGGCTATGCTCAAGATTGCCCAATCGCCGCGACCGACGTCCGTCAATCGATAGGACCCGAACGATCAGGACTTCTCACTGACAAGGAACACCAGGCCTCCTAAATCCAGTGAGCAATAATCAATTGATTATGTGGTTGTTTCGGGATTTGAAATTTAAATATTGAGCACAACCCACTACTGGCAACGCCGATCGCATTCTGGTATGAACCTAAGGCCTATCCACGTCAATATGGAAACACTATACTCGAGTTTCGCCCTTGTTTGAGCTCGTCAGTAGTGCATATCCTTGACCGGACCCGGAAACAGTCCCGGATCACGCGTGTGAAGCGGGTGTGTAACCACGTGGTACACACTGGACACACCAAATTATCACAACAGAACATCACAACGCTACCCATCGTAGGCTATGCTCAAGATTGCCCAATCGCCGCGACCGACGTCCGTCAATCGATAGGACCCGAACGATCAGGACTTCTCACTGGCAAGGAACACCAGGCCTCCTAAATCCAGTGAGCAATAATCAATTGATTATGTGGTTGTTTCGGGATTTGAAATTTAAATATTGAGCACAACCCACTACTGGCAACGCCGATCGCATTCTGGTATGAACCTAAGGCCTACCCACGTCAATATGGAAACACTATACTCGAGTTTCGCCCTTGTTTGAGCTCGTCAGTAGTGCATATCCTTGACCGGACCCGGAAACAGTCCCGGATCACGTGTGTGAAGCGGGTGTGTAACCACGTGGCACACACTGGACACACCAAATTATCACAACAGAACATCACAACGCTACCCATCGTAGGCTATGCTCAAGATTGCCCAATCGCCGCGACCGACGTCCGTCAATCGATAGGACCCGAACGATCAGGACTTCTCACTGGCAAGGAACACCAGGCCTCCTAAATCCAGTGAGCAATAATCAATTGATTATGTGGTTGTTTCGGGATTTGAAATTTAAATATTGAGCACAACCCACTACTGGCAACGCCGATCGCATTCTGGTATGAACCTAAGGCCTATCCACGTCAATATGGAAACACTATACTCGAGTTTCGCCCTTGTTTGAGCTCTTCAGTAGTGCATATCCTTGACCGAACTCGGAAACAGTCCCGGATCACGCGTGTGAAGCGGGTGTGTAACCACGCGGCACACACTGGACGCACCAAATTATCACAACAGAACATCACAACGCTACCCATCGTAGGCTATGCTCAAGATTGCCCAATCGCCGCGACCGACGTCCGTCAATCGATAGGACCCGAACGATCAGGACTTCTCACTGGCAAGGAACACCAGGCCTCCTAAATCCAGTGAGCAATAATCAATTGATTATGTGGTTGTTTCGGGATTTGAAATTTAAATATTGAGCACAACCCACTACTGGCAACGCCGATCGCATTCTGGTATGAACCTAAGGCCTATCCACGTCAATATGGAAACACTATACTCGAGTTTCGCCCTTGTTTGAGCTCGTCAGTAGTGCATATCCTTGACCGGACCCGGAAACAGTCCCGGATCACGCGTGTGAAGCGGGTGTGTAACCACGTGGCACACACTGGACACACCAAATTATCACAACAGAACATCACAACGCTACCCATCGTAGGCTATGCTCAAGATTGCCCAATCGCCGCGACCGACGTCCGTCAATCGATAGGACCCGAACGATCAGGACTTCTCACTGGCAAGGAACACCAGGCCTCCTAAATCCAGTGAGCAATAATAAATTGATTATGTGGTTGTTTCGGGATTTGAAATTTAAATATTGAGCACAACCCACTACTGGCAACGCCGATCGCATTCTGGTATGAACCTAAGGCCTATCCACGTCAATATGGAAACACTATACTCGAGTTTCGCCCTTGTTTGAGCTCGTCAGTAGTGCATATCCTTGACCGAACCCGGAAACAGTCCCGGATCACGCGTGTGAAGCGGGTGTGTAACCACGCGGCACACACTGGACGCACCAAATTATCACAACAGAACATCACAACGCTACCCATCGTAGGCTATGCTCAAGATTGCCCAATCGCCGCGACCGACGTCCGTCAATCGATAGGACCCGAACGATCAGGACTTCTCACTGGCAAGGAACACCAGGCCTCCTAAATTCAGTGAGCAATAATCAATTGATTATGTGGTTGTTTCGGGATTTGAAATTTAAATATTGAGCACAACCCACTACTGGCAACGCCGATCGCGTCCTCTCTTCGGGTCCTATCGATTGACGGACGTCGGTCGCGGCGATTGGGCAATCTTGAGCATAGCCTACAATGGGTAGCGCTGTGATGTTCTGTTGTGATAATTTGGTGTGTGCCGCGTGGTTACACACCCGCTTCACACGCGTGATCCGGGACTGTTTCCGGGTCCGGTCAAGGATATGCACAACTGACGAGCTCAAACAAGGGCGAAACTCGAGTATAGTGCTTCCATATTGACGTGGATAGGCCTTAGGTTCATACCAGAATGCGATCGGCGTTGCCAGTAGTGGGTTGTGCTCAATATTTAAATTTCAAATCCCGAAACAACCACATAATCAATACTAATATTGTTATGTTTTTCGTGAATACTGAGCTGAGCTGGACCTAGAGTGGTAATGTTTCGTCCACTAGCTTTTGGGTATTTGTTTTCAACAGACCCCAACTGGGTCGTCGAGATAGTTGAGGAGTTGAGTCAAGAACCGATATCACATCATTCGGGACATTCCCATGCTTACTCTGTCCTCATCTACAACAGCCAGTGAAGAGCCCCTATACTAATGGTACCAGCAGCAATCTGATTATGTGTCCGCCTGGCCTTTCCTCAGAGTCCTAGGTGTGGCCAGATTCCCTGGTTACTCCCTGCAGCACCGTTCTCTCCAGACCGTGATCATCTACCCGTTCTGCACTATACACATGATTCCAAAGGGGCATGACTACCAATTCCCAACCGAGTGGTACAGAACAGACCCAGCCAATCTGTCTGCCTGCTCGTTTCCCACCACACCAGCATGTCCTGGGGGAAGAATCCAACAAATGCTGTCTATTTTTTATTGTTAAATGGAAGCCTGCCACTTTGTCCGAATCATGTCTGTCTTCACGTCTCTCATCATACTTTGTGAGTCCGTTACAGTCTCGACATGCGTGAGCTGTTTGCCCACTAGCCAGCGGAATGCCGCCATGACTTCCTCAACCTCCAATCTCAGACTAGATATTGTGGTATTATATGCCAGGCTCTCCTGCACAAAACACCATTCACCAACCTTCGCCAAGACTATGATGAGACCCTACTATTCATTACAAGTTAGGTTCTACCAGCCTCAGAAAATAATAAAGTTAAAGTAAGAAATGGTGTTACAGTACAACCCAAACATCGTGTCCTTTGGTGGTTATTACAGTACAGAAACAAAGATAGGGAACTCGGTCAGTCTGTTTACATAATTCGATAGAATAAACAGCCCATAGTGATATGGGGGTAATCAGGGGCGGCGCCGGTAGTTAGCCATGTGTGGGTAACGTGTCCATGCACGTGTGACTACTTCTCTAGTGCACTGATCTGATTTTTGCGTGTGGATTAGATTTCCCATGTCCGTTTTTAAATACCCAGTGTGCTGATGCCGAGGTAGCGGGTCCAACCCCTACACCGATCATTTGGACTAAAATGTGGACTTCTCGTCTTTGACATGGGAACGTACATTACAAGTATCTCTGAAGCCGGAGTGAGTTCGCTTGATGTTGAGGGACACTGGTAATAATGAAAGTTAATTCACACGCAAAAATCAGTAGGGTGTATTTTTAATGACTGTGCAGCTTTTGAAAACATTGCCGTTCCAAGTTTTGTATTGGCCCTCTGTGGAGTTCATGCAGCACAATAGGTAGATGCTGTTGTTTGTCCATCAAGAATGATGATGACCATTCATTTCATCCAGTGGGGTTGAAGGTATGGAGCCGTGGGTTCTAAGATGGCTGATAAGGCCTATTTTGGCTCGAAATGTTCTTTGACAATGTGGGCAAGGAATGCTTGACGTTTCTGGAGGAGGATTTCCTGCAGTGGTTTTTCTGTCCTGCCTTTTCTTCACAGCTCTTGCAGTCCTGGTTGCCTCACATATGACTGCACCCTTGCGTAATGATGCACGCCACGAATTTCGTTCTCTGGCTGCAGCCTTCCAGGTGTCATGATGAATTCCAAAAGCCTTCAGTGAAATTTTCAGAGTGTCTTTAAAGCGTTTCCTCTGGCCACCTTGGGAGCGTTTACCACAACGCAGTTCGCTGTAAAAAAATTCGTTTAGGGAGCCTGTGATCTGGCATGCGAGTCAAGTGACCAGCCCAGCGAATCTGATTCTTCATCAGTAGAGTGTGGATACTGGGCATGGATGCTCTTTCTAGGACTTCAGTGTCTGGAATCTTGTCTTGCCATTTAATCTTCAGTAGCTCCCTTAGGCAGACTGTGTGGAAGTGGTTTAATTTCCTAGCATGTCGCTGATAAACAGTCCAGGTTTCACAAGCATATAGCAGTGTGGATAATACAACTGCTTTGTAGACTTTTAGCTTTGTTTGCAGGCTTATTCCAGTTTTGTCCCATACTTTCTTGTACAGTCTGCCAAAGGCCGCACTGGCCTTGGAGGAGATTCTTGCATTCACTTCGTCATCAATTGTGGCAGCTTGTGACACAGTGCTGCCGAGATAGGTGAATTTGTCCACAACACGTAGTCTATGATCATTCACTTTGATATTCGGCACAGTGTGATTATTCCCTGGAGCTAGCTGGTACATAACTACAATCTTCTCCAAGTTGATATTGAGCCCAAAGTTGGCACAGGCATGTGAGAAAGCTGAAACATTATGTTGCATGTCCGCCTTTGAGTTGGCGTACAGAGCGCAATCATCAGCAAACAGGAGCTCTCTGACGGTGTCGCTGTTAATTTTGATTTTAGCTTTCAGCCTTCTGAGATTGAATAACTTTCCATCCATACGGTAGTTGATGTCTATTCCGATGTCGTCGTTCTCGATGGCATTCATCAGCATGGCTGAAAACATGAGGCTGAACAGTGTTGGTGCCAGGACACATCCTTGCTTCACTCCATTGGTGACAGGAAAGGGTTCAGACAGTTCGCCATTTTCCTGTACTCTTGCCTGCATGCCATCATGAAATAGCCGCACTATTTGGACAAACTTTGGTGGACAGCCATATTTTGCCATAATCTTCCAAAGTCCTTCTCTGCTGACTGTATCAAAAGCCTTGGTAAGGTCAATGAAAGTGGAGAACATTTCGCAGTTCTGTTCCTGACATTTCACTTGCAGCTGCCCTGCAGCGAAAATCATGTCAACAGTTCCACGTTCTTTTCTGAAGCCACACTGACTCTCATGAAGAAGACCTTGATCGAGATGGGCTGTGAGGCGATTGAGAAGAATTCTGGCGAGTATCTTCCCTGCAATTGAAAGCAAGGAGATGCCTCGGTGGTTGTCACAGGATTGGCGGTTTCCTTTACGTTTGTAAAAGTGGACTATTGACGCGTCCTTGAAATCTTGTGGCATGGTCTCGTTCACCCATATGTTTGTAAAGACTTGGTGAAGCTGCTCTGTTAGGACCGGCCCATCTGCCTTGTATATCTCTGCTTGGATGGAGTCAGAACCAGGTGCCTTGCCGCTGGAGAGTTTCTGGATGGCTTTGTTTACTTCCACTATGGTTGGCAGGTCATCAAGTGTCTCATTGGTAGAAACTTGAGGAAGGCAGTTGATGGTTTCATCATCGAAGAAGGAAGTTGCATTTAAGATGTTGCTGAAATGCTCTGCCCAGCGTTGAATGATTTCGTTCTTATCGGTGATCAATGTTCCCCCATCTGCACTGAGGAGGGGAACTATGCCTGGTGATGTAGGACCATAGACCGCTTTCAGTGAGTCGTAGAAGTTTTTCATATCATGTCTGTCAGCAAAGCCCTGAATTTCATCAGCTTTGCTGCTCAGCCAGGAGTCCCGCATGTGCCGAAGTTTCTTCTGCACTACTCTCTGAATGTTCTTGAAGGCATCTTTTTTTATGTTGACTTTGGGTCATTCAAATGTGCCTTGAGAAGAAGATGTTTCTCGGCCAGCAATTGGTTGATGTCTTCGGAATTTTCATCAAACCAGTCTTTATGCTTTCGGGGGGGGGGGGGGGGGAGGGGGGGGGGGCTGGACCCAGGATTTCCATAGCAGTGTTGTAAATTATGACCTTTAGGGCTATCCAATCTGTTTCTGTATCATGTTTAGCTGCAGCATTGGGCTTGAGGCGGTCTTCCAGCATATTTTCAAACGACTGCTGCATTTTCTTGCTGTTTAAGCGGGTAACATTTAGCTTTTTTTTTTGCATTTTCACCCCTTGAGGACGCCATGGTGGCTTGATGTGAATGTTTATTTTCGAGACAATGAGACGATGGTCTGTCCAACATTCGGCACCACACATGGATTTTGTCACTCGGACGTCTTGTCTATCACTCCTCCTGACAATGACATAGTCAATGAGGTGCCAGTGTTTCGAGCGAGGGTTCATCCACGATGTCCTATTTCTCATAAGGGAGACGGAAAATTGTGTTCGTAATCAGGCGATCATGTTCATCAGGTAAATACAAAACTTGGAACAGCAATATTTTTAAATACTGCAGTCATTATATATACACCCAATAGTAGCACTCGTGTGGGCAACGCTTGCACTTAAAGTTAGCGAAAGCACAAAAGAAAAGACTATTAATCATCCCATGGCAGTTACTAAGTTAAGCAAGTCTCTGAATTGGGTTAAATCCAACAAGGAGAAAAATTGACTTTTACAACATTAGTGATGTAAAACACCCCCCCAAGTTATCAAAGTTAGGTGCATATCCTTTACAGGATATAACAGTCAACTCCAGCGTTGTTTGTCTGTTTGTGATTCGTGGGCAAATTTGCGTTGAGCAGTTTGCCATTTCTGAGCGACTGACATTTATACCATTGAAGGGAAACTAACGCAAGGCAGTCTGTTTCCAAATCGCCCACACCCGTGTTTCGAGCGCGGTATAATGGTTTACGAATCGCGCCTGTTGCCCCTTCTATGCCACAGAGCTGGTACTAAGATGTTGCCAGTACTAGGGAGATAATGCCGCAGTCATCTGTCTGCATCTCTTGGCACTGAGACAAGGCAATAAGTCAAACAGCATTCACGTTCAGGAGACATCTTCATTATCAGCTACATAAAGAAGGGAGGTCAAGCGCGGGTCAAGGTCAGGATAGGCGTACACAGCACAAAAGATAGGGACAATAATCAATGATGATAGCGGCGTGTTCCAGACAACTACATCAAACCTGACTATGGACATCACAGCTGCTTCCAGAGCACTCGCTTGGACAACAGAACGTGGAGTCACCACGTGATAATCATATCAGACTCCGTGTATACGCTACAGAAAATAGCAACTGTCAGTCTCCGCTCCGAATGGATAGAGGGTATTCGGAAGTTTCCCCCTCACATCACTCTTCTGGGTGTAAAAACTATGGCATGCCCAAGGAAAAAGGCCATGAACGCGCAGACCAGCTAATAAATAAACTAATAATGCAACATTAAGAAGAAGCATTAACAGGACTGATATAATCAACGCAGTGCGGTGTAATCTGGAGGATATTGACTTCGTACACTGGGAATGAAGATTGGTCAAGCACATCACTGCCGCCATCGAGGTCTGGAGAGGAGATATCATAACTAGCTTTTCCTGGGAACAGTGAGCAGTAACACTTTGGGGTGGCTACTGCATCGGGAGACTGAGCCCGTATGGGAATGAACAATGTGCAATGATGTGGTTTCATATAGCACCATTAAATACCATCGTTGTGTCTCCCTTCTTCAAGCGCATTGCGGTGCAATTAGCACGTTTCCTTCAGTGAGTTTTGAGACCATGATGGCATTTCTCGGACCTGTCGACTGAAAGGCACAAATATCGCAGCTCTACTGTAACGGACACAAAGCAATTACGTGAAAAATAAATAAATAAAATCCCACGAACGAAGAAGTCTACATCTGTTTGTTACCAATGTTACCGTTCGCTCTTATGGAAGTCTTCCTCCCTTCCTACAGCCGGTGTTCTCCTCTTGGGTTACTAGATAAATCAATGCCGGGGCTCGTTGCGTTATTGACCTTTGACCCTTTAACCACACATCCGCTTCATTCACTTCGATGGAAGAATACACGAGGATCCAATGAAAGACGCGTCCCGCCCACAAGGACACAGATAATAACTTTTACATCAATAACTCAATAACTTTTGAGCATAGCCTACGATGGGTAGCGTTGTGATGTTCTGTTGTGATAATTTGGTGTGTCCAGTGTGTGCCGCGTGGTTACACACCCGCTTCACACGCGTGATCCGGGACTGTTTCCGGATCCGGTCAGGGATATGCACTACTGACGAGCTCAAATGAGGGCGAAACTCGAGTATAGTGCTTCCATATTGACGTGGATAGGCCTTAGGTTCATACCAGAATGCGATCGGCGTTGCCAGTAGTGGGTTGTGCTCAACATTTAAATTTCAAATCCCGAAACAACCACATAATCAATAACTTTTACATTTATATTTTCTTGCAGTGTTTTTCATGCAGCTCTCTCTCTCTCGCTCTCTCTCGCTCTCTCTCTCTCTCTCTCGCTCTCTCTCTCTCTCTGTGCGTGTGTGTGTGTGTCATTATTTTAAACAGCATTCAGTTGGCTATGAACCCGCCGTCATTACCGACAGTCTCCGCCCCTGAATGAAGCAATGCATCAAGGCCGAGGTTGGATCAGGTCAAACACTATCAGCTGTTCACGCTAGCGACCGCCAGCTTATCCTCGTCCTCGACCCGCGTAACCCCTGGACCCAATCATTAATTAAATTAAATTCCTTTATATTAGTAGGTAAATTCACAAAACTTTATAAATATTACGATTAAAAATAAATTATTAATTAAAATATTGTGTACGTTTTATTATTTGTTTACACATTTTGACAAGAAATAATACATCAATTGTAATTTCAGGGAGACACAATGTGAGGAATAAAGTTCAGAGTTCACAATTCTCTATTTAGGGGTCAAGTCGGGGTAAAGTTCAGAGTTCACACTACAATATTAACTATCAACTTCGGGGTTCAACCGGTCTCACTCAAAGTCCGGGTCCTTACCGAGTTTTTGCGGTTTTCAGTTTGAAAATCCAACAGACAAAAACATGGCTAGTAAGTATTTTGTAGTTCTTTAATTATAATTACTCTGTACTTTTTCTCTTGTTTCTTTCCCTAACACGGTCATTTCATTATCATTATTTAATATTAATTATTATGTGGCCTGTCGTGGTGCAGAACTTTGTCTTTTCCTCCATCCATAACTGATAACAAACAATAATAACAGACTATGATATGCAATAGATCAAGTCTTTCTCTATCTTACGCCCAGCCGTTGTTGCTGTCATGTATAAAATATCTACAAAATCTTGAATCTATATACTGTGTGATCGTCCTTTTCTCCGCTCCAAATAGTTTCCCCACAAAGTCAGGCCTATTTACATTGTGGACAGACAGAGCCTAAAACTACAACTACAATCGTCTGCCTATGGGAGGAGGGTCCAGAAAAGGAAAGTCAACAGTCGAAGTGGGAAAGTGTTAGCCCAAGTGGCACGGGAATATAAAGCGGACATCTTGGCACTATAATAGATGCTATGTACAATCTTTTATGTAACTCATGCTGGAATTATTGCATAGGAAAAGTAGATCCAGAAGAAGGAAAACTGAATAATAACGAATGATGTGGGGTTTGACTTGAGCGTAACTATATTTTGTTGGGGAGGCACTTACCCCAAATGAGCAGAAATTCTTCTTCTTTTGTGCTCATCCGGAATATTTTTTGGACGTAATTGCGTTGTGCCTGTTTACAGCAGAGCTGCGATAGGTGTTTCGTAGGACGGCCAGCTCTCACTGTTGTGGTGTCATCCCCATCCCAGCTGGTCCATTCAGATCAGCCAGAGACATAGCAGAAATTCAAATACCTAGCCTCGTGGATAACATCAGATGGAAGGTGCATCACAGAGATAAAGAACAGAACAGGACAAGCAAAAATTGCATTTGATGAAATTAACAACAGTTTATGCAATAAGTCCTTGTCATTGGAAGTTAGATAAAGAATTCTTGCATGTTACATATGGCCAGTTTTAGCATAGGGCTGCAAGTCCTGGACAATTAGTAAACAGGTGAAAACAATTCCTTAAAGTCTTGGAGATGTGGTTTTATGGGAAAATGCTGAAAATTCATCAGACAGTCAAAATGAGTAATCTGGACATTTTGAGGGAGGCTAAGTCACAAAGACAACTTATCACAAACATCAGAAAGAAGCAGTGAGTACCCTGAAACAAGAGAGTTGATCAATTAGCTAAGAAAGGAGCAAAAGAAGAACAAACTGATGTGCCAGTTACATACCACCAAAAGAAAAGAATGATAAAATTAGTCAGCCACCATAACCTGCTCAAGACAACTACCACGTTATGGACAGACCAGAACAAATAATTATTCAGCACCTCAGAACAGGACACAATAGATTACACAACCACATGTATTCACAGTTTAAGACTGGTGAATAAGACATGTGCACATGTGGATTGGCATCACAGACAGCAGAAAACATACTCCAAGACTGCCCAAAATACAACATATCTAGGCAAACCATCTGGTCTAGAGAAATTACAGTTGAAGATAAACTCTGTGGACCGCTGAGTGAACTAAAATAGACAGTTAAATTCATTCAAGAGACAACATTGCAGTTATAAACACCTTTAAAGCAAACGAAAGAAGAAAAACTAGAAAGAAGCAGTCATTTTTTAATCACATAATAAGAATACAAAAACTGGAACACATTATGACAACCAGAATGATTTGTGAAAAGTTAGAGGAAGACAGCGAGAAAACATTTTTGAGAGTCTTATGTCATGGCACGGAAGGAATAAATTGATTCATGACATTGAAAACATTCTTGAGAGTCTTATGTCATGGCACAGGAGGAATAAATTGATTCATGACATTGAAAACATTCTTGAGAGTCTTATGTCATGGCACAGAAGGAATAAATTGATTCATGACATTGAAAACATTCTTGAGAGTCTTATGTCACGGCACGGAAGGAATAAATTGATTCATGACATTGAAAACATTCTTGAGAGTCTTATGTCACGGCACGGAAGGAATAAATTGATTCATGACATTGAAAACATTCTTGAGAGTCTTATGTCACGGCACGGAAGGAATAAATTGATTCATGACATTGAAAACATTCTTGAGAGTCTTATGTCATGGCACAGAAGGAATAAATTGATCCATGACATTGAAAACATTCTTGAGAGTCTTATGTCATGGCACAGAAGGAATAAATTGATTCATGACATTGAAAACATTCTTGAGAGTCTTATGTCATGGCACGGAAGGAATAAATTGATTCATGACATTGAAAACATTCTTGAGAGTCTTATGTCATGGCACGGAAGGAATAAATTGATTCATGACATTGAAAACATTCTTGAGAGTCTTATGTCATGGCACGGAAGGAATGAATTGATTCATGACATTGAAAACATTCTTGAGAGTCTTATGTCATGGCACGAAAGGAATAAATTGATTCATGACATTGAAAACATTCTTGAGAGTCTTATGTCATGGCACGGAAGGAATGAATTGATTCATGACATTGAAAACATTCTTGAGAGTCTTATGTCATGGCACGGAAGGAATGAATTGATTCATGACATTGAAAACACAAATATTTGTAGAAGCATGATCGCCCACGTCAGCCGGCAAGGCACTTGATGATGATGTAGCTGTATTGGATAGCTAAGGATAGGAAAGCCTGGAGTGAATTTGTTGAGAGCTAATGTGACAGTGGGAAATAAAGAGCAAAAGAAGAAGAGGAAGAAGAAGGAAGAAGAAGAAGAAGAAGAAAAAGAGAAGGAAGAAGAAGAAGAAAATGAAATATGGTGAAGAAGAAGAAGAAGAAGAAGAAGAAGATTGAAATAATCTATTCCCTTAGTGGATTTAAACACAAAGGCCACAAACTATATGTGGTATAATAAATTGTGGATTATCTTTCCCTATTAGCGATGCCCTTTGCCTTCATGCAAACCCACTCTTCTGAGTTGCTTGTAATTTATGTCTCCAAGTCAAGAAAGAGAAGTCAACATTTGAGTTCAGGTGACCGATGTAGGGGTTGAACCAGCTATCTCAACATGAGCAAACTGGAAGTTTAAGCGCTGAGGATTTGAATACAATCATGTAGGAATCATTCAAATAACATTTCTTGAAACTGTGGCTTTACAGAAAATACTAAAATACATTAGACAGCCAACATGAAAAAATTAGGTTTTACAGAAAATGCTGAATATACCTTAGACAGCCAACATGAAAAAATTAAGTTTTACGGAAAGATGCAAAAAATACCTTTACAGCCAACATGTAGAAAATCTGGTTTTACACGAAATGCTAAAAATACCCTTGACAGTCAACATTAAGAAATGTGGTTTTACAGAAAATGCTAAACATACCTTGGACATCCTACATTAATACATGTGGTTTTACAAAAAATGCTAAATATACCTTGGGCAGCCAACAAGAGTACTCTAATGTTTTAGTCAGTCAGTCAGTCAGTCAGTCGACAGATCATCCTCATTACACATCAAACCATTCAGTCCATAAGTGCTCGGATCCCCTCCTCAGCAAATCTTACAGCGTGTAGCGGCTCATGGCACCAGTTCTGTGTTGGTTTATTAATCTTCTTTGGCTTCCTGTGTAGTGTTCTTGTTTGGCCACACCTCTTTTAACTTGCTGTTCTTCCAGCCTGACCATGGTTGTAGACTCAGTCATCGCTTGGTTCTCGTAAACGACTTACTTCTCATAGAGCATTCAGAATGTCTGCCTGATCCATGGCTCATCTGCCTTCCACAGTAGCCCTACCTGCAAGCCTGTCAGCCTGCTCATGTCCTTGTACACCTGCATGCCCTGGCACGAAAATGAAACTAATCTTTGGCAAAGACTCTAATGTTTTGAAAGAGGCTAACCACAAAGACAACTAATTACACACACCCACCATAAAGAAGTAGTCTTCATTTTTAGGCATGTTATATGAACAGAAAAAATATTGTAACAACTGGAAGGATTTGTGGAAAAAGAAATACAGGAAGATGAAGAGAAATAATTTTTTGTGGCAGCAATTCTTCGTGGCACAGAAAAGTGTCAGTGTACAAATAGACACATATTTACTTACTTATTTTTTTACACTTAAAAAAGTCGCTTAAAAGTCGACAGGGTCGACTTCATTGCACCGGGTTTTATCCCATATGGCTCGGTCTATTTCCGCAGCGAGGAAAGTGCTACACAAAGCACGAACTTCATAGCTCCAGCGACGACCCTCAGGAGTCTCCAAGAAATGCACTCGTGAACCGGAGGAATTGAACCCACAATCTTTGGCGCCCACATCAATCGGCTTGACCACTTCGCCATGGACACTCCCATTTATTTTTTACCATCCTGTTCAATCCTCCAGGATGATATAAATTTATTATAATCTGTCACATGTTAAATATTTATTTCATTGACACAATCTCTTGGAGACCACAATATGCGGAAAAAGCATGATTGCCTTTGGCTGTCAGCAAGGCACTTGGGGATGGTGATGATGAGGCATTTGCTAAAGATTGTTTCAGATATCTCATAATAACCTGTTGTAGCAAATCAAGACAAGGATAGAGAAAAGTAGAAGAGGAGGTAGTGATGGTAGTAGCCTAAGAAGATGAACATGAAGACGAAGAAGAAGAAAAAGAAGAAGAAGAAGAGGAAGAAGAAGAACAATAAGAATAACAAGAGCAAGAAATAGAAAGAATAAACAAAAAGAAGAGGAGGAAGAAGAAGAAGAACAATAAGAAGAACAAGAGCAAGAAATAGAAAGAAAAAACAATAAAAAGAGGAAGAAGAAGAAACATAAAGAAGAAGAAGATGAACGAATGAACAAACAAACAAACAAACAAACTTTATTTTCAAATAAGAAGATGAAGAAAAAGAAGGATGGGGAAGTGGAGGAGGAGAAGAAGGAGGAGAGGCAGAGTATGGTGATGATGATAATGATGATGATGTTGATGGAAAAAAAAAAAAACCGAAAGAAGCAGTGGGCAATAAACCTGTCAAATCATCACAACTTATTTCAATTTAAGATTACGAACAATTTTAATTCAGTTTATGTTGTGACTTTTGTCCCTCACAGAAACAAGTGCACGATTTGCTCAGTACCTCTCACCAGAGAAGGAGGATGAGCTGCGGAAAGTTGCTCTCGCTATTGTGGCACCTGGCAAGGGTATCTTGGCAGCAGATGAGTCTGTTGGTGAGTACTTGTTCTGGTTGTAGATGTAATGGAAGCTTCAAATTGCTGTAGATATGAAAAAATTATCTAGTAGTTTTAGAAAGAATCACCCAGTAGTCATAGATGTGGCATAATTATCCAATGGTTATGGAAATAATGGAGTTACCTAGTGGTTGTAATTATGACAGAATTATCGAGGTTTGTAGAAATGACAGAATTATCCAGTAGTTTTAGATATTACAGAATTATCTAATGGTTGTAGATATGACAGAATTATCCAATGGTTGTAGATATGACAGAATAATCCAATGGTTGTAGACATGACAAAATTATCCTGTGATTGTAGATATGACAAAATTATCCAGTGATGGTAGATATGACAGAATTATCTAATAGTTGTAGATATGACAGAATTATCCAATGGTTGTAGATTTGACAGAATTATCCAATGGTTGTAGATATGACAGAATTATCCAATGGTTGTAGATATGACAGAATTATCCAGTGGTTGTAAATATGACAGAATTATCCAGTGGTTATATGACAGCATTATCCAGTGGTTGTAGATATGATATAATTATCAAATGGTTGTAGATATGACAGAATTATCCAATGGTTGTAGATATGACAGAATTATCCAGTGGTTGTAGATATGACAGAATTATCAGATGGTTGTAGATATGACAGAATTATCCAATGGTTGTAGATATGACAGAATTATCCAATGGTTGTAGATATGACAGAATTATCCAGTGGTTGTAGATATGACAGAATTATCAAATGGTTGTAGATATGACAGAATTATCCAATGGTTGTAGATATGACAGAATTATCCAGTGGTTGTAGATATGACGGAATTATCCAATGGTTGTAGATATGACAGAATTATCCAATGGTTTTAGATATGACTTAATTATCCAGTGGTTGTAGAAATGACAGAATTATCCAGTACCTAGTTATCCACGTATACAGCAAATATGGTGCTGCAAACAGATGACTTCTAATTAGGTTACTGCAAACAGTCGTCTTCTAAATACTGTGCTGCAAACAGATGGCTTCTAAACACAGCATTCATTCAGTTCTCAAATATACACATCTACCCATGTTGGTAGTTTGAACTGGTCTTCTCTTGTTCTGGCGGGTCAATCGCTTTTATAAAACTTGACCCATTTACAGTCGTCATCACAGTCTGTGATTCTGCCTGAGCTGTCTGTGCACTCATGAATTGTCAGGAACTAACTTGTCAATACTTCATGATTGTTCTTGTCTCTCTCTCTCTCTCTGTGATATTTCACGCTTCACTTGCCCTATTAATCATCTTTATCATCCTGTCTCCCTTACTCAGAAACTGTCATAATCATTATAATCATCTTTTCATAATATGGGCAATGATAAACAGCCAACCCCCTTTTCCAATTCCTATTTTAAGGTACACTAGGGAAACGGTTTGCATCAATTGGTTTGGAGAACACAGAGGAGAACAGACGCAGGTATCGAGAGTTACTTTTCACGGCTGACGATTCATTGGCTGATAATATTAGCGGTGTGATTCTGTTTGATGAGACGTTTAGACAGAGCACATCGGACGGGAAACCGTTTGTCAAGGTAAGCTAGTTAAGGTTAAAAGGTTACAGGTTGTAGAGGTAGAAAGGTTAAGGTGAGAGTGTTGTCTTAATTGCATTGGGTTTTCATTGTATCTTGTGAGATGTGAAAGAGGAGCATGAAAGGGCAGTTTCACAGTGCAATGAAGATGGTCTATGAATCCAGTCTATCTGGTGAGATGTGAAAGAGTTGGTGAGAACATGAATGGACAATTTCACAGTGCAATGAAGATGATCTATTAATCCAGTCAAATATGCTGGTTATTCTTTTGTTGTTGTTGTTGGGTTTGAACCTTTGGGCAGGTTGGCCTTTGAACCTGGAGTGTGTTATGACAGCAGGAGAGTAAGGGGAAGACCAAGAGAGAAGATGCTGGAGAGTTTGACATCACGGTAATGGAGAAACATTGATATCAGGAATGACTGGCAATACACAAGACAGAGGGCTGTAGATCACCAGAGCCACACAACATGGACTATGAAAAAGAAGAACATTAAACACTACAACACGATCTTCCTACCAACTCTATGTTACCAATGTCAAACCTGGACAATGACAGAAAAAGAGAAAAGAAATAAGATTCCTGAGAAGAATACTCAATGTATCAAGAAGAGATAAGATCTGAAATGAAGAAATTAGGACTAAAGTGGGGGTTGTAGCTGCACCAGATTTTATTACAAGGCAGCAAGTCAAATGGTTTGGCCATGCAAGTAGGTTACCAACTAACAGTATACCTCAACAAGCAATGATGTACAGACCAGAGGGAAGCAGAGGAAGAGGCCGACCATGTAAACGATGGACGAGGGAATAACAGAGTCCATGGGAATATCGATACATAAGCGGGCAGTCTCCCGCTGTTTATACTTCACCTTGACACCGCAAGGTACAAGTGGAACCTGATGAGATGAGATGAGATTAAACACTATACTGTGAACTTTGGTCTGTTTGTTGCGTGCATTCTTGACAATCTCACCTGTCACATTGTGACAGAATTCTACAATATTAACCATGACAAATGCAGATTACAAATTCGTTATCAGGAATGTCAGACTGGCTGGTGTGTTTCACTTTGCTTCTGTCTGGTGTATCTTATCTAATGATGTGATGTGTGTATCATGCTCAGTATGTGTGATTGATTAGTGACTTACTGTCATCATCATCATCATCATCATCATCATCATCATCATCATCATCATCATTGTTGTCATCATCATCACCATCATCAGATGCCTTGACGGCTGGCATGGGTGATCATGCCTCTCCACAAATTGCGATCTCCGACATCATGGGTCAATTCGTGTGCTGACTCCCTTCCGTGCAATGACACAAAACTGTCAAGAATTTTCTCTCGCTCTGTCTCCTCTATCTATTTTTCCATAAATGTTTCCGGTTGTCACAAATTGTTCCAGTTTTTGTCTTCTCATAATGTGATGAAAAAAAATTAAGACTGCTTCTTTCTGATGTTTGCGATATGTTGTCTTTGTGACTCAACCGTCCTCAAAATGTCCAGATTCCTCCTTTCGACTGTTCAAGTAATTTTAGCATTCTTCTATAAATCCACATCTCCAAAGCACCTAGGGATTTTTTTGGCTTGTAGACATGTATGTACTGTAGACAATTATCCACTGTAGGCACATATCCACTGTAGGCATTATCCACTGTAGATATTTATCCACTGTAGGCAAGTATCCACATTAATTCCAGATAACTTTCTTGAATCACAGTCAGTGTAGCAGTTTGCCTGGGCAGATACAATCTCCTTTGTTCTCTTCAACACCTGCTGCCTTTCATTGTTTTCTTCAACACCTGCTGCCTTTCATTGTTTTCTTCAACACCTGCTGCCTTTCATTGTTTTCTTCAACACCTGCTGCCTTTCATTGTTTTCTTCAACACCTGCTGCCTTTCATTGTTTTCTTCAACACCTGCTGCCTTTCATTGTTTTCTTCAACACCTGCTGCCTTTCATTGTTTTCTTCAACACCTGCTGCCTTTCATTGTTTTCTTCTACACCTGCTGCCTTTCATTGTTTTCTTCAACACCTGCTGCCTTTCATTGTTTTCTTCAACACCTGCTGCCTTTCATTGTTTTCTTCAACACCTGCTGCCTTTCATTGTTTTCTTCAACACCTGCTGCCTTTCATTGTTTTCTTCAACACCTGCTGCCTTTCATTGTTTTCTTCAACACCTGCTGCCTTTCATTGTTTTCTTCTACACCTGCTGCCTTTCATTGTTTTCTTCAACACCTGCTGCCTTTCATTGTTTTCTTCAACACCTGCTGCCTTTCATCGTTTTCTTCAACACCTGCTGCCTTTCATCGTTTTCTTCTACACCTGCTGCCTTTCATCGTTTTCTTCAACACCTGCTGCCTTTCATCGTTTTCTTCAACACCTGCTGCCTTTCATCGTTTTCTTCAACACCTGCTGCCTTTCATCGTTTTCTTCAACACCTGCTGCCTTTCATTGTTTTCTTCAACACCTGCTGCCTTTCATTGTTTTCTTCAACACCTGCTGCCTTTCATTGTTTTCTTCAACACCTGCTGCCTTTCATTGTTTTCTTCAACACCTGCTGCCTTTCATTGTTTTCTTCAACACCTGCTGCCTTTCATTGTTTTCTTCAACACCTGCTGCCTTTCATTGTTTTCTTCAACACCTGCTGCCTTTCATTGTTTTCTTCAACACCTGCTGCCTTTCATTGTTTTCTTCAACACCTGCTGCCTTTCATTGTTTTCTTCAACACCTGCTGCCTTTCATTGTTTTCTTCAACACCTGCTGCCTTTCATTGTTTTCTTCAACACCTGCTGCCTTTCATTGTTTTCTTCAACACCTGCTGCCTTTCATTGTTTTCTTCAACACCTGCTGCCTTTCATTGTTTTCTTCAACACCTGCTGCCTTTCATTGTTTTCTTCTACACCTGCTGCCTTTCATTGTTTTCTTCAACACCTGCTGCCTTTCATTGTTTTCTTCAACACCTGCTGCCTTTGATTGTTTTCTTCAACACCTGCTGCCTTTCATTGTTTTCTTCTACACCTGCTGCCTTTCATTGTTTTCTTCAACACCTGCTGCCTTTCATTGTTTTCTTCAACACCTGCTGCCTTTCATTGTTTTCTTCTACACCTGCTGCTTTTCATTGTTTTCTTCAACACCTGCTGCCTTTCATTGTTTTCTTCAACACCTGCTGCCTTTCATTGTTTTCTTCAACACCTGCTGCCTTTCATTGTTTTCTTCAACACCTGCTGCCTTTCATTGTTTTCTTCAACACCTGCTGCCTTTCATTGTTTTCTTCTACACCTGCTGCTTTTCATTGTTTTCTTCAACATCTGCTGCCTTTCATTGTTTTTTTCAACACCTGCTGCCTTTCATTGTTTTCTTCAACACCTGCTGCCTTTCATTGTTTTCTTCAACACCTGCTGCCTTTCATTGTGTTCTTCTACACCTGCTGCCTTTCATTGTTTTCTTCAACACCTGCTGCCTTTCATTGCTTTCTTCAACACCTGCTGCCTTTCATTGTTTTCTTCAACACCTGCTGCCTTTCATTGTTTTCTTCTACACCTGCTGCCTTTCATTGTTTTCTTCAACACCTGCTGCCTTTCATTGTTTTCTTCAACACCTGCTGCCTTTCATTGTTTTCTTCAACACCTGCTGCCTTTCATTGTTTTCTTCAACACCTGCTGCCTTTCATTGTTTTCTTCTACACCTGCTGCCTTTCATTGTTTTCTTCAACACCTGCTGCCTTTCATTGTTTTCTTCAACACCTGCTGCCTTTCATTGTTTTCTTCTACACCTGCTGCTTTTCATTGTTTTCTTCAACACCTGCTGCCTTTCATTGTTTTCTTCAACACCTGCTGCCTTTCATTGTTTTCTTCAACACCTGCTGCCTTTCATTGTTTTCTTCAACACCTGCTGCCTTTCATTGTTTTCTTCAACACCTGCTGCCTTTCATTGTTTTCTTCTACACCTGCTGCCTTTCATTGTTTTCTTCAACACCTGCTGCCTTTCATTGTTTTCTTCAACACCTGCTGCCTTTGATTGTTTTCTTCAACACCTGCTGCCTTTCATTGTTTTCTTCTACACCTGCTGCCTTTCATTGTTTTCTTCAACACCTGCTGCCTTTCATCTCCCAATGAAGGAGGTCAACATGACCGAATAGATAAGAGCACATGCCTTTAAAACATCCGGTGTGCTGATGGTGAGTTAGCTGAACCAACCCCTACACCGGTCAGTTGGACTAAAATGTTGACTTCTCATCTTTGACTTAAAAGTACTTCAGAAATCGAAGTGGGTTCACCTGACGGCAAGGGACACTGGTAATAGGGAAAAGCTATCCCACATGCAAAAATCTGTCCAGTGCGGACTATGCTCAAGTTCAAAGCAAGTGAGGGGGGGGGGGGTGGTCTGCCAATTAAGAATAGGCCCAGAACCAATTCATGCCAAGCTGTTTGTAAACTTGCTCATAATTGGTTGGTTTTTGCTACTAGAGTTTTCTACAAGTTGTGGTTGCCAGTCTCGTGTGTCTCTTATGGCATGCATGGTATATTACAGTGGGACTACTCTTTGCTTTCCTTATAGCCCCTGGTAATACTCTTATAGCTGATAATTATATTCAAATCGATTGTGACACCCACAATTTGTCTAAACAACATGGGAGATAAGAAGATGCCCATGAACTATGACCTGTATGTTTTGCAGCTGACATTTCTAGCCCAGAGTATACTCTTAGGGTCAGATGCCCTATTTTGTGTCATTTGCTTAATATTTGTGTACCTTAGTGAGGCCTGGGACCGTACATACATAGCTTACAGATGAAACTGATTGTCTTTTTAGTCAAACACATTTAACATTTCTGTGTGTAGAGTACTTGTAAAGATATTCCAATAGCATGTACTGCTGTTGGGGTGGGAAGTGCAAGTGAAGTAAAGAACTTAGGCAGATTGGTCGTATTGTGCTAAACCCATATTTTTATAGACCAATTGACATTTGGTGGGTCATGTGATCAGCATCACAGGGTGTGAAGTGGTGGTGGTGTTTATCCATCAAGAATGATGATGACCATTCATTTCATACAGTGAGGCTTGAAAGTTTTGAGCCGTGATTTCTAAGATGGCTGGCAAGGGCAATTTTGGCTCGAAATGTTCTTTGACAATGTGGGCAAAAGATGCTTGTCTTTCCAGGAGGAGGATCTCCTGCAGTGATTTTTTTATCCTGTCATTTTTTTCACTGCTCTTGCAGTCCTGTTTGCTTCGCAAGTGACTTCACCTGTGTGTAATGATGTACACCTTGAATTTTGGTCTTTGGCAGCTGTCTCCCATGTGTCGTGATGCATTTCAAAAGCTTTGATCACATCTTTAGAGTGTCTTTAAAGACGTTCACCACAATGAAAAACAAAAAAATTCGTTTAGGGAGCCTGTGATCTGGCATGCGAGTCAGATTACCAGCCCAGCAAATCTGATTCTTCATTAGTAGCGTGTGGATACTGGACATGGACACTCTTTCTAAGATTTCAGTGTCTGGGATAGTGTCTTGCTATTTGATCTTTAGTAGCTTCCTGAGGCAGACTGTGTGGAAGTGGCTTAATTTCTTGGTGTGTCGCTGGTAAACAATCCAGATTTCACAAGCGTATAGCATATAGTGAAGTGGTAGGGAAGTGGTAGTGAAGTCAGAAAAGACACTTAGGCAGATTGGGTATATGGTACTAAACCCATGTTTTACAGACCAGCTGACACTCAGTGGTGACGTGGTCATCATCATGGAGTGTGAAGTGTTAGTCTGTCATCTACTGTCATCTAATGTCATCTACTTTCTAAGGTAACTTGCGTTATAGGACATGGGGGGGGTCTTGAGCCTGAGGAATTAAGGCCGCCTGGCTAGTGCAAGGTTAGGGTGTTCTTTTTGCCCATGATAGAAAAAATCTACACCTTACCGAGGATTCAAACCTGGATCTCCCGAATGATAACTCAGCATTCTTAGCAATTTGGCCACCACTCCTGTCTGTTAGTAAAGTAAGTCATTAATTGCGGTTCCAACTTCACGGCAAGGGGTCATCCCCATTATGCTCCGTTCCTGTGCCAGTGAATATCTCACAAACTGCTCCTCACTGCACCATGTGAAAAGTGGAACAAACAGGAGTCTCGACAAACCAACAGCTTGCACAGGCAAACTGTGCATAATGCCGACACCAGAATGCAAATATAAATGTCCTCCACGAAAAATACAGTTCATCGTGGATGGAAGCGGCAGTCATTAGAAAACCAGTAGCCACACATAACTGTATAAGGCAAACCAGTCAGTTCTGCGACAAAGCCGGCCACCATTATTACAAACATGCAGTTCATGCTACAAACAACAGCGGATAGATGTAAAAGTATTTCACACAAAATTCACAGCTCACAGGGTCGCGCCACGCACTCAACTCAGTAGCAGGGCAACAGAACCATGTAATAATAGTAAAGTAAGTAAAGACACTTAGGAACATTGAGCATATGGTGCAAGTCCCATATTTTTATACACCAATTGACACTCAACAAATTAGGAAGACACTTAGAAGCAACACAGATGTGGTTCCTGAGACGAATGTTGCGAATTCCTTGGACTGCCAGAGTAACTAACAACGATTGCCTGAACGAGACTAATGAAACTGAAACATTATAAACAACAATACGAAAGAGACAAACAGTTTCTTTTTTTTTTGGTCATATTATGAGAAGAGAGACATTGGAGAATATCGTAACAACCGGAAAGATCGAGGGGAAGAGAGGGAGAGGAAGACCAACAGAAATAATGCTGGATAGTTTGAGATGATGGCACGGAGGAATATCATCAGCTGAGTTGATCCAGAACACCAAAGACCAAGATCTGTGGAAAGTCATGAACGCCTGATGATGATGAAGTGGGTGTTTATTTTTGAAAATCAGAATGACAATTTTATTGCAGAAAAATTAGCAGCAGCAGCACAAAACATTGCATCACTACATGGCTAGAGGTCAAACTCTAGAATTTTTTTTTTTTTAAATGTTGCGTGTGAATTAGCTTTCCCTATTAACAATGTCCCTAGCCATCAGGCAAACCCACTCTGACTTCAGAGGTACTTGTAATTTACGTCCCCAAGTCAAGGACGCTAGGTCAACATTTTAGTCCAACTGTCTAGTATAGGGGATGAACCCCTTACCTCAGTATCAGCACACCGGATGTTTAAGAACAGGCATTCTTATCCGTTCGGCTATGCTGACCTACACTCCAGAATTTAAGAGATGACATCTTGGTCATTGTATGTCTCCAGTGTCGCCTCTTGGCATTGTATTTGATTGTGTTTCCTATCTTCATTCGAACCCACTGAGGGATAGGTCTGTTTTGCTTCATCTTGCTTTTTATTTTAAATGTGTTGTGGACTCCCATTTTCCACTACTTTCTGATCTGCATATCAAAAAAGGGGAGATAATAATGGAAATAACATTATGTCATTCATCATCATCATCATCATCATCTTCCACTTCTGCCGTCAAGCGTCGTGGGGAGGAATAATTTGCGTTAATTATGTCATTAAAGGGGAATAATTATGATCATTTTTTTTAATCTTACATGTTTTGTGGGCTTCCATTTTTCACTCCTTTCTGATTTGTAGATTTAGAGAAAAAGAACTGTGGTCAGTATAATGCTGGCCGCCTTTACTTCTAAATACATTTTCTGGTGCCAATTTTAGACTTGGGTGACCTCAGAGCACAGGGTTATAAGAATTACAATCCATCTCAGTGCAGATTGAACTCTTAAAGTATAAAAGTCAACAGGGTTGACTTCATTGTACCTGGTTTTTATCCCATTTATAATAATCATTTTCAAGGACGGAACAACTCATACTTATATAAAGAAAAAAAGAAAAAAAACACACAAAATGATGAATAAACACAATTGCCGTATTGTCAAGAAGGCACAAAGGTTGGGTTCAGTAAGGTAGATTGAGCCTATAACCCCTGGGCTGATAGGCGAGTGTCTAGTCACTATGCCACCACTGCTACTGTGAACTGATAGGCCTTCACATATTCTAGGCTATGACATATGAGGTGGGGTGGCCTGTTACCTTTCTCATCACATTTATTTCCTGGACTTATCTAGTACCCATGATTTGGAGGCTGAGTCCCCTCCCCCCTCTCCCCCCATATTCCTCCTTTCTCTCCCCCATACTCCCCCCACCCCCATATTCTTCCTTTATCCCCCCCTATTCCTCCTTTCTCTCCCCCCCCCCCCCCACCATATTCCTCCTTTGTCTCTCCCCCCCCCCCCCCCCCCCCCCCCCCCCTCTTCTATAAGCTGTACTGGTCAGAAGAAGAATATGAACTAATTCAATGTCATGCATGAAGTGGGTTTAGACCAAACAAGGTATACAATCAAATGAACAAGCATTATAATGTACATTTCCGTTCTCTGAGCATTAAAATTGCGGAAGATACCAAGAAACAAAACAAATAACACAATGACCACAGTATGGCGACATACTATCCAAATGGGGAAGGGGGGGGGGGGGGGGGGGTGTCACATGTGGCGATATAGTATGCTTTGACACTGAATCAATTAACTAGAATTATATACAGGGTGTAATTTTAATGACTGTGCAGTGTTTGAAAATATTACCGGTCCAAGTTTTGTATTTACCTATTATGTTGCATGAACTTTACAGAGGGTGAATACAAAACTTGGACCAGCAATATTTTCAAACACTGCAGTCATTAAACATACACTGTATAGTTATACGCTCCCAAGGTGGCCAGAGGAAACGCTTTAAAGACACTGAAAATTTCAATGAATGCTTTTGGAATTCATCATGACACCTGGGAGGCTGCAGCCAGAGACCGAAATTCGTGGCATGCATCATTACCCAAAGGTGCAGTCATATGTGAAGCAACCAGGACTGCAAGAGCTGTGAAGAAAAGGCAGCACAGAAAAACCACTGCAGGAAATCCTCCTCCAGAGACGTCAAGCATTCTTTGCCCACAATGTCAAAGAACATTTCGAGCCAAAATAGGCCTTATCAGCGATCTTAGAACCCACGGCTCCACACCTTCAACCCCACTGGATGAAATGAATGGTCATCATCAGTCTTGATGGACAAACAACAAACAACAACATAGTTATACACACAGACAGAAGGGGAAATGTTAACTATAGTAAAGCATGAACACACATTTAGAAAGGAAGGGAAATGTTAACTAACTCTGTGGTTAGACACTAGGGGTGTACCGGATTTCGGCTCCGGCTCCGGTAAATCCGGAATCCGGCCATTTTTACAAATCCGGTTTCGGCTCCGGCTCCGGCCGGATCTCACTTCATAAATCCGGCCAAATCCGGCTACGGCCGGATTTCAAAAATTTGAATCCGGTACAGCCCTAGTGAAAACACTCATGGCTTTCCTCCAGAAAGAAGGTAGTGATGCTGGGATCAAAACTATGAAAGCAGCCATGCTTGAAGCTGTTAGCAGCAGATTTGCGGACATTGAATCCAACAGTATTTACACCTGTGCCACACTACTGGATCCTCGATTCAAGCTGTGCTTCTTCTCCGAACGTGGTGGAAGTGATGCACGAGCCCATCTGCTGTTTGCAGCTAACTCCATTATTGATTCAGCAAACACAGTCAGTCCACAGGATCCATCAGCTACTAGTAGTAGTAGTAGTAATAGTAGTAGTAGTAGTAGTAGTAGTAGTAGTAGTAGTAGTAGTAGTAGTAGTAGTAGTAGTAGTAGTAGTAGTAGTAGTAGTAGTAGTAGTAGTAGTGTTTTGACTTCTGTGAGCACTGCCACACAGTACGAGTCCAGCCTATGGAGCTGTTTTGACACAATTGTCGAGGAAAATCCCACCAGAGATCGTTCTGCAAGTGCCGAAGGCAACAGCATTAACACTGAGGTGACACAGTACCTGTCAGAGCCACTTCAGACTCGACAGTCAGATCCAGTTTCATGGTGGCATGCCAATAAGCAAAGATTTCCAAGTATGGCTAGACTGGCGCAGGAATTTCTTGCACCACCACCTACAAGTGTGCCATCGGAAAGGCTGTTCAGTACTGCAGGAGGCATTATCACTGACCGCCGTAGTAGCCTGTTACCACAAAATGCGGAGACGTTGATTTTCCTGAAATACAACTCGTCCCTTCTTGACTCTGAGAGTTCAACTTAACAGCCATAATGAAGACTGACTGACTGAAATAGTGAAATTACTGAATGAATGTATTTCAATAAATTCAATCTGTTCAATGTACTGTTGTTGTGAGTTGTAACTGAGCTGCCAATTTGCCAACTGAAAACAATGTGAAAACTAAAAACTGAAAATGAAAACTAAAAATTAAAATTACTAAATTAGCATTATGTGCTCATGTATTATGTTTCATCTTGAACTTATGGAACTTAATATTACTTAATTACTTATTCTAATGTAATGTAATTATTTTACATTTAAATGATTTAATATGAGTATATGTCATCATTGTCACCTAAGTCAAGTGATGTAGTACGTTATTTTATTTTTATTTTTTTATTTGTAAATCCGGCTCCGGCCGGATCTCACTTCATAAATCCGGCCAAAGCCGGCTCCGGTCGGATCTCACTTCATAAATCCGGCCAAATCCGGCTCCGGCCGGATTTCAAAAATTTGAATCCGGTACAGCCCTATTAGACACACAAGGAAAGATAAATGTTAACAGATTAGAGGGATGAATCTCAATGAGAGCTTATTGCCAGGGCTGTTTTTGTATTCAGAAATTGTTTGTCCCTCTTATCTGTGAAAATGAGGCCAGGTGCAGATGTCAGCGATAAAGTCCAAGGACAGGCTAAACTTTACTCTGCTCGGATGACATATAGGAAAAGAAATGTATGGGTCATAGTATTACAGCCATGCTTCTCTGGTAGCTTAATTAGGCTTAAAACTGAAAGCCAGTTAATCAACTCTTTGGGATGCATCCACCCAGCGGGAATCAATACTGTTGTAGATGTCAGTGTATCACACTGCTGACTCCCCTCTATATATCCGTATGTAACTATTTGCACACCTTCGACTCTACATCACCTTCGGCTCTACATCACCTTCAGCTCTACATCACCTTCGGCTCTACATCACCTTCAGCTCTACATCACCTTCGACTCTACATCACCTTCTGTTCTACATCACCTTCGTCTCTACATTTTCTTATTTGGCACCTTTCACAACTTAACTTCTGTACTGCTTTCCTGGCAAGGAAGTATGTGTAATGGCCTAGCAACGTGTCATACCAAGACTTGTTCAGATGACATAGCATAATGACATTATGGACTAACAAAAATGGCAGAGAAAGTGTTTAGTAGAACAAGATAACCAAGGTGTAACTTATGTTTACCTCAAGAACAATTCCTCATAATGTGAATGAGTTAGTTAAAGTTAGTTGCATATCCTTTACAGAACGTAGGAGTCAATCCCAGCATTTGTTGGCAGTTTGATTTCTTGGCAAGTTTACATTCAGTAGTTTACCATTGCTTTCTGAACAACTGACATTCATACCATTGTATAAAAACCAACGTAAGGCAGGAACAGACCAAGAGGAAGACCGAGAGGAAAATACCTGGATGGCTTGGCCACATGGCATGGACGAGACAGGAACACTGAGCTGATCCACGACACTGGTGATCGAGTGAAATGGCGAGTCATGACCGCCCACGCTTTCCGGCTTGGCACATGATTGATTGATTGAAGGCAGTTTGCTTCCGAATTGCCCGCAGCTGTGTTTCGAACGTGGTATAGGGGATTACGAATTGCATCTGTAACTCTTCACCTCAGAGCCTGCATGTGTATGAGTGCAAGAACCAATATCACTGCAATCGAGAAATTTCCACAAGTGCTCCAACCCCTTCTTCGGGAGTCAATGAAGAGTTCCTATACTGATGGGACGAGTAGCCATCTGATTAAATGTCTGCGTACATTTTCCCCATAGGCAGAGAGTGTTGTCCAGATCTTCAGCTCAATCCTGGCAGAAGTCTCTCCAGGTGTGCATCCTCTTGCTGTTTGGCTACAGTTTGCACCCAATCCCAGAGAGCTTTTTTCATAAACTGTGATAAATATTAGTTATTAATGTCATTTTTGTTTGTTTGTCTGACTGCTTGTTTCTTTCTTTCTTTCTTTCTTTCTTTCTTTCTTTCTTTCTTTCTTTCTTTCTTTCTTTCTTTCTTTCTTTCTCTTTTGCTATTTGCTTGTTAAATTCATTCTTTGTGATACTAAGTGTTATTTTCAATATTTTTCACACCAAGCAGTGCCTGATTCTTAAAGAATTAAATTAGTTTTCCAAATTCTGCCAGAAAACCCAGACAATGTGATAATACAGACTGGCTAAATCACATAATAGTTTTTAATATGTAATCTCATCTCATCTCATCTCATCTTGTTCCTCTTGTACCTTGCGGTGTCAAGGTGAAGTATAAAGAGTGGGAGAGTGCATGTTTATGGGCTTCATGTATCGAGATGCCCATGGACTCTGCTATTCCCTTTGTCCATTGTTTACATGGTCGGCCTCTTCCTCTGCTTCCCTCTGGTCTGTACATCATTGCTTGTTGTGATATACTGCTAGTTGGTAGTCTAGTTGCATGGCCAAACCATTTGACTTGTTGCCTAGCCCTATTACACTCCCCACTTTAGTCCTGATTTCTTCATTTCTGATCATCTCTCTTCTTGATACATTAAGTATTCTTCTCAGGAATATTGTAATGAAAACTCAAAATGCCAACTTGCAGAAATATTTTTTTTTCTGTTGCCAGGTACTGCAAGAAAAAGGCATCATTCCGGGAATCAAGGTGGACACTGGAGTTGTCCCACTGGGTGGTACTTTTGATGAATGTACAACACAAGGTGAGTTATCTTTGTTGCATGCTGCTCTCTCAAATTCTGCTTCTTCTTCTGCCTTTTATCTCCCATTGGGACAATAAATCCTCAACAAACTCACACTAAGAAGTACTAAGTTCTGACAGTGGAAACATTGTATTATAACACATGGACAATGTTTCAGAGATATATAAGCCCATGGCAGACATTGGCAAGCCGCTTAAGATGATTAATCATCCAAAGGCACTTAATCTGTTAAAGATACCATGAGTGGGAAAATGCATGGGGCATGGGATAATGGGACAAGGAATTATGGTACATGAGACATTTGACAATAGGACCTGACCAAAGATCGAGAGTCTTTTTGACAGGCAATGATGAGAGCGATGGTCAGCCTCGTATACGCTAAATGAACATTGGCACCTTGCCGTCTTGACAGACGATAGTTTGTGCTTTAAAAAGGCATAATAACTTTTACCTATGGCGGTAGCTCATGTTACTGATAAGGCCAATTTGCGCTGTAAATGTCCGTTCACAGTGGGTGCATGTGAACATGTGGTCATTTCCACCATCATGCACCATCTTACGTCACATACGCTCGGTGTGTGACTTACCTGCAATAATTTTCTCCTTTGTCTTTATTGCATTTCTGATGTTTGCCCTCCATGCAACACGTTCAGCGGCGACTTGCTCCCAATGTGCATTATCAATGCCTGTATCAGTCATGTCCCGCTTACACACATCTTTGTATCGTAGTAGAGGCCGACCCTCAGATCTCTTACCCATCTGTAATTCACCAAAAAAGATGTCCTTTGGTATTCTACCATCATCCATCCTAATAAGATGTCCTATCCGTCTAAGTCTACGAAGACTGAGCATGGAATAAACCGCCACACAACCTGATCTTTCCAATACTTCAGTATTTGTGATTTTGTCTTGCCACTTAATACCAAGAATTCTTTGCAGACACCGCATATGAAAGCTGTTTAAACGTTTCTCTTGGTGTGAGTAAGTTGTCCAGGTTTCACTGCCATAGAGAAGAGTACTAAGGACACAGGCTTGATAGACAAGGACATTTGTTTTTGCAGTAAGCTTCCTGTTCTCCCAGACTCTTTTTCTTAACCTGTTCATTGTTGTTGCTGCCTTACCAATCCGGATGTTGATTTCCTGATCTAGGGATAATTTGCTATTTACCACTGATCCTAGATATGTAAAATGGTCTACCATCTCTAGTTCGGCGTCGTCAATAAAGATTGATGGTACCCCATGTGCACCTTGTGACATAATCTGTGTCTTCTTTTTGCTAATTGTTAAACCAAATTCAGAACAAGCATTGGAGAATGCAGATAGTAGACATTAAATTCTTCCTCAGAGTGGGTCGTAACTGCAGCATCATCTGCGAACAGCAACTCTCTGATCAGTACCCTCCTAATTTTGGTCTTGGCCTTCAATCTCTGAGCATTGTAGTGGCCACCATCTGAGCGTGAGTGAATGTGAATGTATATAAATTGAACATTGAGTGTATTATAATGGGTCTTTGTTGTTATTGCTAATGTTATTATGTGTCTGTAATTGGTAATGTTATTGTGGGACTAACAGTTATTAGCAATGTTATTGTGTGTGTGACTGTTATTGGTGATTTCATTGTGTAACTAACTATTATTGTTAATGTTATTGTGTGTTTAACTATTATTGTTAATGTCATTGTGTGTCTGTTTTTGCTGGTTATTGTTAATATTATTGTGTGTCTGTTAATTTTTATGTTATTGTGTATCTAACTGTTATTAGTAATGTTATTGTGTGTCTAGCTGTTATTGCTAATTCTATTGTATGTCGTAATTGTTATTGCTAGTTATTTTTAATATTATTGCTGTGTCTGTCATTGTTAATGTTATTGTGTGACTAACTTTTATTAGTAATGTTATTGTTTATCTAATTGTTATTGGTAATGTTATTTTGAATCTAACCGCTATTGGTAATGTTATTGTATGTCTACGTGTTATTGGTAATGTTATTGTGTGTTTAACTAAGAATTCAACTTTCACTTATAGGCTTGGATGAGCTTGCTGAGCGCTGCGCCGAGTATAAAAAGGGTGGCTGTGGATTTGCCAAGTGGCGATGTGCTCTGAGGATATCGGATCAAACTCCATCCTACCAGGCCGTGCTGGAAAACGCAAATGTCCTGGCACGCTATGCTAGTATTTGCCAGCAGGTGGGAGCTTAGGCACTTCATAAATGTATATTTGTGTGTTTGAGTTGAGTTGAGTTAAGGTGGGTGAGGTGAGTTGACTTGAGTTGAGGTGAGGTGGGTGAGGTGAGGTAGTTGAGCTAAATTGAGTTGAGTTGAGGTGAGTTGTGTTGAAGTGAGGTGAGTTGAGGTGAGGTGAGGTGGAGCTTGGGCTTGAACTTAGTTGAGTTAAGCTAAGAACCAATATCACTGCACTCAGGACATTCCCATATGCGCTCCATCCCCTCATTCAACAGCCAGTGAAGAGTCACACTACTAATCGTTCCCACTGCTAACTGATTGAAAGTTCTCCTGGTCTTCACTCTCAATTTTGAGATTCTGCCAGAACCCTTACCAATCCCCCACAATCTCATCCTGTCCACATACGTATTTTCAATCTGTTCCCCTGCCTTCTCCACCTAGTCCCACAGGCGCACGGGCACCTCTCCCTTGTCTGTAGATAATAGATCCCCAAGAGGTGAATTCTCTGCCAGCGTATCAGCCTGTTCATTCTCCCACACTCCCGGATGGCCAGGGCAAAAATTCCATACAATTCTCACAATCTGTGACCTCTGAAGCAAGGTATTTGTGTGTTTATGACAAAAGAATTATGGACACAATTTGTAATCCTGCATACCATTTTTGAAACACAGCTGCAGAAAATGTAGAAGCTGACCAGCTTTTGTTGGTTTTAATACAGTGGTATGAGTGCTTGCTCCTTGGCTAAAGGCTTGCGAACGCGGTTCGTGAGTCGGGTACCAGGCGTTCGAAGCTCAGCTGCGACCGATTTGTGCAGCAGACCGTGTCGCGTTGTGTTATAACGTGCTGCTATGGAAGCCGGTCGTTCAGAAAACAATGGCAAACTATTGAACGTAACACTTGCCTAGTACATCAACAGCAGCTGAAAAATTCTGGTGTTGACTGCAACGTCCCATAAGGGATACACAACAAAATTTTATTTTATGAGTGCTGGTCATTCAGAAAGCAGTTGGAAACTTCTAAACGTAAACTTGCAAAAAAATCACAAACATCCAATACATGCTGGGGTTGACTGTGACATCCTGCAAAGGATATGCAATAAACGTTTTTCTAATCACTAGTAATGCAATTGATTTTCATCTGACAAATGTAAGCGTAATACTTTGAGATCCTCGGTCGTCTTTGTGAGGCTGTGCAATGCGAATGAACAGTCCTGTTGGTAATGGGAACTTTGCAGCTCCATCATGACAATGCCTCCGCTTGCTCTTCATATCTGATTCAGACCTTCTTGGCCAAACACAATATTCCTTTGATAATTCAGGCTCCATAGCAAAGAGGTTATGGATGCAATTCATAATCGAAACAGCTGCAGTTGGACTCATTAGTAGGCTTTTCAGTTGAAAAAAGTTGAGGTTGCTTTGCGTTCGCTCGCTTTGAATTCAGGCGTAATCCTTACATGTGCTGCCATCTCTAGTAGTTGCCACTACTGAGGAGTGCACTGGACTGATGTTTGCGTGTGGATTAGCTTTCCATATTACCATTGTCCCTCGCCATCTGACTTCTGAGGTACTTGTAATGTATGTCCCCAAGTCAAGAACGAGAAGCAACATTTTAGTCCAACTGACCAGTGAAGGGGTTTAACCCGCTACCTTGGCAACAGCACACCAGATGTTTAAGAGCGAGCACTCTTATCTATTCGGCCATGTTTACCTCCCCTAGTTGAGTTTGCGAGCAGTTTTCAGGGTATACTGTATTCTCAGTGTTTCTTTTGTCAAACAGAATGGTCTGGTGCCCATTGTTGAACCAGAAGTACTGCCAGATGGGGATCACAGTCTGGAAACAGCACGGATAGTGACTGAACAGGTGAGTTTCTTCTAGGCTACTACAGATGTTTGAATAACGAAGACACAAACAACAGATTGCACGATTTATTGCCTTGCATGTTTTGCAGCAGCTCGTCAAGTATATACTGCAGAAATCACACAACATAAAGTAAAGTAACTAGATAAATCCTTCAAGCTTAAATATAAACTTGTTTGCACAGTAATTTCAATTGTCTACCACGGTAATTTTGAACTGACTATCATGTCTTTCTGTTTGCATAAAACTGGCCTATGTAGATTACTCATGATGGCTTCTGTGAACTTTAACAAGCGACTATTTTGTGTGTTAAACAACACACAAAACGCATTGTCTCTATCAATCATGTGACTGGTTTCCAAAACGTGCCGTGCAATTAATGAAGTAGGTGGTTTGTGGTGTATCAACTTGGCCAGGTTCTCATCACCTTTGTGTATTATCTTGTCAATCCAATTAAGTATCTGTTCGACCATCCTGTTGTTTAACTGCCTCTCCGTTCTGCCAGTGTAGGTAGACTGGGGCCTGCATGTGAATTGGTAAATGCAAATGGATTTGGCGTACAGAGGGACTGGTTCTTATGCAGTGAAATATGCCAGGCAATAAATCATGCAATCTATTATTTGTGTCATTGATTCAAATTCACTACAATAAAACATTGTTTGATTTACTACAGGTGTCTTAAGGTGATTTGTGCTGAACAGGTGAGCTTCTTCTAGTGTACTACAGGTGTCTTTCTAGGGTACTGCAGGTGTCTTAAGGTGATTTGTGCTGAACAGGTGAGCTTTTTCTAGGGTACTACAAGTGTATTTCTAGGGTACTACAGGTGTCTTAAGGTGATTGTTTTGCCAGTAAATGTTCTTTCTTAATCAGTCAATGTGTTTTCTATTTTGCTAAAGGGTAATTTTGCCACAGTGATTTTTGTTAGGATCTCTACAACCGTATATGGACATTGTATGACTGAGCCAATAAGTCACCGAGCCTTTTGTCATATACAGGGGTTCAAGACAAGAGGATCAACTTCTTTGTATGGAGGATAGGCAGTTGAGTTGTTAAGGCCTCTGGAGTGTTTATGCTTGTGGCTTCGGTTTGCTTACACATTTTCCTTATGTTGGACTGATAGTGCATGGTTCCGTCACCCTGCTACTGAGTTAAGTATGTGGAGCGACACTGTGAGCTGTGGTTTTCACATGGATGCTTTTACATCTGTTTGCGGTTGTTTGTAGTGTAAACTGCATGTTCAGAAAAATGGCGGCTGGTTTCTGAACTAATTGGTTTTGCCGTATGCAGTAATGTGTGGCTTCTGATTTTCTAGTGACTGCCGATTCCATCGATGATGAATTATATATTTCGTGGCAGACTTTTGTGTTAGCATAATGGCAGCAGCCTTATGCATGTATTTGTGTAGGTTGTTGGTTTGTCGAGACTCTTGTCTGTTCCACTTTTCACATTGGGCAGTGAGGAGCATTTTGTGTGATATTCACTGGTACAGGAACAGAGAATTATGGGGTGACCCTTTGCCGTGAAGTTGGAACCACGACTAACTAACTAAGTTCGGTCTCTCTCCGCAGTGCGGCCTGCTGAAAGCGTCAAAAGCATAAACTCTGTAACTCCAGTGATGACCCTCAGGAGTTTTAAAAAATATTTCACACATGAATTGAATGATGAAAACCAAACCCATGAGCTTCGGAGTACGAGGCAGGTAATGTGACCACTTCACCTGGAGAGCCCTTTTGTCATTTAAAGAGTCGGGAATCGATGTATTGTGAGGTGCTGGCTGGATACCCAGTGAGTTAAAGGCCACTGCAATTTGACACCTTCCAACAGGTTCTGGCGTTCACATACAAAGCATTAGCCGACCACCATGTCTACCTGGAGGGCAGTCTGCTGAAGCCCAACATGGTGACAGCTGGGCAAGGTTCCACCACCAAGTACACTCCCCAGAATGTGGGCAGGGCCACAGTACAGGCTCTCAGCAGAACGGTGCCAGCTGCAGTGTCAGGTAAGATTGGAAGTGTGGTCTGTGGACATCAGGAGTGTGGGATGTTATATGGAGAGTGTGGAATGTTATGTGGGGAGTGTGTGGGTGAGTGGGGGGGGGGCATAAATGGGAACTTTAAAAGGGTCCTCACGCATCTACAAGTCCATTTGATTACTAGATTATTGAAGAAAAAAAATAGGGGAGGGGGGTTTCTCAGCATTAGTGTATTGGCAGCTGTGTCAGGTAAGATGAAAAGTGTGGTCTGCAGACATTTAGAGTCCAGAGTGTGATGTTTTGTGGGGTAGAAAGTGGGGGGAGGGAGAGTTGGTTGCTTTGGACAGACTTGTGTGGCTGGAACTCTAACAGTGAGGATAGGCGCAAAAACCAGCTTTAGAACCTACTAAATTATAAGATCACGGAATCGACACTCATCTTTTAATATGTCACAGATGCCATGTTGGCTGTAATTGTTGTCTTGGATCAACAAAGTACTTCCGAATTTACTATCACATTAATAAAGACTGAAACAACAGAACTTGTGGCATCCACTTTTTTGGTTAATCATGGCCCACCTTGGGTCATTCATAGAAGCTGATGTTACAAGCATCCTCACATTGTGGTTGTCCCAAGTTTGGTGGCTAATTGTGCATGAAAATTATTATCCCATCGACTGTGCCACACATCTATACCTTCCTGTTCTCAGGTGTCACCTTTCTGTTCTCAGGTATCACCTTCCTGTTCTCGGGTATCACCTTCCTGTTCTCAGGTATCACCTTTCTGTTCTCAGGTATCACCTTCCTGTTCTCAGGTATCACCTTTCTGTTCTCAGGTATCACCTTTCTGTTCTCAGGTATCACCTTTCTGTCTGGAGGCCAGTCAGAAGAAGATGCCACAGTCAACCTAAATGCCATCAACCAGTACGTCGGACGCAAACCCTGGCCGCTCACCTTCTCCTTTGGCCGTGCTCTCCAAGGAACTGTCCTGAAGGCATGGGGTGGCAAGGATGCTAATGTCAAGGCCGCACAGAATGAGTTGTTGAAACGGGCCCGGGTAAGTTTCTACAACTGGTGTGGTAGAGTGGTATGCCTATTCCTACTGAAGCTGTTGGCCAGGTTCGGTTCAAGATTTCCTCCCTCTCTTCCTTCCTTCCTTCCTTCCTTCCTTCCTTCCTTCCTTGGTATGCTCATCCAACTCACATGAAGCCATCTTACTATTTGGCTATCTCTTGTGGCTTCCGCCATGTCCTCATGTTATTTCATACATATGTCCCACATTCTATGTGCTGATTCCTGAGGTTTTCCCAGGTGAAAGCATGTAAGTCAGGGATCCAGACTCCTTGTGCATGTCTAATAATTTCTGATAGGATCACATTTGATTTAAATTTCTCTCACAGTTTCAATGTTCACAAAAGTAAAGGTGAAGGTAAATCTAGATTCAAGTTCCAGTTCAAGTTTTGATTATTAAGCAAAAGAACCAAATTTCTTGTAAAGGGACATAACTTTGTCATATTACCGAATTATGCCATTCTTGTAAATTTTAATTTAGCTTCAAATTCTAGAACATATAATAAGGTTATAAATTATAAACAACATCTGGGCTTACAGATGTCATAAAATGTATGCCTACTAAAAGTTGCAACTATAATGAACAATATAGACAACTGTTGGTAGTAAAATATAGTGAGCCATAACCAAGTCAAGCATGAATGTATAGGTCTACCATGTGTGACCCCTAACACATCAGATCCTTCTGGTTCAGAAGCATGATGAATGGATGGACATGTTCCCAGATACATGACAGGGCTAGCCTCTTGTTACGCTCAGTCCTAATCCTTCTGACTCTCCACTGGGAGGATCTCATTCTTATTCTAAAAACAAATCCAAGTTTATGTAATCCCTAGTGATAGTGGAGGAGTATCCTGTTGTGTTTCCATCCTTTTTCCCATCTCTTCTTCCACTTCCCTCAATCAACTCCTGAATCTGACGTGGACAAGGTTCTGGAATATGATCAGGGTTGCCAGTAATGGTTTGTGCTCACTCAATCTTTCAACCTCAAATCCTGGAACAATCAAATAAATCAACTTCTGAATAATGAGAGAGATCTCACATCAAAAGGAGAATTTATTATTTTTGAATGAGCTAACAGGTTTATAAACAGAAAAAAAAAATGAAAGGAACACAGCTAATTAAAATAACAATGTAAGTTACCCCAAGGGACATTACTAAAAGTAGCATAAATGTATTTTGTGATTTAAATAATTGTAGTATTTATATAATCTTTCATAACATTTTCATAGAAATTAGCGAGTTATAAACACCATAGATAATAGGATAATAACTTAAGTCATCTTTATTATTTATATAAAAATCTCATCTCATCTCATGTTCCTCTTGTACCTTGCGGTGTCGAGGTGATATATAAAAATAATGGCTTATTGGGACATGGGACAACGGATACTCACGCAAACCTCAGGTCCTGTATGACATCACACTGATGTTGGACAACAGGATGTCTTCATCCGACATACAGGACTTCGCGTTGGAGCTCAAGCCAACGAACACAAGCAAGCAAGCAAACATAATAGCTTTATTTTACACGTGTGAGAATGTTATAACTCATTATTTATTTCTTGATGATATTAAATTAACTGTTTTTATCCCTTTAATTGCTATTTGCAATGCTTATAGACTTATGAAAACCAATTTTTGTCAGGTCATTTTTTTTTTGGGGGGGGGGGGGGGCGCAGGCCTCCCTGTCTCCCTAGCCAAGGGGTTAACGACGTTGTTCATAATCCTGTATATCCACATGGGGAAAACAGCCGCGCTGGTAACTTATGGGGGTATGTGAGCTGGTCGTTCAGAAAGCAATGGCAATCTACTGAACGTACACCTTGCCTAGTACATCAACAACAGCTGAAAAATACTGGTGTTGACTGCAAATTCCTGTAAGGGATGTGCAAAACACACACACATGCACACACACACACACGCTCGCACGCACACACACACAGAGAGAGAGAGAGAGAGAGAGAGAGAGAGAGAGAGATAATATATAATATATACACACACATCTTTTAAACATTGAGCACATCCCACAACTGGCAACGCTGATCGTATTCCTGGTACAAACCTAAGGCCTTGTCCACGTCAATTTGGAAGCACTAGACTCAAGTTTTGCTCTTGTTTGAGCTCGTCAGTAGTGCATATCCCTGACTGGATGCAGGATCAAACTCCGGATCACTGGCATGTGAGGCGGGTGTGTAACCACTTGACCATGCGGCTTACGCTAAATACTTCTAATTTATCACACTAGAATATCACATCACCCATCTTAGGCTATAGCTCAAAGTTTGCCCTATCGCTGCTACTGACACCGCCAATCGATGTGGCCCTGAATGATCAGGTCTTCTCAACTGGCAGGTTGGTTTGATTGGTTTGATCCAGAGTCCAGTCAAAAATATGCACTACTGACGAGCTCAAACAAGAGCGAAACTCGAGTCTAGTGCTTCCAAATTGACATGGACAAAGCCTTAGGTTCATACCGGTACCGAAATATGATCAGTGTTGCCAGTTTTAGGTTGTGCTCAATGTTTAAATCTCAAATCACGGGAAAACAAAAACAAATAAATCATATATACCTTTATAAATATATGATTTATTTGTTTTTGTTTTTTTTTCTCAGGGATTTGAGATTTGGGGCATATAGAAAGAATGGAAGATAATAGGGAAACAAAACTCGCTTACACTCAGGAAATAAATGACCGTAGACCCCGAGGTAGACCAAGAAGACGGTGGAGAGATAATACATGTACAGACCTACAAGCACTTGGAATCAACGACTGGCAAGAGAAGGTCCAACAGAGAGACGAATGGAGACGGATTGTGTCTGCAGCAAAGAACCTCAATGGCTCGGAACGCTGAAGAAGAAGAAGATACCTTTATAAATGAATTATCTCTCTTCCCGACCTTTTGGCTAAATTCATAGTGTAGTATTTACACTTGATCTTACCAGAGCCACATCCAGAGGCGGTCATCTGAATGACCACAGAGTCGTGGGACCTGATGGGACGGCTCTGACTCCGTGGGGAACTGCCAGCCCTTATTTAAAAAAAAAAAAATTAAAAAGAATCGATGCACTTTGGGCAAACCCATATGAAAACCTTATTTCACATAAAACATTTCAATACATTCACTTCCGCATATCTATTGAACTGAAGAATTTACAAGAATCCAAGTGTGTTATTTTAAAGCAGGGGTCACCAAACTTTTTCCACGACGGGTCAGATAACTGACAAAATGACGAGCGTGGGCCGCATACTCATTCTGCACAATACTTGCGCCAGTCTCCGTGGCGAAGGTCTTACGGGCGCGGTTCATAATCCCCTATACCCACGTTTGAAACACAGCTGCTCGCAGTTTGGCAGCAGACAGCGTTGCGCTGGTTTTTACCTATGGTATGGATGCCGGTCATTCAGAAAGCAATGGCAAACTACTGAACATAAACTTGCCAAGACATCAACAACAGCAAAATATGCTGGTGTTGACTGCAAACGTCATGTAAAGGATATGCAATTAACTTTAACAATACGTGCAAGCCAGAATGAAAGCTCTGGGGAAAAAAAAACGAAAAACTAAGTTAAGAAAAACTAATTAAGTTAATTAGTTAATTAATCAAACAGATTCTGGAACAGAAGAATGTCTCTCTAAATTCTGCCAAGATCTGAAAATCTCTCCAAAAAATGCTTCTTCAAGTCACAAATAATCTTTTTCTGAAAATCGAGGTTGACATTTTCGGCAATTGCAGTGTAAAACTCTTTGAAACAGTGAAAACGAGAAAAGTTTTCTCCTTCTAGTTGTGCTTCAAACAATGACAGCTTTCTCTGAAATCCTTTGATGATTCTGTAGAGATCACAGACGAGGTTATTCTTTCCCTGACGTTTCAAATTAAGTTCATTCATGTGGGATGTGATGTCGACCAAAAATTACAACTTTGACAGCCAGGTAGGATCTGACAGCTGGGGATCAGCTCTATCTTCTTCAATGAGGAAAATATCTATTTTGTTTCGGAGCTTGTAATAATGAAACGGGACTTCACCGCAGCTGAACCACCTCACTGATGTGTGAAAAGGCAAGTCACATAATTCAGAATCAATTTCTTCAAGAAAAGCCTGGAACTGACGTTGATTGAGTGCATGTCCCCGAATGAAGTTCACAGCAGAAACGACTGGTTTCAGTACACAAGAAACATCTAAGTATTTCCCACAGAGTGCTTGCTGATGTATGATGCAGTGTATGAACAGAGCCCCAGAATCTACAAATCTTCCAACTGAGTCCTAATCTGCCCCATCAGACCCTTCCTCACGCCAGCCATGCTGTTTCCTCCATCAACTGTAACACCTCGAAGCTGATTCCACTGAAGGTTATAGTTTTGGAAAACTTTTTGCACTTCCATGAAACTGTCTTTTCCAGTTGTTGTTCCATTCTTGCTGCAAACGGATGCCAACTCTTCCATTATGTGAAAGCCAAAATTGACACCTCAAATGAACATGAGAAGTTGTGACGTTCTTGAGAGATCAGTAGAATCATCCAACACTAGAGAATACCACAACAAGTTCTTAGTTTTCTCGCGTATCTGTAGCACTATGTTCTCTCCAATTCTTCTGTTCTTCGCACTACTGAACTTGCCAACAGGCTGATACTTCTAAACAAATCAGCTTTCTCAGGACACAAGTCATTTGCTGCTTCCATCATACACTTATTGATGAAGTCGTCATCAGTAAATGGGTTTCCTCGTTCTGCCATCTTATGCACTATTTTTTAACGTGTACGAGTGACAGATTCATTTTCAGCAAACTTTCTCGTGAAGAGATTTCTTTGTGTTTCTAAACCATGTTACATGGACTCATATTTCTCAGAGCATAACTTTCCAGAAAACTTTGAATATGATGATAGATCTTTTGTTTCGTAGGTGACGACACCGAAGATTGTACTCTTTCAAAATGGCAACACTTTCGCTACATAACTGTTTTTCTGGTCCTTTGTTTCCACAAAGAAGTACTTTACTCCCCATTCTTCATTGAAAACGCAACACTCGGCGTCCACTTTTCTTTTCTTAGTAGCCATAATGAAGTTTGAAGTACACGGGATCTGAAAATGAAAAAGACATTGCATTAGAAACAAAATTAAAATCCTATTTAAACACAAGAAAAGCAGAGGACTAGGGGTCACTGGTGAAGCTACTGCTCACCAAAGGTACATATAAAGTTTATAGGTACCTTTGGTAATAGAATATCTCTCATAATACGGTTTGCAAAATATATAAATAGGGCCGGCCTAAATAAACAGCCTAGAGCAGAGTTTTTAAACCGGGGTTCCGCGAATGGCAGCCAGGGGTTCCGCTGAAACAGACCAAAATCCCCTAAATGCAACATTTGTGCCCATCTGGTTGATTACATGATTATTCAAAGGCATTTGACTGTGTACAACATCAGAAACTTTGGGAAATCATGAGGAATATGGGCTTTCCATCACATATAGTACAATTCATAAAGATGCTCTATCTAGACCAACGAGCAGCGGTTAGAATAGATGGTAAGACATCAGATTGGTTTGATATCAAGTAAGAAGTCCATCAGGCTGTGTGCTGTCACCCTATTTGTTTAACCTGTATGCTAAAAATATAATGAAAAATGTCAGAGATGATATAACCAGGGAGTAATATGATGCCCTAAATATCGGTGGTCATGAAATATCAGAGATTCGATATGCTGATGATACAGTGGTACTATCCAAATCACAAAATGGTATAGAACATTTAATAACCTCAACCCAAAGAAACAGTGAAAATCACAACTTATATCTTAACATAGCAAAAACAAAGATAATGCATACAGATAGAACTACTATTTTTTTTTTTCCCGCGTTTCCATCCTGTTTCAGGATATTGCGGTCAACACCAGCATCTTTCAGCTGTATGTTGATTCCTAGGCTAGATTACGCTCATCAGCACGCCACGACTTTCTGAGCGACCGGCTCCATACTCTCATAAGTCACTTTTGCGATTCGAACCACTGCTAATTCTCGTCGCGTCACGTGACGAAAGTATTCGGGGTTAGCGGAGAAAGCTGCTAACCCCCTCGGCCACGGAGCCGGCTTATAGAACTACTATGGAGAAAGAAATATATATTAATGAGGAAAGATTGGCGGTGATGGACAATTTTGAATATCTTGGGTCATTGATTACCAACAATGGTGACACAATGAAAGAAATTAATTAAACGATAGCTATCAATTGCTCTTCAAAGACTAAACTAACTTAATAAATTATGGAGTGGGACTTACTAAACAATCTGAACAGCGCATAAATGCTTTTGAATATAAATGTTATAGACGAGTTCAAAGAATATCTTGGGTAAAGAAAAGAACAAATGCATCCATACTTCAAGAGCTGAATTTTGAAGAGGGTTGGCTATTAAAGACGATAAAACAAAAACAATTAATATATTATGGTCACTTTAAACGTCATGAAAATTTGGAGAGAACAATAATAGAGGGGTGTGTGACTGGGAAGAGAGGAAGAGGAAGGCCAAAGAGAAGATGGGTGCAGGATGTGGCGGATGATCTCCAGATGGGTGTATCGGATGCGGGACATCTTGCTTGTGCTCAAGAAGTTTTACGGAAGGTTTTTATGGGAGCAAGTTCTGCAAAGGACATGCTAGTGAATGAATGAAAGACAGACACTTTGATCATCGCACAGAGTTCCGTGAGCAATGTAAACATTTGCGTAAGGATCTGCTGCAGCAGAAAGGTTGAAAAACACTGGCCTAAAGACCAGCTCGATTAACACCTTGACCGGGGATTTCTTCTGTGCTGGGGATAATATTTTTGTAATAACATGAGGCTTCTATGGCATTTTTATGCTATGTCGCTTAAAAGTCGACAGGGTCGACTTCATTGCACCGGGTTTTATCCCAGATGGCTCGGTCTCTTTCCCCAGCGCGGAAAGCGCACACGCAGCACAAACTCCGTAGCTCCAGCGACGACCCACAGGAGTCTCAGAAAAAAATTTAACTCGTGAACCGAAGGACGCGGGCCGGAATCTAACCCACAACCTTCGGAGTCTGAGTTAAACGGCTTGACCTCTTCGTCATGAAGACTCCCATTTTTAATGCTTTTTTTAAAATATATATTATATTTTTTTATTTTTATGCTATGTTTGCTACTTTATTGCCTCTATTCACACTTGTAGTTCACTTACCTATCACTATCAAACAAAGAAATCCTTGTTACAAACCTATAAAATGGATGACTGGCAAAAAAAAAGAAAATATTTCTGGAGCATCGACCTGTGTTGACAGCTGGATGCATCTGGGGGAATGGGGGAGGGAAAGATGTGTGTGTGTGTGTGTTTTTTGTTTTTTTGTTTTTTTTTTCCTCCTTGGAAACCAAGGTAACATCAGACCGTAGGCGGCGATACCACGAGCCGGGGAAGGATTAGGGTTTGGGCGAAATAAGCAAACATGACAATAAACAAGAAAATCTAGATATAATAAATTATAATTTAAAAAATAGTAAATTTAAGACACATAGCAGCTAATGAGGTCTCCGCACCTGTGGTTGCATTCATATTTTTCTCATGTTGGACTGGCAGTTTACAGTTCTTATGCCCTACTACTAAGTTGAGTGCATGGCGCTACGCTGTGAGCTGTGGTGAGTTTCGTGTGAAATGCTTTTAAATCTACCCGAGGGTGTGGAGCGTGATCTGCATGTTCAGTGTTCAGAGCAATGTTGGATTGCTATGTCGCAGAATTGACCGGTTTTTGTGCCTTATGCAGAAATGTGTGGCTGCTGGTCTTCTTGTTGACTGCCTCTTCTTTTGACGATGAACCGTGCATTCGTGGAGGACTTGTTTTGGCATTCTGGTGACAGCATTGTGTACAGTGAAATGTTTTTTTTTTACATCTGTCCGAGGTGTTGTGGTGTGATCTGCATGCTCAAAATGGCGTAGGTGGCTAGATAACATCTAGAAACAGCACAACAACATCCAGAAATATCTGAATATTTGGCGGCTGGTGTGTCGCAGAAGCGAGCGGTGTTCTTGCCTTGTGCAGAAATGTGTGGCTGTTGGATTTGTTAGTGACTGCTGTTTCCATCGATGATGAACTGTGTTTTCGAGGAGGGCTTTTGTGTTGGCATTATGTAGAGTGAGGTGTTTCTTTGCATCTGTTCGGGGTTGTTTTGTTGCGTGATCTCCATTTCGGAGGGAAAATGGCGTGGTGGCTAGAAAACATCTAGAAACGGAACGGCAATATTTAGAAACGTCGAGACTTTGATGGTTGGGAAAGTGACTGCCAATTCCATCAGGGGTGAACTGTATTGTTCGTAGAGGACTTTTATGGTGACATTCTGGCGGTAGCATTCATTTTGCACAGTTTGCCCGAGCGGGCCGTTGTTTGTTGAGACTCCTGTCTTTTCCACTTTTGACATTGGAAGGGGCAGTGAGAAACATTTATGTGATATTCACAGGCACGGGAACGGAGAATAATGGGGTCGACCCTTTGCTATGATGTTGGAACCGCGACTAATGACTAATGACTAAGATGTAATTAGAACATTTGAAAGGGAAATAACAATAGGCCTATATCAGTTATTAAAAAAAAAAAAAGTAGTATAAATGTATTACGTGATTTAAATAATTGTAGTATTTATCTCAATTTTTATAAAATTGTTTAAAAATTATAGATAGTTATAAGTACTTCAATTTTAATTCACCGTATACAGCATAAATGATGGGATCAGAATTTTAAATTATCTTCAAAGTTTGTTTAAAAGTAAAGGCTTTAGTTTAGACATGTAAGAATTAATAAGTAATTCTTCCTATATATCCTCGATGCTATGTTAAATGTTTTATCTTATTGGAGGCATATTTTAATTATAATTTCAATGCATCTTGTAAATACACACTGTTTTGTAAAATCACATGAAACAAAAACATAATTAAAATATTTAAAAGGGACATAACAACATAACAGTTATTGCAAGGGCCATTACTCATCGTAGTATAAATATATGTTATTTAAATAATTATAGTTAGTGTCTATTTCAATCTTTATAAAGTTATTAAGAAATTAAAGACAGGCTTATGCAGCATAATAATATGATCAGAATTTTAAATTAGCTTTGAAGTTTGATTAAAAGTAAAGGCTCTAGTTTAGATATGTGAGATTTTTATAAATAATGTTTCTATTTATCCTGGATACTTTCTTAAATGTTTGTATCTTACCAACAGCATATTTTAATTATAGTTTCTAATTCAATAAATTTTTGTCAGGCCTTTTAAAGGCCAAAAATCCCTAATATTCAGCACCTCGGATTACCTAATCTCTCTCTCTCTCTCTCTCTCTCTCTCTCTCTCTCTCGTTTTCTCTCTGTCTTGCGTGGGCGCTCAAGCAAACTGTTTTGCATTTTACTTTGTAAAATGGGATGCTTGTTGCGATGTTTCAATAAATCAATCATGTGCCATGCCGGAAAGCGTGGGCGGTCATGACTCGCCATTACACTCGATCACCAGTGTCGCGGATCAGCTCATTTGCGATGTTTAATGTATGGAAAATGTATGTATGACAAATTTGGGAAGGTTTTAGAGAAGATAGCCGCTGTCAAGCTGCAAGAGTTTTTGGAAAGCGGGAAGCTTCTTCCAAGAGGCCTGGGGAGCTACAGGCCAGGAAAAGATACCTGGTCAAATGCAGCCACTTTTGCCTTTGATGTTTATGAGGGGTTCCAGAGTAGACAGGAAACGATGGCGGCAGCGCTTGATCTCGAGGATGCGTACAATAGAGTTCGATATGATATTTTGATGACCGCACTGATGGAGAAGGGGGTCAATCCCTGGTTGGTGAACTGGATAGCAGCCGTCCTGCATTCTCGTCGGGTTGCTCTCCGTCTGGGCGCATGGACCTCAGAGCCACATATGTTAACCCCGGGACTGCCACAGGGATATGCAGTCTCACCGGTGCTCTTTAATGTGTATACGAGCAAGATTGCAAACCTAGAAGCACCAGGGGTTGGAAGAATACTAACATTTGCAGATGATATTCTTGCATATAGGCAGGGGAGAGATAGGGAGCAAACAGCCCAGGAGTTACAGGCGACAGTAGATAAAGTGATTGACTGGTGCACTGAAATGAGTGCTGTCATCCACCCGGAAAAGGCGGCTGTGTTGTAAAAGCATTTCACTGTACATAATGCCATCGCCAGAATGCCAACACAAACGTCCTCCACAAAAAATACAATTCATTGTTGATGGAAGCGGCAGTCACTAGATCGCCAGCAGCCATACATTTCTGAAGAAGGCAAAACCAGTCAGTTCTGCGACAAAGCCGTCTGCCATTACTCCGAACATGCAGTTCACACTCCAAACAACTGCAGACAGATGTAAAAGCATTTCACATGAAATTCACAGCTCACAGTGTCGCGCCATGCACTCAACTCAGTAGCAGGGCGACAGAACCATACACTTCCAGTCCAACATGAGGAAAATGCGTATGCAAATGGTAGCTCCGAGCATAACCACTCCAGAGGCATTAACCATTTAAATGCCTATCCTCCATGTTCGAACCGGAAGTCCTGCTATCAAGATAGTGTGTCATCAGCATATCAGAATTACATGTTCTAAAATTAATATTTCTTCCAGGTTAAAGTTAGTTGCATATCCTTTACATTACGTAGCAGTCAACTCCAGCATTGTTTGGCTATTTGTGATTCCTGGGCAAGTTTATGTTCTGTAATTTGCCATTGCTTTCTGAGTGGCCGACACTCATATTATTTTAGGGAAACCAACACAAGACAGTCTGTTGCCAAACCACCTGTATCTGTGTTTAATGCGGTATACGGGATTACGAACTGCATTCGTAACCCCTGTGCCACAATGCCGGATCCAAGTAGCTGTTCTACATTACCTTACTTCCCCTCCTCTTTCTCATTCTCTCTCTCTCTCTCTCTCTCTCTCTCTCTCTCTCTCTCTCTCTCTCTCTCTCTCTCTCTCTTTTCATCTTCTTCCTTTTCTGTCATTCATCTCCCAATAGCACATTGGGCCTCAACCAGCTTACACCAAGACCCTTGTATACTGATTCATGATTGGTTGGATTTTTTCAGCTAATCAGGGTGAGGTAGCCATATTTCACACCAACCCTTCGTTGTTGCCTCTTGTGAGTTGCAGGGTAATTTACTGTGTTACAATTAACTACTTGCCGTATGGGCCCAGGAAGAATACTGACAATTGTATTGCATGATTAGAATGATTAGTTGTATATCCAACTCTTCTTGTCTCAGTACACTGCATGAATAGTATGAAAGATGTATGTTCCAACTCTTCGTCTCTCATCACATTGCATGAGTAGGGTGGCAGTTGTAAGTTCAACTCTTCTTGTCACATTACATTGCATGATTGGGATTAAAATTGCATGTCCAACTCTTCTTGTATCATTACATTGCATAGTTAGGGTGCAATTGTATATTCCAACTCTCATTCTGTTTTCAGGCCAACGGAGCTGCAACTGCTGGTCAGTACAAAGGGGAATTAGGTGAACAAGGCAGCGGAGAGTCTCTGTTTGTGGCTAAACACACCTACTAGCCTACCACCAGCCAACAACACCACTGCGGCTTCATACACATATACAACAAAACTACTAGCACACAAACCGTCTACAGCACATGTGTACTGTTACAAAACATCAAGTAACACACACACATATTTTATCTATATTGTATGAAGTATTTGTTTCTGTTATTTAAGTGGGTTTTTTTAAATTGAAAAGTAATTTTTGTTTTTGTTTTTGTTTTCATGATCATGAACATTATCCCTATGGACGACCATTCCTTTGAGATTAATATCCGAACTGTGGTTGAATAGATCACAGGATTATTAATCTGAGGCAGGGATGGACCCTAATTATAACTTCTCTTTTGAGGTTGAACATGGTGGGGGTAACAGAGAAAAGGAAAGATGTTTTCATGATTATTTTAAATGTAAACATTTGACAATGAATAATATGCAGGTCACCTTCTTAATTAAAGATGTTTTAAAAAGGAATACCTTGTGTTTGTTTTCATGATTTTTTGACAACGCATTTAACAGATCCACTTGTTGTTGTTGTTGTTGTTGTTGTTCATTTATGCCATTAGGCGTCGTGAGAAGGGATTATTAAAGTTAGTTAGTTGGCGTTTCAACTTCACGGCAAAGAGTCGCCCCAATATGCTCCGTTCCTGTGCCAGGGAATATAACACAAAATGATCATCATTGCCCCATGAAAAATGTGGAACAAACAGGAGTCTCGACAAACCAGCAGCTCGCACAGATATAAAATGCATAATGCCGCTGCCAGAATGCAAAAAAAAAAAATCCTCCACGAAACATAGTTCATCGTCGACAGAAGCGGCAATCACTAGGAAACCAGCAGGCACACATTACTGCATAAGGCAACCCAGTTCAGCGCAGCGACCGACCGGCCACCATTTTTCTGAACATGCAGTTCATGCTACAAACAAATGCGGTCAAAGTACTCGACACGAAATTAACAGCTGACAGTGTCGCTTCACGCAATCAACTCAGTAGCAGGGTAACGGAACCATGCACTACCAGTACAAAATGTGGAAAATGCATAAGATAACCGTAGTACAAGTATAAACACTCCAGAGGCCAAACAGCTAAACCGCCTATCCTCCATTTTAGGGACAGGAAGTTATTGAAGTTCCAGTGCCTGTTATTAGCACCTTTCCTCCAATTTCCTCATTGATTCATAAGCATGTGTCTGGGATCCAATAAATTCCCTACTGGTTGCTAGACCTGTCATAGGTTCCCGACCTTCTTGACCTTAACAGATTCAGTGCCAAACAAAAATTAGGTTTGGATAAAACACAAATGGATGGCGAAAATTGGGAAGTATCACGGTTATGACTCAAAAGTTGTTAATATGGTTACGGACGTCTTCTATTAATAAAATTATATATACACTTAAAGGAGGTTGCATAGGAAAAACTAATGTATATAAGTTTATGGCAGACACAAGAAGTCGCTTAAGACGATTAATCCTCCCATGGCATTTCATCAGTTTAATTATATAATAAACATTGCTTAGGTCACCTTCTAAATGAAAAAAATTTTTTTTTCGTGTCTTTACTGGTTTATGTTCTCTCATCATCAAGTGCCATTTCTACCAGAAAGGTAGGCTGTATTGAGTCTTAAACACATCTCTGATGTTTAGCCTAGTTAGGTATCGGGAAAGGTTGCTGCCTTTCCCTGAGCTGATGCTGGGGTCTGAATTAAAAAAAAAAAAGGCTAAATATTCAATTAAAGTCTTGAAAGTCAGCATGGCCGAATAGATAAGTGTGCTTGTTGTTAAACCTCCAGTGTTAGTTAGTCGACAGATCCTCATTGCACATCGAACCATTCAGCCCATAAATGCTCGGTTCCCTACCTCAGTAAATCCCGCAGCGCATAGCAGTAAACGACACCATTTCTGTGTTGGTTTATTATTATTAATCTTTGGCTTCCTGCGTAGTGTTCTTGTTTAGCCACACCTCTTTTAACTTGCTGTTCTCGCAGCCTGATCATGGATGACTCACGGTCATCACTTGGTTCTCGCAAACGACTTACTTCTCGTAGAGCATGTAGTATATCAGTCTGGTCCTTGGCTCGTCCAGTCTGCTGATGTCGAGGTAGTGGGTTCAAGCCCTACACCGGTCAGTCGGACTAAAATAATGACTTCTAGTCCTTGATTTTGGGACGTAAATTCCAGTACCTCAGAAGCCAGAGTAGTTTCCCCCGATGGCGAGGGACACTGGTTTCTGAAGACAATGCAAAGTCAGACACTCATATTATTGGAGGGAAAGCTAATCCACACACAAAAATCAGTGCATCTGCTAGCGTTATCGTTGTACCATAACTGACCGCTGGAAAGCCGGGCTTCGTTCCCTAGTAATTTGGCTCTGCCTCCACGTCCACCTCAGTGGTTAATTATCCTTACGGAGCCGCTGTTTGGTACGCCTTCAGAGGGAGCCAGCCCTTCCCCTTGACTAATTATATTAATCAAGCATTTATATAAGAGGCTCAGAACACCATCTATCGCCGCAGGATGTGACAGAAAAAGTATTGTTTAAACTGATTCAGTACTTAATAAAAATGTAAGTATGGACCAAACATTGTACACAATTAAATGAACAAGTAATATAATATAAATTTCCATTCACTGAGCGTTCAAATTATGAAAGATATCATGCTATATAGAACCTGTTTTGCTGTATGGCAGTGAATCTTGGAATGTAAATGAACAAATTAGGAATAACATGTGTCACATGCCTGTGTTCAGTGGCATTAAGGTGAGTAATAATAATGTTTTGCGTATCCTTTTACAGGACTTAGCTGTCAACAGCAGCATCTTTCAGCTGTCTGTTGATCTCTTGGCAAGATTACGCTCAGTAGTTTGCCATTGCTTTCTGAGCGGCCGGCTCAGTATCCGCAAGTCACGAGCGGGGGTCGAACCACCTCAGTTCTCGCTCCGCTGCGAGACTCTGCGTGATAAACGGGATTACAGAGAGAAAGTGTTATAACCCCACAGCCAGAGAGACCGGCATTAAGGTGAGTGGCCGTACAATATAAACAGTTCACGAGGTGAAAGGGCATTCACCGGAAAGAAAATCTAAGGAGATAAACGGGGAAGGGTGTAAGGTAGAGGGGCTGCAAAAAGGGGCAGACAGTTGGAGCAGTGAGGTGGTGTTTGTGTGGATCATTGTGAGGGCGCATAGAATTGTTTAAAAAGACAGGGACAAAGATTTACGGGGCAGTTGATGTTTGGACTCCGAGCTGAGAGGGAGTTGAGTCTAGACCGGACCAGGAGAAGGTCGTGGTCTGAGAAAGTGAAGAATTGGGACGGAGTTCGGAAGATAACTCCGCACTGTGGGTTCCAGAGATAGTGAGTGGAATTCGAGACCCAGAGTGGGTTACTTTGAGTCGGGCCTAGAGAGAGGCTCGTATACCTGTCGTGTGGGACGATATTTTGTAGGCCGTGAGAGGCAGTGTTATTCGAAGTGTTCCATTGGGATGGAGATATATTCTTAGAGAATTATTGTTCCTGGATTTATATGTTACATGTGTCTGTGTTAATTCAGAATTAAAGGAATATTATGTGCGCAAATTAACGCTTGTTCACTGACTGGTGTTTGGTTGGGATGCATCTTGGTTAATCGGTTGTTCAACATCACATTTTACAAGGACATATCCTAGACACAACCATAGCCACTCTATCTGTCACTTAGTCAACATTCACTTTGTGTCAGAGAAGATTTCTGGAGGCTACGTCCGTGCAAGAACACTATAGACATTGTTGTCATTCCGTTTATTTGTGAACTCGTCGATTAGAGAGAATACTAACATCAGAGACATTAGTCGGATGCCCAATTACAACAACAATGATGAGGGCTCTCCTGTCAAGAATAACCACCATTTTCAGTAGACAGCGCATTTCAAAAGTGTCGGAGAATTAATACAGAGTCCACGAGAAACCAGATAAAAATAACACTTCTCACCCAGAGAGAGAGAGGGTGGACAGCGGAGCGTGTCCACGGTATAAACACTGGGTTTTTTCCGTGCGGGAACTGGGTAGCACAGAGGTCAGGAGAAGGTCAGGACAGGTAAATTGGATACCAGGCAGTATTTCTTCAGCGATCAGGGACGTCAGAAAATTAACGCAAACAGGCGCGTGTGTTTATAAGGTCAGGTGAACTTGTGGACAGGGAGTGTGTGTGTGTACGGCGTCTTCAGAGTTCGGCGCAGACAATAAGACGGAAAGGGGCGCCAGGGGAGTTACGAGGGTAATTCATGGTTAAAAACTCGCCAGGAGGAGGGGAGTTATAGGAGGAAAGTGTGGGGAACACACAAAGGTGACAATCGCTGCTCCACAGAAAAGTAAAAGTTTCTACACGGATTATTGTGATACAGAGAAACAGAGATGACCTTGTGAGTCAAGGCCGAGAACCAGGGAATTTGACGGAAAAATTTCCACTGAGAATAACACGTTGGGTTTCTACTGAAACTAGGATTTACGTTTAACGTCTTTGTGTGTGTGTGTCATCATCGGCAAACAAACCACAACAGTCATTCAGGTGCCGTCTTCGCAAGTATGAGCCCATTTCTTCACCAAAAAAGACTTGCAAAACGGATTTAAAGCGCGTGATCATTTTCTGCCATTCGTTGGTTTAACCTTTTCGGCAACAGTGAAGCCATACCATCACTTCAAAGCAACAGCAACGACACAGTTAAACATTCATTGACTGGAAAGATATGTTCGGCTCCCCAAAACGCAACGAAAACCCTATATTTCTGGCAAAACAAGAGCGATAACAGACATTATACAATCACAGGCCAACTCTACAGGGAGGGTTACCAAAACGTTACGAACTGTGAAGACACAAGGCGTTGGGATAATTACCATCATCTTAAACTTTTACGACAGTCGAAAATCGTGTCACCACGTCAACAAAAAGTGACAACGCATCAGAACATTAATTCATTGTGGGAATATAACGTCGTAATTTTTTCAAAACAGTAACGGACAGACATTTCCAGGCGATTTTCGGACACTATTAAAAACAAACTAAGGACTTTTGTAAGATTCTACCATCACATTGGTGGCGGCAACCCTTGTTTGCTTCTGTTGTTCTCATCGTCCTAAGTAGTGTTGTTGTGCGTTACGTAATTATTTGTATGTGGTCCAGTGTTCGTTATAAGTAGGATATTTTTGCATTGTTTCTCGAAATGCGGGAGACAGCGCAAAGGTGAAATTGTCTAGGTACATATTGTATGTTGTTGAGAGGCAGCTGACGAGTCAGTTTGTTTTGTGCTGTGGCATTGGGTCGTCTCGACATTATACACGGTGTCCAAGTGTCTATCGTCAGATCTATGTACATTATTCATTTTATATTTGTTCTTTTTACTGTTCTCTCTTTACGGTTACATACGATATTTGATTTCTTTGGATATATGGTATTGGTGTAATTCTTATGTTAAAACAGCTTCTATCTAGATGGTATCTGTCAGTTTATATTATGCGCACGGTATGGTCTTTCATGGGCATGTTTATGTCAGTGGTTTTTATGTCTATGTAATCATCCGTCTGCGTTTCACCGGCCTATGCGTCTAGCGTTTAATAGTTGGCATTTAGTGTGTATCATTCATTTGTGTATGTATATGTATGTTTACAACTATTTCCAGGAATTGTTCTACAGTTATTTGATATATATATATATATATATATATATATATATATATATATATATATATATATATATATATATATATATATATACATATATATATATATATATATATATATATATATATATATATATACGAGGGAGTATAGTTAAGATTCCCACCTCACTACCTAGTGCTTATAGAGTGACTGGGTGAGTACAGGGTGACATTATTAGCACTACGAATTTACGCACACAGGGAGTAGTAGTGTACTTATTGAAGGCACACAAAGACTAGTAGCAGAGTCTTTACATTTATAGTTGGCTGACAGACAGCAACGTGTCCACAAGTACAAGATGCCTACTTTGATGGATTATATTGAAGCAGGTGAAAGAATAGGCCTGAAGGGTAAAGAGTTACAGGAGTATGCCGAAGCAAAAGAACAAAAACAGACGGAAAGAGAGGAGAGGCATAATGAACGCGAGGCAAAACGTCTACAGGAAGTAAAGTTAGCTGAAATAGAAAACAAGCGTCTACAGGAAGAGACACAAGTAAAACTAGCTGAAATAGAAAACAAGCGTCTACAGGAAGAGACACAAGTAAAACTAGCTGAAATGGAAATTGAGAAAGAGAAGATCAAGTGCCAGATGCAAACTGAAATCGAGTTAAGAAAACTAGAACTATCTTCGAAAGGTCAAAGTGAGGAAAGCAGAAGACCGTCGCAGTCGTCACAGAGATTAAAACTGCCATATTTTACAGACCGGGACCAACTTGAAAATTATTTGGCCAGGTTCGAGGCATCAGCCAAAGCGTTAGGTATTCCAGAGAAAGAGTATGGGATGAGACTTGGCGAATTTCTTAAGGGCAAGGCACTAGACACCATGTTCAATTTACCTGTAGAAGAAAGAAACAACTACACTATCTTACGTCAACGTTTGCTGACAAAGTTCCAACTAACTGAACATGGATATAGAACAAAGTTTAGACAATTAGTGCCAGAGACAAATCAAGATTTCACAGATTTTGTTAACACAGTAAAGAATACATTTAATAAGTGGATGGAGCTGGCAGAGGTAGGAAAAGATTTTAATAAATTAGTGGATTTAATGCTGAGAGACAAGGTGGTATCATCGTGCAATACTAATTTAGTGGCTTTCTTCGAAGAACGTAAGCCAAAGGACATAGACACAATGTCACAGTTAGGGCAAAATTACATGACTGCACATCCAAACAGTTCTATTGGTAGACTTATTAGTGAGGAAATAGTCTGTGCAGCGTATACGAAACAGGACCAGAATCCAGTTATTAGACCAAGATCAAAAAGTGTAGATTTAACACAAAGATATGAGGAACAAGAACCTAAAGACAATGGTTCCCGTGGCAACTATTTTGGCAGAGCAGGACGGTACCCATACAAAAGGGGGAATTTTCAGAGACGGCCAAATAGTTATGCCGGATGTTGGAATTGTGGGAGCTGGAGACACAAAATGGCAGATTGTGATGCACAACCATCAGATGGACCAACGAACAACAGTAAAAGGGAGATCACTTGTTTCAAATGTGGAAGGAAGGGGCATGTCAGTCATCAATGTAGAATGAGAGAAACAGAGCACTCAAATGCAGCACAAGTAATTGAGACGCTGAACAATGAAGATTGTAGTGGGTGCAAACCTCTTTTTGAAAAAGACGGTCAGCCAGTCTTAATATGTGGTCATACAGTGAAAGCAGGATCAGCAGTCCATGAAGGAGGAAGTCTGAAGATGCATCATGGGTTTGTTAATGATAGGCCAGCGTTAACAATTAGGGATTCCGGATGTACGTCCATCGGGGTGAGAAAGAGTTTAGTGCATCCCTCGGATTATACAGGGAAAAAGATTAGATCCATAACATTTAATGGGACAGTAGAATTCTACCCAATAGCCGTGATAACAGTAAAAACACCATACATAACAGGAAGAGTGACAGCTTGTGTTTTAGACTCACCAGTGGCAGATCTCATCATAGGAAATGTTATAGGAGTTAAAGAGTGTACAGAAGAGGAAGTCGTTTATTGGGACCAAAAACATAGTGGAAATAGTAACGAGGTAGTTACCAAAAGAAAACCTAAATTAGAGAGTATAGCTGAAGAAAAAGAGGCACTTGAAGTAGACACAGAGGACAACGATAGTACAGCTGAGCAGATGAGAATGGATCCCAAATATAGTGCTAGGGGCTCCCAGAGACAAGATACTACTCTGAACAAATGTTCCCAAGGGTGTAGGAGAGTAGAACATAGACAGTCAAAGAAAGGTAGATGGTGCTTCGAGAGGAAGAACAATGTTCTCACTCGCCGCTTTTCAGATAGTGGAACTGCATGTGGGCAAGTAGCAGTACCTTTAGCACATAGAGACCGATATACTAGAACAGCTCAGGATAGTGCATGTGCAGGGCACATAGGCATAAGGCATATGCAGCAGAAAGCAAGGTGCCAGATAAATGGGCCAAGATTGAATAAAGAGTTCAGACTAAACAGAGACTCAAGTGTAACGGTGCAATATGCAGATAGAAAAGTTGAGTTAGGTCTAAAGAGTGTTCGCGACATTACTGACCCAGGGCTAGGGATAGCAAACAGATGTTGTAATTGTAGAGGTACCATGAGTCATGGGTACATGAAAGGTAGACACAGCATCGACAGGAATCAGAGGTGGGTTAATGCAAGAACAGAACCACCTGATATAGGGTCGGTACACAAATAGTATTGTGTGGTCGTGAAGTAGTAAGAGACCTGTGGGTACATAAGTATAATGCTTTCCTATGACGTATTATTATTATTATGTGATGTAGTAGGTCATGCATTGGTACACAAGATAGAAAGTTGTTTTGTATTTATGTGTGGGGAATAGGGGAGTGTACTATGAGCATTTGATGTATTATTTAGTGTGGTAGCTAGAGAAATTTGGATTTATACTTACGACTACCCAGGCAATGTGTCTGGGTCACATATTTGATAAGTATTAGTCTCCCAACATTTGAAAACGATGTTTTCTTTTGAGGGTGGGGTAGTGTCACATGCCTGTGTTCAGTGGCATTAAGGTGAGTGGCCGTACAATATAAACAGTTCACGAGGTGAAAGGGCATTCACCGGAAAGAAAATCTAAGGAGATAAACGGGGAAGGGTGTAAGGTAGAGGGGCTGCAAAAATGGGCAGACAGTTGGAGCAGTGAGGTGGTGTTTGTGTGGATCATTGTGAGGGCGCATAGAATTGTTTAAAAAGACAGGGACAAAGATTTACGGGGCAGTTGATGTTTGGACTCCGAGCTGAGAGGGAGTTGAGTCTAGACCGGACCAGGAGAAGGTCGTGGTCTGAGAAAGTGAAGAATTGGGACGGAGTTCGGATGATAACTCCGCACTGTGGGTTCCAGGGATAGTGAGTGGAATTCGAGACCCAGAGTGGGTTACCTTGAGTCGGGCCTAGAGAGAGGCTCGTATACCTGTCGTGTGGGACGATATTTTGTAGGCCGTGAGAGGCAGTGTTATTCGACGTGTTCCATTGGGATGGAGATATATTCTTAGAGAATTATTGTTCCTGGATTTATATGTTACATGTGTCTGTGTTAATTCAGAATTAAAGGAATATTATGTGCGCAAATTAACGCTTGTTCACTGACTGGTGTTTGGTTGGGATGCATCTTGGTTAATCGGTTGTTCAACATCACATTTTACAAGGACATACCCTAGACACAACCATAGCCACTCTATCTGTCACTTAGTCAACATTCACTTTGTGTCAACATGGAAGCAACAAAGATATGGTTCCCAAGATGAATGTTGCGAATTCGTTGGACTGCCAGAGTAACTAACGCCGATTATCTGAAAGAGACTAATGAAACTAGAATGTTATATACAACAATAAGAAAGAGACAAACAGCTTTCGTTGGTCATTTTATGAGAAGAGAGCATTGGAGGTCATCGTGACGACTGGAAAGATCCAGTGGAAGAGGGGGCAGAGGCCAACCAAGATAAATGATGCTGGATTGATTGATTGAGATAGTGGCATGGAGGAATATGAGCAGCAGAGTTGATCCAGAACACCAAAGACAGAGATATGTGGACAGATATGAACGCCTAAATCAGCTGGCCACGGCACTTTATGATGATGACTACAAAACAAAACAAATAACATGATGACCCTAGTATGATATATCGTCCTTCTGTTAAAATGGGAGGTCACATCTGGCGATATATTATCCCTGGACACTGGATCTGTAAAACTATACAACCTTAGCTCAGTAAGGTGGAGAAAGGAATGTGTAGTGTGGAATGGCTATCGTCGCTTCAGAGGTCACAGATTGTGAGAATTGTATGGATATTTTGCCCTGGCCATGTGGGGGTGGTGGGGTGGGGGAGGGGGGATGAACATGCTGATAGACTAGCAGGGATTGCATCTCTTGGTGGTAAATTACCTATGACCAAGGGGGAGGTGGTCATGCGCTTGTGGGACCAGGTGGAGAAGGCGGAGGAACAGATTGAGAACCCAGATGTGGAAATAATGACATTGCGGAGGATCGGCAGGAGTTCTGGAAAAATCTCAAAACTGAGAGGGAAGTCCAGGGAAACTTTTAATTCGATAGCGGTAGGATCGATTAGTAGTATAACTCTTCGCTGGCTGTTGAACGAGGGGACGGAGCACGTATGGGAATATCTTGAGTGCAATGATGTCGGTTCTTAACTAAACTCAACTTTAGAACCCGCTTGCACGCCTTGAGGAGTATTTGCTTCGTCATGCTAGCTCCGTATTTCCACAGGCCAGTCCTCACTCAGTGGGTTATGTGACCAATCTCGTGTCATGCTAGCTCCATATTTTCACAGATCAGTCCTCACTTGGTGGGTCATGTCATCAATCTCGTGCAGCAGTCTTTACTTTCCAAGACATTTCCTGGTCCCACGGTCTGGGACT
>OY992876.1:418688587-418773587 GCA_963921405.1 Cepaea hortensis
GTTGCGACGATTAGCTTTCATCACTTCATCAGCCAAGTACGACCAGGGAGGTCAAACCCATTGGAATATTCCGCTCCGCTGCAGATTCGTACTCATGACCACCGAATCGACGGGCAATCATCTGGCCACCGCGCTAGCTCCGCTTCCGCTTTGAAAGCGTACTTACAATTGAAAAAGACACGCTTTATTGCCTATAGTGGAACATTCTAACGAAATATTTGTGTCCATGGATTTGAGAGTGCTAAAATGGTGTAAACGAAAGGGGCACAATCTAATACGTATGAATGGTCCTTTATTCCAAGAGAAATAACTCACACAATATGACTAGAAACGTTTGTTTGTAGGTGCTGACAATAAAAACTTAATGTTTGAAAAGGATACCTACAATTCCTATTTATATGCAACTTTTGAAGGCACACCGCATGTAATGTATGCGAAGAATTAATGTATGTAGTGTAATAAATATTATGCAGTCATTCCATCCATCATGTGCCATGCCAGTAAGCGTGGGCGGTCATGATTTGCCATTTTATTCGATCATCAGAGCCGTGGATCAGCTCAGTGTTCTTGTCTCGACCAGGTGGTGGCCAAGCCATCCAGGTATTTACTTGTCGGTCTTCCCCTTGGCCTCTTCCTTTCGATCTTGCCAGTTGTCACCAAGTTCTCCAATTCATGTCTTCTCTTAAGATGCCCCCCCACCCCCCCCCCCCCCAAAAAAAAAATAATAAACAATTTAAAAACAAAAATGACTGTCTACGTCTAATATCTCTAATCAGTTTACCATCTTCATTTGTTTCTCGAAGGACTTGTTCTTTGGTGTTTCTATCTGTCCATGGTATTGTTTGCATTTTCCTCAGAAACCACATTCCCACAGCCATTAGATATTTTACAGACTGTCTGCTAATTGTCCACGCTTCACATCCATAGAAAAGTACAGGTTCTATGTAGCACTTCAACATTCTTTTTCTCGTTTCAATTTATATCTTTTTATTAGTCAGTATATTTATCATCTTGGAAAAGGCTGCCTTTGTCATGGCGATTCTTGTTCTAATCACTTAAAGGCATCACCCATCAGATGCAGTCATTACACAAACAAGTATAGAATCTTGCTGCATTTGACGTCTGGGGTCGTGTTGTAATTTGTAAATGTAAAAGAAAACACGTAACGCACCTTGTAAGAACACAGTTTAGTACCAAATAAACAAACATTAAAAATAAAGACTCGTAATTATTATTCAAAGGGACATAACAACATAGGTTGTTTTTTTCAAGGGAAATTACTTGAATTGGCATGATTATATTATGCAATTTAAATAATTGCAATATTTATCTTAATATTTTATAAAATTATTAAAGATATTACTAAAAGTATATGTTGTTTAAAGAAATGGATAAAGATTGTATGCTAACTTCAAATATTTGGTAAAATTTATGACTTTACTTTAGCTGCGTGAAAATTTTCCAACTAATTTTTATATTTTGCTTCGATATATCATAAGTGTTTTATCTTCTCTAAACGGCATTCTAAACCAAACATTGATATATACTTGAAAATTTTTAATGGGCCTGTTTTACAGGCCAAATAGTTAACACCAAACACTGGTTAACTTTATTATAAATATAATTTAGTCGCAGATAGCTATTAATTTTCTTCTTCTTCTTCTTCTTCTTCTTCTTCTTCTTCTTCTTCTTCTTCAGCGTTCCGAGCCATTGAGGTTCTTTGCTGCAGATACAATCCGTCTCCATTCGTCTCTCTGGTTGACCTTCTCTTGCCAGTCGTTGATTCCAAGTGCTTGAAGGTCTGTATGTATATTATCTCTCCACCGTCTTCTTGGTCTACCTCGGGGTCTATGGTTATTTATTTCCTGAGTGTAAGCGAGTTTTGTATTTTCTTCCTAACTCTTTGCATAATAATTCTCAGCAGAATCTTCGTGATGTGACTCATTATACTAATTGTTCTATGTTGATCGCATTCCATGGCTCCTGATTTCTTCGGGATTGCAATAAATATAGAATTACATTATGTTTCATTCTTGTACAGTCTGCCAAAGGCCTCACTGGCCTTGGAGATTCTTGCATTCACTTCGTCATCAGCTTGTGACACAGTGCTGCCAAAATAGGTGAATTTGTCTACAACACTTAGTCTATGACCATTCACTTTGATATTCCGCACAGTGTGATTATTCCCTGGAGCTGGCTGGTACGTAACTAGTCTTCTCCAAGTTGATATTGAGCCCAAAGTTGGCACAGGCATGTGAGAAAGCTGAAACATTGTGTTGCATGTCCGCCTCTGGATTGGCGTATAGAGCGCAATCATCAGCAAACAGGAGCTCTCTGACGGTGTCGCTGTTAATGTTGGTTCTAGCCTTCTGAGATTGAATAACTTTCCATCTATGCGGTAGCTGATGTCTATTTTGCTTCATTTGCAGTTCCAAGAGACGACCACGAAGTCCAGCAACTTCATCAGCGTGGTACGTTAGTTTGCTCGATTACTGTTACTGGGGCAGCTGCGAAATTAACACCAGCATTTATTGTTAGTACCTTAACTGGTCCAGTAAGTGTGCTTTCTGAGGGAATCGTCGACCTGAATAGGTTCGAGGTTCCCACTAGGTGGTACTTTCACCCGTTAACAGAGGCGCAGAAAGCCGTGTATGAAAAGTTACACGGTAAAAAGTTCTCTTTAACAAGCCTAGGGACAGACATATCACTAGAGCATCTAGAGCAGTGGTTCTCAACCGGTGGGGAATCCCCCCTCCCCCAGGGGGGAATTTTAGTGTTTCCAGGGGGGGGGGGAATGAAGAACATTTCAAGATCGCGTTAATACAAGAACCGATTACTTGATATTGTTTTTCCTTTCATACTTTACAGGTATGTACGTCTCATCTTTCTAAAATTCATTTTATAAAGTAAGTAGACCCACAAACCATGTTTTATGTGGATGTCTAGACTTGTTTTAGTATATGCTATTAAATCTACCTTCCATTATTACAGATACTGTGTAGGGGAGGGGGGATTTTTAGATAGGAAATATGAAAGGGTGGGGGGGGGGGGATGATGTTCTGAAAATACGGTGAAGGGGGGCACGGGCCAAATTTTTGATAGGAAGGGGGGAATGACGTTATGAAAATATGGTGAAGGGGGGCACGGGCCAAAAAAGGTTGAGAACCACTGATCTAGAGAAAGAAAGAGACAGGATGGTCATTCACATTCGTAACTCTCCACAGATCTCGGTCTTTGGATTTCTATATCAACTCCGCCGTTGACATTCCCCCATGCCACCGTCGCAACCCATACAGCATCATTTCTCTTGGTCTGCCTCTGCCTCTCTTCCTCTCTCCCCCTCGATCTTTCTAGTTGCCACGATGTTATCTAATGCCTCCCTTCTTATCACATAATAAAAAAAGAAAAAAAGAAAACGCTGTTTGCCTGTTTCTTATTGTTGTATGTAATGTTCTAGTTGGCATTTGATTTGGTCAGTCGTGAGGGTCTGTTAAAGGCACTAAAGAAGATTGGCTGCCCACCAACTCTTCTGTCCATTGTTAAATCGTTCCACACAGGCATGAAGGGTATAATCAAGTTTGATGGTACAACTTCAGAAGAGTTTGAAATCAAGAGTGGAGTTAAGAAAGGTTGTATATTATCCCCCACCCTCTTTGGGATATACTTTTCACTTCTACTGAAATATGCCTTTCGTGATCAGGATGGTGGTATATACATTCACTCACGCTCAGATGGCGGCCTCTACAATGCTCAGAGATTGAAGGCCAAGACCAAAATTAGGAGAGTACTGATCGGGGATGCTGCAATTACGACCCACTCTGAGGAACAATCACAACGTCTACTATCCGCTTTCTCCAATGCTTGTTCTGAATTTGGTTTAACAATTAGCAAAACGAAGACACAGATTATGTTACAAGTTGCACATGGGGTACCATCAATCTTTATTGACGACGCCGAACTGGAGATAGTAGACCATTTTACATATCTAGAATCAGAGGTAAACAGCAAATTATCCCTAGATCAGGAAATCAACATCATGATTGGCAAGGCAGCAACAACAATGAACAGGTTAACAAAAAGAGTCTGGGAGAACAGGAAGCTTACTACCAAAACAAATCCGTGTCTATCAAGCCTGTGTCCTTGTCAGTTAAGCCTGGTCAACTTACTCACACCAAGAGAAACGTTTAAACAGCTTTCATATGCGGTGTCTGCGAAGAATACTTGGTATTAAGTGGCAAGACAAAATCACAAATACTGAAGTATTGGAAATATCAGGTTGTGTGACGATTTGTTCCACGCTCAGTCTTCGTAGACTTAGATGGATAGGACACGTCAGGAGGATGGATGATGGTAGAATACCAAAGGACATCTTTTTTGGTGAATTACGGATGAATGAGAGATCTCAGGGTAGGCCTCTACTTCGATACAAAAATGTGTGTAAGCGGGGCATGATTGATACAGACATTGATAATGCATATTTGAAGCAAGTCGCCGCTGAACGTGTTGCATGGAGGGCACATATCAGAAATGGAATAAAGGCAAAAGAGAAAATGATTGCAGATAAGTCACACACGGAGCGTATGAGACGTAAGATGGTGCAGGGTGGTGGAAATGACCATATGTTCACATGCATCCACCGTGGACGAACATTTACAGCGTGAAGTGTCCTGATCAGTTACATTTCTACCGCCATGGGTTGTAGTTATTGTGCCTTTCTGAAGCACAATGTAACAAACTATAGTCTGTCAAGACGGCAAAGTGCCAATGCATGTTCTAGTTTAATTAGCCACTTTCAGGCATTCGCTGTTAGTTACTTTGGCAGTCCAAGGAATTCGCAACATTCGTCTCAGGAACCACATCTCTGTTGCTTCCAATCTCTTCCTAATTTGTTCATTTACATTTCAAGATTCACAGCCATACAGCATAACAGGTGTAAATAGCATCTTAGCACTCTCTTTCTTACATTCAATGATAATGACCTATTGCATAAGATATTCTTCATTTTCTGAAATGCAGCCCTTGCTTGCCCTATTCTGCTCCTAATCTCTGATGTGCATCTTACATTTGATGTAATAAATGTCCCTAGATATGAAAACTATCCACCTGGTGAAGACAATGGCTACGGTCATCGACCAGTATGGTCACTGCTAGGAAGGAAAGCAATGGCAAACTACCTTCTTTACAGATGCCCAAGAATATCATGTACTGCAGTCTTATGGATAATAACAAAAACGGCGTAAATGGGTGCTCCACAGGAGCAGCCTCGCTCGGTAGGGGTAGTCATGTGCACCAGATGACTCCAAACCGTCAGCAGGCGACTGAGTGCAAAAGAGTATCAACATTGAAAGTATTGTCGTATTTTATTTTATAATATATGTCGTCCCTGGGGTGAGAGGAATCAACATCGACATCCTTTTTACCCCATATCACTATCTTGAGGATCTTCTTGATTTCTGTCCACAAAACCCCGTCGGTCCCTGGATCCCTCCCTCTCTCTCTCTGTCAATACTGGCTCATGCCCCCTCTCACACTTCCCCAAAACAACATACTCAACAACTCTAGCTTCTAAAAATTAATAACACATTAGTTTAATGAAGAAAAGTGTATGTATGTGAGAAGTGTATGTGTAGAATGTATGTCTTATACTCTAGTGTGTCTGCAGAATCAGACTGTGACATAATCACCAACCATCATTTTACAGTGCGTCAACATTTACACACCACAACAGAGAACGACATACAATTGACCGCACGATTAAGAATCGAACACAAACTTGACACTCTAGACGGACAGATGTCGGCTATTAATAGAAGGTACAGCGTCTCCAACTAGGAAGATTAGTGGAAGGAGCGGGTCACGTGATATAACTCTGACCTGCGAAAGCGTTCATTTCTTCAAAACCGCGCACTTCTTCATCTTCAGCCCTGACGGACAGTCAGAGAGCCATTGTGACCTGTCCTTTACATGAAAAAACGGCAGTTTGATCCGAAACCCGAGGTAAGCTTGTGAATCCTCAGATCAAATGTGATACCAAGATGGGTGCAGCAGAGGTATCCAGTGTTTGTGCGTCAAAATTAAATGTATTACTTATAAAATAAATCTCTGAAGTGTAATATTGCCGACTGCAACTTTCTAGCCACACCGAGCCTTTCCCGGGCAAAATTAACAATCTTACACTTTCTCAAAACTGCAAACTCTGAAGTTATTCACTACATCTATTAGCTTTACTATGTGCATACTTCAATAATCTATCACAGAAAACTGTACGAGGTGAGAATTTTAAACGCACTTTGATGCATTTAATCAAAACTGTTTTAAAATGCTTTCTGCAAACACAAGCCAATTTGTGCACACGAACCACCGGCTCGCTTAAAAACGTACTTATTTCTGCCTATTCGCAATCTAAGGAGCTGAGAGAAGGATTATATCTTTCCTTTCCTCTTTACGAATTGAAATAATAGGGTTTGATAGAAAATAATTGTATTTATGTGTCAGATTTTCACTCAGACAAAGCACTTATTAAATGCATTGCTTTAAAAAGGTTACGCTTCACAGACGCCATTTGTGACAAACGGCCTAGTTAATCTGTCCAGACCAAAAGGAAAACAAAACCTCGGTCTATTGCCAACTGTTGATCGCCAACAGAAGGGACATGATGTGCACTGTTAACAGAAGAAGAAGAATAGATTGATATGAAGAAGAAGAGAGGTGGATTAGGAGAGGTGCTTTATGTAACAACCTCTTACTAATGTATTGTTGTCATGATTCTGTATGGATTACATTTTGTAACAAATACACATCAGAAATTCTGTATGGTGGACATGAATAACAATAAAACACTTGATGAGTTAAACTCATATTAACTGATGAAGATGGGGGAAAAGTGGTACAAGCTATTAGAACCCCAGTCAACAGAAGTTAACTCAACACATTACACAACACAGCACTCCACATAACACCACAACAACAGTAGGTAAAAAGGAAATGATTTATAAGAAGAAGAAGAAGACAAATAGTTAGTTTGGAAGGTACAGATAAACATTTATATACACAATGCATAACCCAATGAGTTGATGAAGATGTTTAATTGTATGTCATTTAAATAAAAATGCATCTTATCCTTGTCTTGGTCCTGCACTATCAGCTTGACTTGAATGCTCCAAGGAACAACAAATCATCACTCCTATCTATGTCTGATTGTACACTTCTCAATGAACCACAGGTACACTGAGAAAATGCATACAGAAGGTACCAGATGATAGCAGGTGCATCCAGTGTAATAATCTCTGACCCCACACAAATTAACACTACACCACATCTTCTGATCTTATCCTTCCTGTTATGTTATGTTCATACTTAATAACATGCTGGAAAAATTACATTAGTATGTTTATACATGCCTCTGTAAATTTTACACAGTGATGTTTCTTGGTGGCAACCTGATCAGAAGAGGGAGGCAGATAGAGAAAAGATGACCCACACACATGAGATGGAAGATAACCTCAGGCCTTGAGCAGAGCAAGGGCGGCCTTCAGGGTAGCTTCACTGGCAAGTACTGAAGCGGATCCATCAGTCCATGGACCCAGGCTTAACCCATATCTACCACTCAGAGGTGACCTTTCTCAATGCCAACAAACACAATCCCTCCCAGACACAATGATTTATATAAACCATTTGAACCTCATGCCACACTGATGTAGCACATTTCACTATTTAGAAGAAGATTTACAACACTTAGGATCATCATATTGATTATTGTTTGTTGATTGATTGTCTGTAATTGGTACTGATGTGCATTTTCCCATTTGACAATATGACATGAAGAACATTTGCCCCCCCCCCCCCCCCCCCAAAAAAAAAAAATAAAAAAAAAAAAAAAAAAAAATTAGAGATGTATCAAAGGGCCAAAAGAAACAGGCCAGTCAATAAATGACATGAACGGTAACTGAATCTTATATTAATGTGTCAGTTCAACCTGTCTGTTAAATTACCTGTTTATTTGTGTAAACAAGATGTCAATGTCTACCAGTATTTGTTGAAATATTTATCTGACAAACAAACTAACTCATATGAATAAAGGGAAATATCTCTTGACTGTTCCAGACCCATGCTACATTTCACCTGATTCAAACTGAGGAAGTCTTTTCAGACATTTCACAGAATATCATGGGGGTTCAAGAGCTATTAGAATCCTGGTGAAGGGGCAGAGTCAAATCTAGTGTTCACTGTTCCCCAAAAGAGGACCACTAACTCCTAGACAAACAATGAAACCGAGTCTGTAATACTTCAAGGGTCGTATTCTTGATTTATTTACATATTGGAAGAGGATGGGGCCCAGCTTCTAAAACCAGAATATGGGTAATGCACAACAGTGATCCCCAGTCCCTTCAGAATATCCGACACAGACCGAACAGCCAAGGAGCACAGTCTGCTTCAATATCGTACTGGCCACACCACAACACCATATCAGGGACAGAAAACCTCACCCAAGTGTGATGTGTCTCTCAGGCCAAGTGTCGACTTCTTCAGATAGCTCGTGAACACTCCGGATGCTTGGTCTTTAATAGTGGAAACAGTCCAATATTGATCATCTATTTAACACACAGTGTAACTACTCTGTTCATTAAAGTTCTGTGATCAGAGAATCATATAACTATTGTTACTGTCACGTTGGAAAACCTAAATGTTCGTATTTCACTTTTTGTAAGATTTCCCTAATGTTAATACACAATGTTACTGTTCCAGGGAGTTATTGTTAATAGTGTTCCTGGTACAAGTGTTATTTTCAGCGTCCTGAATTTAATGTGATGTAACTATCACTTAATAACCACTTATAATCATCATGTCCTGCTCAACGGAGGCCAGGTTCCTGCAGACCATCTGGGTTATGGGCCCAGTGCAAAAACCTCTCAGTAAACTCTGCTTTCAATACTTGAGCCATGACTTTCTATGACCTTGTTGCTAGCTTCTTGGTAGAATAACGTGGACCAATTGAGTGGAACCTATTGAATAGAGAACACACCTGGTGAGAGCAACCCGATTCTGACCTTTATTATGTGAGTGAAGGTCACCGGCCGCACTCAGAAAAAATAACAGAGAACCAAACTCTGTCATAAGGCCGAGGAGCTCATCACTTCGGTCTGAGTCATGGCAAGACAAGGAAAGACTAAAGGAAACGGGTAGAAACCCAGCAGATGCCCTACTGGAAGATCCTACCATTTCACATTCCCTTCATCCCCCAAACCATCCTCAATCTCTCTAAATATTATCCCACTACATTGTCCTTATCTCACTGAGTTAAATGATATCTCACACCAGCTAGTTTAAGCTACGCGATAGGCTACTGTTGCCGACGCTCTTATAATACGTTCTATCACCGCACAATACTGCACTCTATTCCTAAGAATAAACTAAGTGAGATATGTTTAATAGAATACCATATAGTTATTCCCGTTGTAGATGGAGTATATGAAATCACACACTGGATCGATGTCCGCCGAATTTACATCAACACTAGACTCTATAGTCTCTCTCTAAAAAACAACTAGGAATACTGCTCCGGTCCGTAGCACTTCACAACTTTTGGTCGACTAACCCCAAGTTGTTTATCTCAATGTTTTTTTATACTGGGTACCAATGACGTCACAAAACTGTCTAGACACTAGACCGTCTAGAATCTATTTATCTCCCTCCTGTTTAGACTGGGTGGAACAACCCGCCGTCTATTTTGCTTTCATCTGGGAACCTGTTTCCCGTACAACAAAAGTCTTGCCCGCCCGTGAACCAGAGAATAATTTTCCCACATCACAAGATCTAGCCGACTTCTGCCCAGACATTCCGTCTATCACATCAAAGGCTGGCTGCCGCCTTGCAGACGGATGGCGCTATAGTCCGTCCTCGAGCAACAACATATTAAAGAAATGCCGACTGTGTGTAGACATTTGGCGTGACTTTCTGTTATCGATCGAAACCTTCAAGTTTTTAATGTGACAAGTATCAACATTGAAAGTAGGAACTTGGAATGTAAGAACTATGAAAGAGGATGTAAAATTTGATAACATTAAGAATGACATAAGAAGATTAAATATTAACCTGTTAAGTATATGTGAGACCAGATGGATAGGAATGGGCATTATAGCATCAGAGGAATATAGAATAATCTATTCTGGTGGGGAAAAACAACAGCGAGGAGTAGCAATTATGATGGATTCAGAGAGATCAAAATCGATCAAAGGATATTGGACTGTATCAGACAGAGTGTTACTGGTGAAGTTTAGTGGAAGACCTTTTGATGTCAACGTCATACAAGTTTATGCACCAACAGCAGACAGTAGTGATGACAGCATTGATGAATTTTATAATGATTTAGAGAAAGTCATCAAGAAATGCAAGAATTCTGAAATAAATATCACTTTAAAAGACAAAAATGGGAATATGATAAATACCAATGAGGAAATGTGCAACACATGGAAAGAATATTTTATTGAATTACTAAATTGTGAAGCTCCAAGTAACATTTTCCCACAGGAAGAGGTTCTAACATGCGAACCACAAATTGAAGGACCTACATTTGAAGAAATCCTATATGTAATCACACGACTTAAAAACAATAAGGCAACTGGGACTGATGGAATTGCTGCTGAATTTATAAAGGCAGGTGGCCATGCATTACATCTAAAGCTATACGAACTAATAATAAACATCTGGAGGACAGAAGAATTACCCCATGACTGGAAAGAGTCATTATTGATACCTATCTTTAAGAATAGAGACAAGTTCCAATGTGGAAATTATAGAGGAATATCACTACTGTCCATGTCATAGTGTGGTCAAGACAGGTTAAGCACGTGATCGTATAGGACCCAAGTCTCCGCGTTGTTATAAACATACTTTATTGGCCGAATCGTTATACTACAGCACACATGATGGTAGACTCCCTGCCCGGTGTTGACATGTCTTCTCCATCCCCCTAAGTGACGTGTGTGTTCCCCTAGATACACTTCTTCATTCGTGCACACACGTTCACTATGATTTTCCCCCTAGTCAAGGAATGCGCATCATTCCTTAACTCTTTACTCCTAACCTAGTTCCCTCACTGTTACATTGCCTCCCCTTCTTAAAAGAGAATTTTTCCTTGAAAAAATCTCAACCCCCACTTTTAATTATTTAACTTTACATCTCTATCCTACAATAACAACAATTCCATTTATTTCCTAACTCAATTCTCCTATCTCCTCATAGCCAATTGCTAACCAGAGACAATAATATCGAAACTCTCTACAAAACTCGTTATAAAGTTCTCTAGAAAACTCTCTACAAAACTCTCCATAAAATTCCCCACAATACAAAAGTCTCCATAAGCGAACCGCTTTTACTTTCAAATGTCCATCCAAATTATGATTGACAAAACTGAAGATATTCCCTTATCCTTTATTTCCCCCTTATTCACATTCTCACACTCTCAGTATTCTAGGATAGACAGAAAAAACATAGTTAGATTAGATTTGGGTTGGTGCGCACCAAAAAAAAATAAGAAAGAAAAAGTAAGGAAAAAGTAAGAAGTAATCACCTTTCTCTTCCCATACATTCTCAAAACTTTATCAAAAAATAAAGTTTCCAAATTTATCTTCAGTTTCCGTCAATAATAATTGTTATTATCAAAAAAAATATGTTAATCCAAAACTGCCAGCCTTTGTATTATTCAGGTCATCAATTTCCCGTTTACCATTCCTTCAACAAAAAAAACCTCCTAACTATTATTATACTGTTAAGTACAGTCTTCTTCTTCCAATATCCAGTTATTTAAATGCCAAAACTCAACCTGGCATTCCCCCCATATTCTCCCATTAAACGCTGTTCAACCCAGCTCCTATTATAAACCTTGTATATACATTGCATACCCCACATGTAATAACAACATACCCCTCCATTACTACATATTGAGTCACTTCACTAACCACCACTTTAATTCATCTTCTAACTGAACTTCAAAGTAATAATCATTTTAAACACACTCAATAAAACCAAAACATTGTAAAAATAACCATCTAAGTTAACTTATTTTTCACATTTCATAAAACACAATTGTAGTCCCAACAATTGAGCAAACCATATTAATCCCCTCATCATATTTATCCCCACACATTAATCAATTTACACATAGATTATGAATTTCAAGACCATATTATGAGTACCCAATAATAATTTTCCGTTTTAGAAAACACTCCACCAAGTACCTTCTTTGTAAACACAAAAATATCGTGTCTAACTTCTTCTTCTATCTGCCATCTGCAGAATATTCTACCAAGCTATTTATCTATCTCTTCTCCATTTTCTTAATAACTTCAAATTTTTTTCTATAATTGCAATATCTACATCAATGTCGCTATCCTCCCGAGGAGAGCTATCTTCTTTCATATCAGCTTCTTCATCAGTTTCTGACTTTTCATCCATTTCTTCTTCCCCGTCTGTATATCCATTACTAGCAACCGCTAATTTCTTCCTTTCTAAATCCAATCTAATTTTCCTGTCTTGCCGTCTCAACAAATTTTCAAATACTGGCATATCTTCACCACTTGAAGAACTCACTCTAAGTTTCCTTTGCCTCTTAATTTCTTTTTCTTTCTGTCTATCCAACTTTCTTTTTACTGCCTGTCTTGTATTCATAAATGGAGGTTCGATATTTTCCCTGACCGACTTTTCACTAATATAATCGTCATACATGTTATTTTCCTCTGTCATGACTGTTTTTGGTACCGTTTCTTCTTGTTCAGCTGTTGTTACTTGTTTTCCATTCTCTATAGGTATTGGATATACCGTTTGTCTGACAAACTGTCCACCTGACAATATTTCTTCGGAACAATAATTATTATTATTATTCTCTGCATTCCTTTCTTCATTATCCCGCCTTAAGTGCTCTACATGTGAACGTGCAACTTGCCCTGAAATTTGATTCTTAATAGTATATGACACTGGACCTTTTTTTTCTAGAATATAGTATCCCGGGACCCAATGAGCATCAAACTTAGAGTTTTTTCTATGTTTTTTATAATATACTCTATCACCTACGTTAAACTCTTGTAAGTGTGCATTTTTATTTGCGTATTTCTTCTGTCTTTCTCTAGCCTTAATTATATTATTTCTTAACCGTACATGTGCTTTATGCATCTCTTGCAACCTTGTTTCTTGAAAATCTTCCCCCAGATATTTTCTCCTAGGCTTTAATAAATTATCAATTGGCAATATTGGTTCTCTTCCATGTACTAAGTAAAATGGTGAGAAACCTGTTCCTTCATTTTCGTGTGTACGTATCGCCGCTAATGCTATCCCCAAATAAAGATCCCAATCCATATCGTGTTCTTCTACATTTTTCGCTAGAATATTGTATAGTGTTCTGTGTTGTCTCTCATTTTTAGCATTAGAAGTTGGTCTGTAATATGAAGTCCTAATGTGTTTTATATTCCAATCTTTTACCAATTTCTCAAACTTTTTATTTACAAATTCTTTCCCATTATCTGTAAGTATTATTTGTGGACACCCAAACCTTGGTATAAATTCTTGTAAAAGCATATTTATAACTGAATCAGCACTCTTGTCTGGAATTGGATAAACTTCTGGCCAGAGACTATATGAATCAACTATATGTAGTAGGTATACATTTCCCGATAATGTTTTTGGATGAGGACCTGAAATATCCAAACTTACTTTCTGCATTGGAAATTGAGGAATATCGGTATCTTGTAAAGGACATTTGATTATCTTCATGTTTCTTAACCTACACTTTTCACACGCTTCAACATATTCATATACACTTTTGAATAAATTCGGCCAGTAATATTTACTGCTAATAGCCTTCACTAACTTATCTCGTCCAAAATGACCATTATTATCGTGATATGCCTTTAAGACTTCTTGTTCTAAATGTTTCGGAATATATTTTCTTACTCCTTCACCTTTTTCACTGATATAATATAATTGATTGTCTTCTTGTAACTCTACAAACTTTCTTTTAAAACTATTTTCCCCTGTTTCTTTCAGTTTTCTTTTTATCTGTACTATTTTTGGATCTAATTCTTGTTCTGTTTTCATATCAAACTGTTCTAAATGTGGGTCTTCTGTTCTAGGTTCAGACTCTTGATCCGATGGTAAACTCTCAAATTCTTCCCTATTTATTATGGCAGAATCTAATATATTTACTTGCCAGTTTCGATCGTCTATGTCTGGTTCAATTTCATCTTCCGTGTTTCCTGATGACTGTGGGTACGGGATTCTAGACAAAAGATCGGCGCACGTATTATGTTTCCCTGACACATATTCAACCTTAGCATTGTACCCTTGTAAATTCAATGCCCAGGTTTGTATTTTCCTATTTTGTATTGGTGCTTCTAATATCGACTTTAATGGCATGTGGTCAGTTCTAATAATGAAATTGGCGTTATGTAAATAGTAATTTAATTTTTGAAGAGCGTAGTGTATAGCATATGCTTCTTTCTCAATAATTGGCCATTTCTTTTGAGTCTTGCTGAGTTTATGAGACAAGAAATAGATTGGTCTTTCATTTTTAACCCCTGGTATTCCAGATTCTTCTCCTTCATATGGTTGAACCAAACATGCTCCTATTGCGTTGTCTGAAGCATCTGTGTATAATATTAGCTGTTTATTCAAGTCTGGATGTGTCAATAATGGTACCACTGTTAAGCTATCTTTTAAAAGTTCGAACGCTTTTTGACACTCATCATCCCACTTAAACCTAGCCTATTTTCCCGTTAAATTCGTAATAGGTATTGCTATCCTTGAAAAGGCTGGTACAAACCGCCTATAATACGCACACGTTCCTATAAAAGCACGCACTTCCTTAACGTTAGTGGGAGGAGGTAACTCTTTAATAACCTTTATCTTTTCCTGGTCTGGTTTAATACCTTCCCTATTTATTATATAACCTAAATATTTTGTTTCTGTCTTTAAAAACTGGCACTTACTAAGCTTTAATTTAACGTCATGCTTTCTTAATCTGTCAAATACTAGTCTAACATGTTTCAAATGATTCTCTACATCTCCTTTCGTAAAAATCAATACGTCATCAATATATGCTAGGGCAAAACTTTGCATACCGTCTAGTACTTCATTTATTAAGAACATATAGTGAGATGGTGCATTTTTGAGACCGAATGGCATACGTAAGAATTCGTAAGAACCCATATGAGTACAAAAGGCACTTTTCTTTTGCGCGTCCTTCGACATCGGAATACACCAAAATCCTGCCCTTGCATCCAGCGTTGTGAAATATGTAGAGCCATTAAGTAACCCCAAAATATCATCAATCACCGGCAATGGGTACGCTACATTCTTAGTAATTTTATTTAACGCCCTATAGTCGCAGCAGAACCTGTTCGAACCATCAGATTTGGCTACTATGACGACCGGAGATGACCATTCTGATTTTGACCTTGTTATTATGCCTGCTTTCAACATATCTTCTATTGCCTTTTCTACGACTTCTCTATTTCTTAATGGAGTTCTGTATGGTTTTAAACTAATTGGTGGATGATCTCCCGTGTCTATTTCCATCGTAACTGTTTGTGTCTTACCCAATTCTAAATCATTTATCGCAAACACATCTTGATTTTGCTTTATAAGTTTTTCTAACACTTCCTTATTTTCTGGCGAAGTTTTTAATTGTGCTAACAATTCTTTTTCTCTTGTTACTTTGTCTAGTGAATGTATTTGTGCTGTATTTCTTCTATATGGATGGATCAATTCATCCATTCTTACGTTCTCTTTTCTTCTGCATCCGCGTCTATTATTAATTCTTTCACTAGAGGTTTCTGAATAACTTATACCTGCCATATTTACTCTATCTGTTGCCAATATGTCACTAACGTTATGTTCTAGCTTGGCTATTACACATCCTCTGTATAATTTAATTTCTCTACCTGTGTTATTAATAACCATTACTGGAAATGTTAAACTTTTATCTAATTCTATTATTCCATCCGGAACTTCTAAACCTGGCTCATCAATTATTTCATTTTGCAATTCCGTGATTCTGACTATGTTTCCTGCTACATAATACGGGTTTCTCTTCAGTCTTGCTTGTATCAAATTAACTGACTGTGGTTTTAAATTCATGGTCGTTTTGACTCTAACTAGTGTCGACACATGCATATCTTCTTCTAGATCTACGTAAACATCTTGGAATTTTAATTTATGCAAATCAAATAAAAGTCTCACCCCATTTTTCAATAAAAAATCTCGTCCCAATATCATATTTCTATTTAAATCTTTAACCACATGAAACATATGCCTGACATTTATCCCTCCTAATTTCAAATTTATCATCGTTTGTCCTAGCACTTCTAACTTTTGTCCCGTTACCGAATGAAGATTCTCCTGAATTCTAAATATTTTACAATTTTTTAACATTCGATATAAAAATGCTTCTTTAATCACGCTAACTTGTGCTCCCGAATCCACTAATGTTCTAACTTTATATTTTCCTATCTGTACTATACATGAGCTAGGATCTACCATATTTAATGACAATTGTTTTACCTCGTCTTGTTTTTTATTTCTAAATGTTCTATTATACTCATCCTTTGGGTTTTTAATATATTGATGCCCTTTTTGGATCTTACTATCTTCCCTCCTACTGCCGACCCTATTCAGTAAGTGGGATGCCAATTTTCCTGATTTCCTGACCTTCTAAAATTTCTCTGTATTTCTCCAGAATTCCAATTTGCTGGTCTGCCATTTGCAATTCTATTCTGTATACTCGACTGAACACCTCTACTATTTTGCGTATTCGATGGGCCACTTCTGTTACCACAAAAGCGAAAAATGTGCCCCCGTTTGTGACACCCCCAACAAACCACATTCGAGTTATTTGTGTTTCCTTCCATGTTTCTTACAGTATTTCTCACTTGTCCTCTTCTATCTTGATTATATACGTTCTCGTTTCTTTGTACCATCTGTATTTCTCCTCGTCTTCCTCTCCATCCATGTCTATACTGTCCTATTTCCATAGGTTCTTCAATTCTATCTTCTGAACTACTACCTAACTCTCGTCCTACTCTTAACCTAAACCTCCTCCTCAAACTTTCCTCTTGTATAGCGATATCTACCGCTTGTGACAATCTTGCAGGATTCTCTCTTAATAATTTAAATTTCAATCCATCTGACCTAATCCCATCAACAAAAATCCCTACTAACATCCGTTCCACTTCTTCAGCTCGTACATTCTGTCCTAAAAATGACTCTTCAGCTAAATTGATTAACCTGTCACTGTATAACTGGACACTTTCTGTGCTGCTTTGTCTAGTCTGTCGCAATACTGAGAATGCGTGTTGTGGATCAGTAATTTCAGCATATTTTCTTGCGAGATCATCTTTAAATTCTTCCCAGGTTTCACCTCCTGCTGCCTCTAATTTTCTTCTTATATGGTCAGAAACTGGACTTGTACTTGTTCTGTATGCCAAATTCTTTTTCTCCCCATCTGTAGCGTTTATTAAATATGCATGTTTCTCAATAGAAATGATCCATTTCTTAAACTGATTTGCTTGACCACTAAATCTTTCAACATCACTGTTTACATTTTGTTGTCTTAACACTGCATCCAACCTTGATATTGCCCCGCCAACTCCAGTCAGTACCTGTGAAAAATCTTGGGATTCCATCCTAAAATCTATAATTATCAAGCAATATACAAATATTTCAAACAATGTTAATTTCAAATTCAGCAACAATACATAATCTGTTAATTACTCTAATATTATCTAATTAACTTAACTAAAGCCTCCAATCGAAGATCCTGACGAAGAATATTCCTGTTTCAATCCTGAATTTTGATAAAAGAATTTAAATGAGCTACTGATTCAGAATTACCTACACCACATTAACAAAGGACTCTAATCAACCTCGTTGAAATGAGCAGAACAAAGAAAAGCCTCTGGATTTCTTTCCGTAATAATTTAATCGAAGTCGAAGTCAGTTCTTTCCAATTAATTCCTGACGAAGATTATGCTCGATACCAGGCTCGCAACAAGACTGCTTGTTTACTTGCTCGATTAACTGTAGATTCCCTTCAAGTAAGGTCACCTTCACGCAAACGACAACTGCTCACGACTGCAAAAAAAACTCAGTTTCCAACAGCCATCTGGGTTTTTCATATATATATTTCAGCGCAAACGTAATCCAGTCAACAACAATTTTGATTTAAAGCTGACGCTATCCAATCTCTTATTTTCATGTGGGACTCTCGCCATGGTCAGTTTAAAGTGCTTTATCTTATAAGTTGTAGAAAGTATTGCAGATCTTGATTTCATAATTATGAAATTTGCACCATAACCTTGACTTCACCCTCAACAGTCCCACGGGTTAAAATTCATAATTTGTACTGATTTTTGATGCAGAACGGCATTACTTGATCAATTATACAATTAGCGTTGGCCAATTCTCCAGTTAATTTATAGGATTAAATATGTAATAACATCAGTCTTTCAAAAAAATAAGTTTATCAATCAAACCTTTTTTTGAGCGCTGTCCTTGAAAATGGATCTGCTTGTTAAACAGGTATACAACAACTATCAACAGGCGGCTTTCATCTGTTGCGTTTCTCAATATTTACTAACTTCCTTCTCCAGACGCCCAGACACAACAATTTTCCATAGCGGTACTCTCTCCGCGACCTCCCATGTTTCAGACTTTCACGGCACCAAATCAACCTGCTGTCATAGTGTGGTCAAGACAGGTTAAGCACGTGATCGTATAGGACCCAAGTCTCCGCGTTGTTATAAACATACTTTATTGGCCGAATCGTTATACTACAGCACACATGATGGTAGACTCCCTGCCCGGTGTTGACATGTCTTCTCCATCCCCCTAAGTGACGTGTGTGTTCCCCTAGATACACTTCTTCATTCGTGCACACACGTTCACTATGATTTTCCCCCTAGTCAAGGAATGCGCATCATTCCTTAACTCTTTACTCCTAACCTAGTTCCCTCACTGTTACATCCACAAGCTATAAGATACTATCCGCAGTATTACTAAATAGACTAAAACCATATTCAGAAGACATATTAGGTGACTACCAGGCGGGTTTTAGACAAAACAGATCAACAATAGATCAGATATTTATCTTACGACAAATAGCCGAGAAACATTGGGAATATAAAAGAGATCTCCATAACATTTTTGTGGATTTTAAAAAGGCTTATGATAGTGTCCATAGGAATAGTCTATGGAATGCTATGCAGGAATTTGGAATACCAAGGAAGTTAATCAACATGACCAGACTATGCATGGAAGATACTTATAATATAGTAACATATAAAGGCAGGAAATCAGACCCCTTCAAAATAACATCTGGCTTGAAACAGGGTGATGCACTATCGCCGCTACTCTTCAATCTGGCTCTAGAGAAAGTTGTAAGGAAGATAAAGGAGGAATGTGATATTGGAGGAACATCCAAGCTGCTTGGTTATGCAGATGATATAGATATTATAGGGCAAAGTGAACAAAAGACATTGGAAATATTGACTCACTTAAAGGAAAAAGCCCAACAGATGGGGCTGGTTATCAACCAAGATAAGACAGAATATATGGTAATTTCAAGAGACGGAATGGCTAAAAACTCTGGCCACATACAAATAGATAATATGACCATTAAAAGAACGGAAACATACAAATACCTGGGTACAATCTTCAACGGCTCCAACATCATAAGGGAAGAAATACAAACTAGAATCAACTCTGGAAATAAGATATACTATGCACTACAACATCTACTAAAATCAAAGGCGCTATCTCGTAACACCAAAATCACAATATACAAAACACTGATCAGACCAGTTGTGCTGTATGGCTCTGAAACCTGGAGTACAACGAAAGGAGACGAAGCCTTGTTACAAACCTTTGAGAACAAAATTTTAAGACGCATCTTTGGACCCATCAGGGATACACAAAGTGGAGAGTGGAAAAGAAGAAGTAACAAAGACATTTATGATCTGTTTAAGTCCCCGCTAATCACTGGTATCATGAAGGCTAATAGACTACAATGGCTGGGGCATATAGAAAGGATGGAAGATAATAGGGAAACAAAACTCGCTTACACTCAGGAAATAAATGACCGTAGACCCCGAGGTAGACCAAGAAGACGGTGGAGAGATAATACATGTACAGACCTACATGCACTTGGAATCAACGACTGGCAAGAGAAGGTCCACCAGAGAGACGAATGGAGACGGATTGTATTTGCAGCAAAGAACCTCAATGGCTCGGAAAGCTGAAGAAGAAGAAGAAGTGACTTGAATGCCAAAGTTGGAAATCAACAGGACGGAGGCATAGTAGGCAAGTATGGACTAGGGCAGGGGTCACCAAACTTTTTTTTCACGGCGGGCCGGATAACTGACAAAAATGAAGAGCGCGGGCCGGATACTCATTCTGTACAATACTTGCACCGGTCTCCGTGGCGAAAGTCTTACGGACTTGGTTCGTAATCCCGTGTACCCGCGTTCGACACATAGCTGTGCACGATTTGGCAGCAGACCGCGTTGCGCTGAGTTTTTTACTCTATGGTATGGGTGTCGGTCGTTCAGAACGCAATGGCAAACTACTGAACGTAAACTTGCCAAGACATCAACAACAGCAAAAGATGCTGTGTTGACTGCAAACGTTCTTTAAAGGATATGCAACTAACTTTAACAATACTTGCAGCCAGAACGAATGCACTGGGAAAAAAGACAAACTAAGTTAATTATGGGTGAGTGGCGAACAATGCACACACACACACGGTCGTTCAGAACGCAATGGCAAACTACTGAACGTAAACTTGCCAAGACATCAACAACAGCAAAAGATGCTGTGTTGACTGCAAACGTTCTTTAAAGGATATGCAACTAACTTTAACAATACTTGCAGCCAGAACGAATGCACTGGGAAAAAAGACAAACTAAGTTAATTATGGGTGAGTGGCGAACAATGCACACACACACACGGTCGTTCAGAACGCAATGGCAAACTACTGAACGTAAACTTGCCAAGACATCAACAACAGCAAAAGATGCTGTGTTGACTGCAAACGTTCTTTAAAGGATATGCAACTAACTTTAACAATACTTGCAGCCAGAACGAATGCACTGGGAAAAAAGACGAAAAACTAAGTTAATTATGGGTGAGTGGCGAACAATGCGCGCGCGCGCACACACACACACACACACACACACACACACACACACACACACACACAAAACAAAGACAACCAACATATTTAATTACTTTAAAAAAGTAATCAAAGTATTCAGAATCAATTTTTTTCCAGGAAAGCCCGGAACTGACCGTCATTGAGTGCATGTCCCCGAACGAAGTTCACAGCAGAAATGACTGGTTTCAGTACACAAGACATATCTAAGTCCACAGAGTGTTTGCTGATGTATGATGCATTGTATGAGCGCCCGGAATTTGCAGATCTTCCAACTGAGTCCTGATCTGCCCCATCAGACCCATTCTCACTCCAGCCATGTTTTTTCGTTCATCAATTGTAACACATCAAAGCTGATTCCACTGAATGTTATAGTTATAGTCTTGCAAAAAATGTTGCACTTCCATGAAAATGTCTTTTCCAGTTGTTGTTCCATGCATGCTGCAAACGGATGCCGACTCTTCTGTTATCTGAAAGTCCACATTGACATCACGAATGAACACGAGAAATTGTGACGTACTCGAGAGATCAGTAAACTAATCCAGTGCCAGAAAATACCACAACCAGTTCCTAGTTTTCTCGAGTATCTGTAGCACAATGTTCTTTCCTAGTTCTTCTGTTTTTCGCACAACTGAACTTGCCGAAAGACTGACAGTTTCAATTAAATTGGATTTCTCAGGACACATGTCATTTTCTGCTTCCATCATACGCTCTTTGATAAAGTTACCATCAGTAAACGCTTTTCTTCGTTCTGCCATATTATGCACTATTTTGTAACTTGTACGAATGACAGATTCATTTTCAGCGAACTTTCTCGTGAAGAGATTTCTTTGTGTTTCTAAACCACGTTTCATGGACTCATATTTCTCAGAGCGTAACTTTCAGAAAACTTTGAATATGTTGATATATGTTTTGTTTCCTAGTGACGCCGAAGATTGTACTCTTTTAAAACCGCAACACTTTCGATGCATATTACACAACTGGTTTTCTGGTCCTTTATTTCCACAAAGAAGTACTTTACTCCCCATTCTTCATTGAAATAGCGACACTCAGCGTCCACTTTTCTTTTCTTAGTAGCCATAATGAAGGGTGGAGTGCACGGGATCTGAATATGAAAAAGACATTGAATTGGAAACATAATTAAAATCCTATTGAAACACAAGAAAAGCAGAGGACTTGGGGTCACTGGTGAAGCTACGGCGCACCAAAGGTACATATAAAGTTTATAGATACCTATGGCAATAGAATATGTCTCATATTACGGTTTGCAAAACATATAAATAGGGCTGGCCTAAATAAACAGCCTAGAGTAGAGTTTTTCAACCGGGGTTCCGCGAGTGGCAGCCAGTTGTTCCGCCAAAATAGATCGAAATCGCCTAAATGCAAAATTCCTGTCCATCTGGTTTATTACATAAAGTAGGACAGACACTTGGATATATCGCACAGAGTTCCTTGAGCAACCTAAACATTTGCGTAAGGATCTGCTCCAGGTGAAAGGTTGAAAAACACTGGCCTGGAGACCAGCTCGATTAACACCTTGACCGGTGAATTCTTCTGAGCTGGGGATACTATTTTCGTAATAACACGAGGCTTCTATACATTTTTATGCTATGTTTGCTACTTTACTGCCTCTATTCACATTTGTTTGTAGTTCACTTACCTATCACTGTCAAATCAAGAAATCCTTGTTACATACCTATAAAATGGATGACTGGCAAAAAGAAGTAAACATTTCTGCAGCATCGGACCTGTGTTGACAGCCGGACGCATCTGGGGGAGGGAAAGATGCACGTGTGTGTGTGTGTGTTTGTGTGTTGCCATGGAAACGTCTTAGCGTAGGTGGCACTACCACGAGCAAACATTACAATAAGTAAGAAAATCTAGATACAATAATTTATAATTGAAAATAGTAAATTTAAGACACATAGCAGCCAGGTCTCCGCACGTGTGAAGATTTCCTATTATTTTAAACATAATATTTACATTTAAATTGTATCACAACGTCTCGTGTTCCATACGTTATATCAAGCAAGTTCGACTACCGTCGGCGGGCCGGATGATATGACATCAAGGGCGGAATCCAGCCCGCGGGCCGTAGTTTGGTGACCCCTGCCCTAGACCATACTATGCATCCGTCCTGTTGATTTCCAGCTTTGGCATTCAAGTCACCCATTATGATATTTACTTCAGAATTCTTGCATTTCTTGATGGCTTTCTATAAATCATTATAAAATCTATAAATGCTGTCATCACTACTGTCTGCTGTTGGTGAATAAACTTGTATGACGTTGACATCAAAAGGTATTCCACTCAACTTCACCAGTAACACACTGTCTGATACAGTCCAATTTCCTTTGATCGATTTTGAACTCTCTGTATCCATTATAATTGCTACTCCTCGCTGTTGTTTCTCTACACCAGAATAGATTATTCTATATTCCTCAGACGTTATAATGCCCTAATCTATCAGCCAGATCCATATAGTTAGTCTATTATCCAGATCCATATAGTCAGTCTATCAGCCAGATCCATATCGTTGGTCTATTAACCAGATCCATATAGTCAGTCTATTAGCCAGATCCATATAGGTAGTCAGTTAACGAGATCCATATAGTCAGTCTATCAGCCAGATCCATATAGTTAGTCTATTAACCAGATCCATATATTCAGTCTGTCAGCCAGATCCATATAGTCAATCAGCCAGATCCATATAGTTAATCTATTTACCAGATCCATATAGTCAGTCTATCAGCCAGATCCATATAGTAAATCAGCCAGATCCACATAGTTAGTCTATTAACCAGATCCATATAGTCAGTCTATGAGCCAGATACGTTTCTCTAATTGAAGATGTATTCTGTTAAAGATCGCGTGCTGTGCAGACACATGCTCGCCCGCGTAGATCAGCAAGACACTTGAGGGTGAGATTTCCGTTACGGTTCAGTTACTACATGAGGTTCCTATCTGGGACGCATGCACAATTACATTCGTTCATAATAACGGACTCGTGATTCCGATTAAGGCACTTGTAAATGCGAAAATTGGGAACTTAAGGAGGAGGGTCGCAGCTGGGACATCGTGCGCTTTCAAATTCGAGCATAATAACGGTCGCGTGATTCTGAGTGCGAACTTTAAAACATATGGACATGGGTTGGAATTCACACCGAGGCAGACTAATAACTTTGAGCTGGGCCCTCTAGGTTATCCCAGCCTTAACTGTCTCGGAATGTGAAGGCCGCTGCTGTGATATTGGCCATATCACTGATCGACTGCCCATTGGTTATTAACAAATATAGGTCTAGCACCCTATACCACAAAAGCCTTAAGGCGTGTCAAACGGTCGCTTATTTACTTTCATTATCATCATGTGCCATGGCGGTTAGCGTGGGCGGTTATGTTTCGCCACCTAACACGATTACCAGAGTCGTGGATCAGCTCAGTGTTCTTGTCTCGACCATGCCATGTGGTCAAGCCATCTAAATATTTACTTCTCTGACTTCCCCTTGTTCTTTCCCCCTCAATCTTGCCAGTTGTCACCAAGTTCTTCAGTTTATTTCTGCTCATAACGTGTCCAGAAAGTATGATTCTCTACGTCTAATTTCTCTAACCAGTTTGCGGTTTTCATTTTCTTCTTGTAGGACGTGCTCATTGGTTTTTATGTCTGTCCGTGTTTTTTGCTTACTTTACTTACTATAAAACATGTGTATATAGGGATCTTCATAATTAATTGTCCTGTACAGTATTGGAGAGAATGAATATACAATGAATGAATCAAATAAACCAGTCAGTGGAAGGAATCAACTTTACAAGAATACAATCACAATTGGCTACATGAGGGGAGTATGTAGTCCTTACTGAGATAGTGTTCAAATAAGTTGCGCCTGCATGTATAGGAATTTGTGGTGTCTTTGATTTCTTGTGGAAGATTATTCCACTGAGCTGAGCTGATTAATACGTTAAGTTTGTTTTGTATAAGTCAATCCTAGGTTTAGGGACATGAGGTATGTTTAGTCCTTCGCCATGTCTTGCATTAAATTTAACCAATATAACAGTACCACAAAGCATGGTACTCACTCACTCAGGCAACCTAAACAATTGCTAAAGGTTATATATAGACATATCTCAGAGCCATGTGAATGTGGAAAGTAAGAGGAAATTACCACATTATCTCAAGACACTCAAAATGGTCAGAGTGGTTTGAAAACAAAAAGCGATGAAAGGCATGGGTCCAGGAAGAAGAGACAGGCATAGACCAGCACAGAGATGGCCAAAGGAAATTGTATGAGGGAGTGAGGCGGGATAAATACCAAGAGATATCGGACACGGCCAGGGCATGCCGATGTACAAGGAAATGAGCAGGCTGACAGGCTTGCAGGTAAGGCTATTGTGGAGGGCGGACGAGTCATGGACTAGGCTGATATATTAAATGCTCTATGAGAAGTAAGTCGTTTGTGAGAACCAAGTGATGACTGTGAATCTACACCTATGGTCAGACTGCGAGAACAGCAAGTTAAAAGAGGTGTGGCCAAATAAGAACACTACGCAGGAAGCCAAAGAAGATTGATAAACCAACACAGAAATGGTGTCGTTAGTCGCTACACGCTGCGGGATTTACTTAGGAGGGGATCCGAGCATTTATGGACTGAATGTTTCGATGTGCAATCAGGATTATCTGTCGGCTAATTAACTAACTACAGCATATGTTCGGTAGACCCTGAGGTCAGCGGCATTCTGTAAAAGAACAACTATATGACGACGAGGGAAAAGTGCAAGTGGCAATCTGCAAACTCCTCACAGGACACAACAAGCTGAAAGACCACATGTCTACTACACTAAAGCTAGGAGATACTAATGAATAAAACTGTGGACTAGCAAAATAACATTCATCACCATCAAGTACCCTGCCAGCTGGCGTAGGCGTCCATGGCGATCCACACATCTCGGTCTTAGGTGTGCTGGATCAACTCTGCTGATGATATTCCTCCATGCCACAGTCTTAACACACCCAGCATCCTTTCTCTTGGTCTGCCACTGCCTCTCTTCCCCTTAATCTTTCCAGTTGTCACGATGTTCTCCAATGCTTGTCTTCTCTTCACATGACCAAAGAAAGCCGTTTGTCTCTGTCTTATTGTATATATTGTTCTAGTTTTATTATCCTCCTTCAGGCACTCGTCGTTAATTACTCTGGCAGTTAAAGTTAGTTGCATATACTTTACATGACGTCGCAGTCAACACCATCATTTATTTTCGTGATTTATTGGCAAGTTTATTCTCAGTAGTTTGCCATTGCTTTCTGAACTACCGACACAAATATCATTTTTATAAAAAGAAAATGAACGCAAGGCGGCCTGTAGCTAAATCGCCCACACCTGTGTTTCGAACGCGTTATGCGGGATTACGAACTGCGTCCGTAACCTCTTCGCCACGGAGAAGGTACTTTGGCAGTAGCAATAGAAAATAAACAAAGTTAGGTGCGAGTAACTCCTGTTAAAATGTGAGAGATAACAGACACAGACCTGGTGTACATACCAGACAGAGATAATAGACACAGACCTGGTGTACATACCAGACAGAGATAATAGACACAGACCTGGTGTACATACCAGACAGAGATAATAGACACAGACCTGGTGTACATAACAGACAGAGATAATAGACTCAGACCTGGTGTACATACCAGACAAAGATAATAGACTCAGACCTGGTGTACATACCAGACAGAGATAATAGACACAGACCTGGTGTACATACCAGACAGAGATAATAGACACAGACCTGGTGTACATAACAGACAGAGATAATAGACACAGACGTGGTGTACATACCAGACAGAGATAATAGACACAGACTTGGTGTACATAACAGACAGAGATAATAGACACAGACGTGGTGTACATAACAGACAGAGATAATAGACACAGACTTGGTGTACATAACAGACATAGATAATAGACACAGACGTGGTGTACATACCAGACAGAGATAATAGACACAGACATGGTGTACATAACAGACAGAGATAATAGACTCAGACCTGGTGTACATAACATACATAGATAATAGACACAGACCTGGTGTACATAACAGACAGAGATAATAGACACAGACCTGGTGTACATAACAGACAGAGATAATAGACACAGACCTGGTGTACATACCAGACAGAGATAATAGACACAGACGTGGTGTATGACATATGCCTGGGTCAGTGACATTGAGGTGAGTGTCCCTGGTAGCGAGACTACGAGAAAAACAACCAGCCATGAGAAATAATGGGGCGGGTGTGAGTGGAGACCCCCAGGGTGGGTGGGGTGAAGGACATTTTAGTTTTGTGTGAAGTCAAGGGACTTCAGGACAGTTGATGTTTTTGGCGCCGAGTGGATCGGTTGTTGAAGAAGTGGGAGCTTAGACTGACTGCGGTCAGATCTTTTGTTGTGTTGTTCTCCCAGTTGTGAATGCAGGCCTAAAACCCAGTGGGGGTTGGATAGTTAATGGAGGCCTGAACCCAGAGTGGGTTTTATAGTGAGTGGAGGTCTGAACCCAAAGTGGGTTGGATAGCTAGCGGAGACTAGACCCAGTGTGTGGGTTGTGATGTGTGAGGTCCAGCTGTGGATAGGAGCTGGATTACCTGTCTTGTGAATTTGAGATTAAGCAGGCCGTGAGAAGACAGTGATGTGTGCGCGTTAAGTTGTGAGGTGGATATGGATATTCTATGGATTATATTGTTTCTGGATAATGAGGTATGTTCCGTTTGTCCGTGTTCTTTCTGCAATAAAGGATTATGTGCGCCAATGCAATCTTGTTTAATGACTGGTGAATGTGCACTGCGGGGGTGAGTTATATTGTAAGACAGTTAGATAGCTCAATTGACACACCAGGAGTATCGTTACCTAGACAACGACCATATCACGCACTTATCATCAAGAACATCGTGATATTATCTGGATGGCTCGTCCGGCCAAGCAAAACGGTGTAATATTGAATTATCTGGGAGGCTTCGTCCAGTCAAGAACAATATAGACATTGTTGTCATCCTGTTTACCGGTGAACTCGTCGATTAGAGAGGATACTAAGATCAGAGACATTATTCGAAGACCCAATTACAACGACAATTATGGCACAAGGAATAAACACCATTTTCAGTAGACGGTCAAGGCCAAAAGTGTCCGAGAAGTAAAACAGACAGTTCACGTGAAGGTCAATACAGGTAAATTTGATACCAGCAGTAGTGCTGAAGCTAGCAGACAGTTCACGAAAGCCCACCACAGTACATCAAAAATAGCCAGCGCGTGGTAAATACACAACAGACAGTGAGTGATTTCGTAGCGAAGTCCTGTGCGCGCTGAAGACAGGGGTACGGTGTTTTTCATAGGTCAAGAGACGGGGCGTCAGAGAATTAACGCAGACAGGTAAAAAAAAGAGGACAGCACAGGTGAAGGTCGCGTGGACAAAAAAGGTGTTTGCGACAAGAGCGAGTCAGCATAATGGGACAGTATCGCTGTCGGTGATAAAGACAGGATTGAAAATCAAAGATATTGACAGGTGTGTGTGCTGAGGTCAATACACTGTGTGGTCGCATGTAGACTGGTCAAGATTTTTCGACGCAGTTAACAAGACGGATGGTACGCCAGCGACCAGTTACTGGGGAAGTACATGTTTGGAAAACTCTCGGGAAGGAGAGTTAACATGGATGTGTAGGATACACAGAATTGACATTTGCTGATTCACCGGGGAGGGGTGACAGACCCCTCAGTAACGGTACCCCTACCACATCCGTGTTGGGGCAGAAGTGGAAAGTGTTTGTGTATGATGGAAAAAGTCTCCGGTCAGTTTACAGACAGATTAAGTGTGTATTATTGTTATACAGAGTACTGAGGTACTGACTGAGGTTGACCTGTAGGGTCAAGGCCGATGCGGTGGAAATTTACTAAAATTTTCCAGAGGAGAACTGGATAAACAAGGTGTTTGTGAACGAAAACCAGACTTTATGTTTCGACTTTGTTGAACTGTTCTACTATCGTTATCATTACTCTGTCATGAGCAATCATTGTTACAACGAAGGATGACATGTCATCACCGCAGGCAGGGTTGCATACAGTTGCCAAAAAGAACTGACTCTACAGAGTTAAAGCGGTGGACATTTGATGTCATTTTTTGTGTTGAATCTTGTCTTTAAACGTGAATCTATCACATAATTGATACTACTACTGACCATCTCCGCAACCAAGGGATAAAGACGTTTGGATTATTACTGTGTTGTCACCACGTTCAGGGAAAGTAACAACATTTCAAAAGAACATTTTTCTGTTGGGATTTATTTACCGTCGTAGACATTTCGGAACATTAGCTTTAACCAACAGACATTTCCAGGATATTATTGGAAACGATTTCTAACAAATTAAGAACTTTTGGCGACCGGTTAATAAGCACATTAATGTCGGCCAACCATTTGGACACTTTATTTGCTCCCATCGTCATAGATATTGTTGTCGGGTGTTACGAAATTATTTGTATGTGGTCCAGTGTTTGTCAGAGGTAGGATATTTTTGTGTTGTTTCGCGAACGAGACAGGGCAAAAAGTTATTTTCTGAGGTGCACCATATATTTTCTGGGAATTAAATCGAAAGGTCGGTTTGTTTGCTTCTGCAGTGTCGGTCCTGGATAATATACCGTGCCTTTTTGCGTCTAACGCCAGATCTGTGTATATTTTGGTGTTATATTTTTTTTCTTCTCTTTTCATAATATCTACATATGATATTGGTTGTGTTCGGATATATGTTATTATTGTGATCTTTCGTCATATCTACTGTCTAGTGGTATGTGTCAGTTATATATATATATATATATATATATATATATATATATATATATATATATATATATATTATTACGCGCACTGTGGTCGTTTCACACAAGCTTGTGGATGTTACTGTGGTTTATTTCTTTGTGATCACCGTCTCCGTGTACTTGGCTTGTGCGTCTAACGTTTTATAGACAACACTTATTGTTATCATCCATTTGTTTGTATGTGTATTTATATGTAGGTTTAACAATATTTCCAGAAATTGTCTATGGCTATTTGGGATATATACGAGGGAGTATAGGTAATATTACCCCCTCACTACCTAGTACTTGTAGAGTGACTAGGTGAGTACAGAGTGATATTTTAGCACTACGAATTTACGTACACAGGGAGTGGAGGTGTACTTAGGGAGGGCACACAAATACTAGCAGCAGAGTCTTTACATTTATAATTGGCTGACAGACAGCAACGGGTCCACAAGTACAAGATGCCAACTTTAATGGAATATATTGAAGCAGGTGAACGGTTAGGCCTGAAGGGTAAAGAGTTACAGGAGTTTGCAGAAGCAAAATTGAAAGAAGTTCAGCACTGGGAAAGAGAGGAGAGGCATAATGAACGCGAGGTAAAACATCTACAGGAAGATAAATTAGTTGAAATGGAACAACAAAAGCGCCTACAGGAAGAAAAGTTAGCTGAAGCCGAACGCCTACAGGAAGTAAAGTTAGCTGAAATAGAAAACAAGCGTCTACAGGAAGAGAAAGAGACACAAGTAAAACTAGAAATGGAACAACTAGAACTTGGAAAGTTAAAACAAACAAATGCGATGGAAATTGAGAAAGAGAAGCTCAAGTGTCAAATGGAAACTCAAATTGCATTTAAAAAGTTAGAATTTTCATCTAAAGGTCAAAGTGAGGAAGGCAGAAGACCTTCACAGTCATCACAACGATTGAAATTGCCATATTTTACCGACCGGGACCATCTTGAATCTTATCTGGGAAGATTAGAAGCATCAGCGAAAGTGTTAGGTATTCCAGAGGGAGAGTATGCGATGCGACTTGGCGAGTTTCTTACGGGTAAGGCCCTAGATACAATGTTTAATTTACCTGTGGAAGAAAGAAACAAGTACACTATTTTGCGTCAACGTTTGTTAACAAAGTTCCAACTAACTGAGCATGGCTATAGAACTAAGTTTAGACACTTAGGACCAGAGACAAATCAAGATTTCACAGATTTTGTTAATACAGTAAAGAACACATTTAACAAATGGATGGAGCTTGCAGAGGTAGGAAAAGATTTTAATAAATTAGTGGATTTAGAGTTAAGAGACAAAGTTTTATCATCATGCAATACAAACTTTGTGGCTTTCTTTGAGGAACGTAAGCCAAAGGACATAGACACAATGTCACAGTTAGGGCAAAATTACATGACTGCACATCCAAACAGTTCTATTGGTAGAATAATGAGTGAGGAAATAGTCTGTGCAGTGTACACTAAACAGGACCAGAATCCAGTTATTAGACCAAGATCGAAAAGTGTGGATTCAACACATAGATATGAACAACAAGAACCTCAAGACAATGCTTTTCGAGGAGACAATGTTGGTTGAGTAGGACGGTACCCATACAAAAGGGGGAATTTCCAGAGACGTCCAAATAGTTATGCCGGATGTTGGAATTGTGGGAGCTGGAGACACAAGGCAGCACAGTGTGATGCACAACCATCCAGTGAGCCAACAATTAACGCAAGGAAGGAAATCATCTGTTTCAAATGTGGAAAGAAGGGGCATGTCAGCTATCATTGTACGATGAGGGAAACGGAGCATTCTATTGCAGCACAAGTGATTGAGACTATCAACAATGAAGATTGTAGTGGGTGCAAACCTCTTTTTGAAAAAGACGGTCAGCCAGTCTTAGTGTGTGGTCATACAGTGAAAGCAGGATCAGCAGTCCATGCAGGTGGAAGCATGAAGATGCATCATGGTTTCGTTAATGATAAGCCAGCATTAACAATTAGAGATTCCGGGTGTACGTCTATCGGGGTTAGAAAAAGTTTAGTGAACCCCTCGGAGTACACAGGGGAAAAGATTAGGTGCATTACATTTAATGGGACAGTAGAATTCTACCCATTAGCCGTGATAGCAGTAAAAACACCATATATCACAGGAAGAGTGGTAGCGTGTGTTCTAGACTCACCAGTGGCAGATTTGATCATCGGAAACGTGCCAGGAGTTAAAGATTGTACAGAAGAAGAAGTAGTTTATTGGGACCAGAAACATAGTTTAAGTAGTAGCGAGGTAGGTACCAAAAGAAAACCTAAATTAGAGAGTATAGATGAAGAAAAAGAGGCACTTGAAGTAGACACAGAGGACAGAGATAGGACAGCTGAGCAGGTGAGAATGGATCTCAAATATAGCTGTAGGGAATCCCAGAGACAAGAGACTACTCTCGACAAATGTTTCCAAGGGTGTAGTAAAGTGAGACATAGACAATCAAAGAAGGGTAGATGGTGCTTCGAGAGGAAGAACAATGATCTCACTCGCCGGTTTTCAGAGGGTGGAACTGCACGTGGGCAAGTAGTAGTACCCTTAGCACGTAGGGACCGAGATACTAGAACAGCTCAGGATAGTGCATGTGCAGGGCACATAGGCATACGGCGTATGCAGCAGAGAGCAGGGTGCCAGGTATATGGGCCAAGAGTGAATAAAGATGTCAGACTAAACATAGACTCCAGTGTAACGGTACAATATGTAGATAGGGAAGTTAACTCAGGTCAAAAGAGTGGTCGCGACATCACGGACCCAGGGTTAGGGATAGCATACAGATGTTTTAAATATATGGGCACCATGAGGAATGGGTAAAGAAAGGTAGATACATCATCGACAGAAATAGATGGAGTTTTGATGCAAGAAAAGAACCACCTGATACGGGGTCGGCACACAAATAGGTTGTGTCTTCTTGAGGATGTTAGTAGACTTGCAGGTACACAGATATTATGTTCCCTATGATATGTTTATTATTATTATTATGTGATGTATTAGTTCATGCATTGGTACACAAGATGGAAAGTTGGTGGTATTGATGTGTTGGTAATATGGTAGTCTGATATGACTACTTGATGTATTATTCAGTGGGGTAGCTAAAGTAAGATGAAGGCATACTTAGGGCTACCCAGGCAATATGTCTGGGTCACATATTTGATAGGATTATGCTCCCAACGTTTGAAAACGAAGTTTTCTTTTAAGAGGGGGGTAATGACATATGCCTGGGTCAGTGACATTGAGGTGAGTGACCCTGGTAGCGAGACTACGAGAAAAACAACCAGCCATGAGAAATAATGGGGCGGGTGTGAGTGGAGACCCCCAGGGTGGATGGGGTGAAGGACAGTTTAGTTTTGTGTGAAGTCAAGGGACTTCAGGACAGTTGATGTTTTGGCGCCGAGCGGATCGGTTGTCGAAGAAGTGGGAGCTTAGACTGACTGCGGTCAGATCTTTTGTTGTGTTGTTCTCCCAGTTGTGAATGCAGGCCTAAAACCCAGTGGGGGTTGGATAGTTAATGGAGGCCTGAACCCAGAGTGGGTTTTATAGTGAGTGGAGGCCTGAACCGAAAGTGGGTTGGATAGCTAGCGGAGACTAGACCCAGTGTGTGGGTTGTGATGTGTGAGGTCCAGCTGTGGATAGGAGCTGGATTACCTGTCTTGTGAATTTGAGATTAAGCAGGCCGTGAGAAGACAGTGATGTGTGCGCGTTAAGTTGTGAGGTGGATATGGATATTCTATGGATTATATTGTTTCTGGATAATGAGGTATGTTCCGTTTGTCCGTGTTCTTTCTGCAATAAAGGATTATGTGCGCCAACGCAATCTTGTTTAATGACTGGTGAATTTGCACTGCGGGGGTGAGTTATATTGTAAGACAGTTAGATAGCTCAATTGACACACCAGGAGTATCGTTACCTAGACAACGACCATATCACGCACTTATCATCAAGAACATCGTGATATTATCTGGATGGCTCGTCCGGCCAAGCAAAACGGTGTAATATTGAATTATCTGGGAGGCTTCGTCCAGTCAAGAACAATATAGACATTGTTGTCATCCTGTTTACCGGTGAACTCGTCGATTAGAGAGGATACTAAGATCAGAGACATTATTCGAAGACCCAATTACAACGACAATTATGGCACAAGGAATAAACACCATTTTCAGTAGACGGTCAAGGCCAAAAGTGTCCGAGAAGTAAAACAGACAGTTCACGTGAAGGTCAATACAGGTAAATTTGATACCAGCAGTAGTGCTGAAGCTAGCAGACAGTTCACGAAAGCCCACCACAGTACATCAAAAATAGCCAGCGCGTGGTAAATACACAACAGACAGTGAGTGATTTCGTAGCGAAGTCCTGTGCGCGCTGAAGACAGGGGTACGGTGTTTTTCATAGGTCAAGAGACGGGGCGTCAGAGAATTAACGCAGACAGGTAAAAAAAAGAGGACAGCACAGGTGAAGGTCGCGTGGACAAAAAAGGTGTTTGCGACAAGAGCGAGTCAGCATAATGGGACAGTATCGCTGTCGGTGATAAAGACAGGATTGAAAATCAAAGATATTGACAGGTGTGTGTGCTGAGGTCAATACACTGTGTGGTCGCATGTAGACTGGTCAAGATTTTTCGACGCAGTTAACAAGACGGATGGTACGTCAGCGACCAGTTACTGGGGAAGTACATGTTTGGAAAACTCTCGGGAAGGAGAGTTAACATGGATGTGTAGGATACACAGAATTGACATTTGCTGATTCACCGGGGAGGGGTGACAGACCCCTCAGTAACGGTACCCCTACCACATCCGTGTTGGGGCAGAAGTGGAAAGTGTTTGTGTATGATGGAAAAAGTCTCCGGTCAGTTTACAGACAGATTAAGTGTGTATTATTGTTATACAGAGTACTGAGGTACTGACTGAGGTTGACCTGTAGGGTCAAGGCCGATGCGGTGGAAATTTACTAAAATTTTCCAGAGGAGAACTGGATAAACAAGGTGTTTGTGAACGAAAACCAGACTTTATGTTTCGACTTTGTTGAACTGTTCTACTATCGTTATCATTACTCTGTCATGAGCAATCATTGTTACAACGAAGGATGACATGTCATCACCGCAGGCAGGGTTGCATACAGTTGCCAAAAAGAACTGACTCTACAGAGTTAAAGCGGTGGACATTTGATGTCATTTTTTGTGTTGAATCTTGTCTTTAAACGTGAATCTATCACATAATTGATACTACTACGGACCATCTCCGCAACCAAGGGATAAAGACGTTTGGATTATTACTGTGTTGTCACCACGTTCAGGGAAAGTAACAACATATCAAAAGAACATTTTTCTGTTGGGATTTATTTACCGTCGTAGACATTTCGGAACATTAGCTTTAACCAACAGACATTTCCAGGATATTATTGGAAACGATTTCTAACAAATTAAGAACTTTTGGCGACCGGTTAATAAGCACATTAATGTCGGCCAACCATTTGGACACTTTATTTGCTCCCATCGTCATAGATATTGTTGTCGGGTGTTACGAAATTATTTGTATGTGGTCCAGTGTTTGTCAGAGGTAGGATATTTTTGTGTTGTTTCGCGAACGAGACAGGGCAAAAAGTTATTTTCTGAGGTGCACCATATATTTTCTGGGAATTAAATCGAAAGGTCGGTTTGTTTGCTTCTGCAGTGTCGGTCCTGGATAATATACCGTGCCTTTTTGCGTCTAACGCCAGATCTGTGTATATTTTGGTGTTATATTTTTTTTCTTCTCTTTTCATAATATCTACATATGATATTGGTTGTGTTCGGATATATGTTATTATTGTGATCTTTCGTCATATCTACTGTCTAGTGGTATGTGTCAGTTATATATATATATATATATATATATATATATATATATATATATATATATATATATATTATTACGCGCACTGTGGTCGTTTCACACAAGCTTGTGTATGTTACTGTGGTTTATTTCTTTGTGATCACCGTCTCCGTGTACTTGGCTTGTGCGTCTAACGTTTTATAGACAACACTTATTGTTATCATCCATTTGTTTGTATGTGTATTTATATGTAGGTTTAACAATATTTCCAGAAATTGTCTATGGCTATTTGGGATATATACGAGGGAGTATAGGTAATATTACCCCCTCACTACCTAGTACTTGTAGAGTGACTAGGTGAGTACAGAGTGATATTTTAGCACTACGAATTTACGTACACAGGGAGTGGAGGTGTACTTAGGGAGGGCACACAAATACTAGCAGCAGAGTCTTTACATTTATAATTGGCTGACAGACAGCAACGGGTCCACAAGTACAAGATGCCAACTTTAATGGAATATATTGAAGCAGGTGAACGGTTAGGCCTGAAGGGTAAAGAGTTACAGGAGTTTGCAGAAGCAAAATTGAAAGAAGTTCAGCACTGGGAAAGAGAGGAGAGGCATAATGAACGCGAGGTAAAACGTCTACAGGAAGAGAAATTAGCTGAAATGGAACAACAAAAGCGCCTACAGGAAGAAAAGTTAGCTGAAGCCGAACGCCTACAGGAAGTAAAGTTAGCTGAAATAGAAAACAAGCGTCTACAGGAAGAGAAAGAGACACAAGTAAAACTAGAAATGGGACAACTAGAACTTGAAAAGTTAAAACAAACAAATGCGATGGAAATTGAGAAAGAGAAGCTCAAGTGTCAAATGGAAACTCAAATTGCATTTAAAAAGTTAGAATTTTCATCTAAAGGTCAAAGTGAGGAAGGCAGAAGACCTTCACAGTCATCACAACGATTGAAATTGCCATATTTTACCGACCGGGACCATCTTGAATCTTATCTGGGAAGATTAGAAGCATCAGCGAAAGTGTTAGGTATTCCAGAGGGAGAGTATGCGATGCGACTTGGCGAGTTTCTTACGGGTAAGGCCCTAGATACAATGTTTAATTTACCTGTGGAAGAAAGAAACAAGTACACTATTTTGCGTCAACGTTTGTTAACAAAGTTCCAACTAACTGAGCATGGCTATAGAACTAAGTTTAGACACTTAGGACCAGAGACAAATCAAGATTTCACAGATTTTGTTAATACAGTAAAGAACACATTTAACAAATGGATGGAGCTTGCAGAGGTAGGAAAAGATTTTAATAAATTAGTGGATTTAGAGTTAAGAGACAAAGTTTTATCATCATGCAATACAAACTTTGTGGCTTTCTTTGAGGAACGTAAGCCAAAGGACATAGACACAATGTCACAGTTAGGGCAAAATTACATGACTGCACATCCAAACAGTTCTATTGGTAGAATAATGAGTGAGGAAATAGTCTGTGCAGTGTACACTAAACAGGACCAGAATCCAGTTATTAGACCAAGATCGAAAAGTGTGGATTCAACACATAGATATGAACAACAAGAACCTCAAGACAATGCTTTTCGAGGAGACAATGTTGGTTGAGTAGGACGGTACCCATACAAAAGGGGGAATTTCCAGAGACGTCCAAATAGTTATGCCGGATGTTGGAATTGTGGGAGCTGGAGACACAAGGCAGCACAGTGTGATGCACAACCATCCAGTGAGCCAACAATTAACGCAAGGAAGGAAATCATCTGTTTCAAATGTGGAAAGAAGGGGCATGTCAGCTATCATTGTACGATGAGGGAAACGGAGCATTCTATTGCAGCACAAGTGATTGAGACTATCAACAATGAAGATTGTAGTGGGTGCAAACCTCTTTTTGAAAAAGACGGTCAGCCAGTCTTAGTGTGTGGTCATACAGTGAAAGCAGGATCAGCAGTCCATGCAGGTGGAAGCATGAAGATGCATCATGGTTTCGTTAATGATAAGCCAGCATTAACAATTAGAGATTCCGGGTGTACGTCTATCGGGGTTAGAAAAAGTTTAGTGAACCCCTCGGAGTACACAGGGGAAAAGATTAGGTGCATTACATTTAATGGGACAGTAGAATTCTACCCATTAGCCGTGATAGCAGTAAAAACACCATATATCACAGGAAGAGTGGTAGCGTGTGTTCTAGACTCACCAGTGGCAGATTTGATCATCGGAAACGTGCCAGGAGTTAAAGATTGTACAGAAGAAGAAGTAGTTTATTGGGACCAGAAACATAGTTTAAGTAGTAGCGAGGTAGGTACCAAAAGAAAACCTAAATTAGAGAGTATAGATGAAGAAAAAGAGGCACTTGAAGTAGACACAGAGGACAGAGATAGGACAGCTGAGCAGGTGAGAATGGATCTCAAATATAGCTGTAGGGAATCCCAGAGACAAGAGACTACTCTCGACAAATGTTTCCAAGGGTGTAGTAAAGTGAGACATAGACAATCAAAGAAGGGTAGATGGTGCTTCGAGAGGAAGAACAATGATCTCACTCGCCGGTTTTCAGAGGGTGGAACTGCACGTGGGCAAGTAGTAGTACCCTTAGCACGTAGGGACCGAGATACTAGAACAGCTCAGGATAGTGCATGTGCAGGGCACATAGGCATACGGCGTATGCAGCAGAGAGCAGGGTGCCAGGTATATGGGCCAAGAGTGAATAAAGATGTCAGACTAAACATAGACTCCAGTGTAACGGTACAATATGTAGATAGGGAAGTTAACTCAGGTCAAAAGAGTGGTCGCGACATCACGGACCCAGGGTTAGGGATAGCATACAGATGTTTTAAATATATGGGCACCATGAGGAATGGGTAAAGAAAGGTAGATACATCATCGACAGAAATAGATGGAGTTTTGATGCAAGAAAAGAACCACCTGATACGGGGTCGGCACACAAATAGGTTGTGTCTTCTTGAGGATGTTAGTAGACTTGCAGGTACACAGATATTATGTTCCCTATGATATGTTTATTATTATTATTATGTGATGTATTAGTTCATGCATTGGTACACAAGATGGAAAGTTGGTGGTATTGATGTGTTGGTAATATGGTAGTCTGATATGACTACTTGATGTATTATTCAGTGGGGTAGCTAAAGTAAGATGAAGGCATACTTAGGGCTACCCAGGCAATATGTCTGGGTCACATATTTGATAGGATTATGCTCCCAACGTTTGAAAACGAAGTTTTCTTTTAAGAGGGGGGTAATGACATATGCCTGGGTCAGTGACATTGAGGTGAGTGACCCTGGTAGCGAGACTACGAGAAAAACAACCAGCCATGAGAAATAATGGGGCGGGTGTGAGTGGAGACCCCCAGGGTGGATGGGGTGAAGGACAGTTTAGTTTTGTGTGAAGTCAAGGGACTTCAGGACAGTTGATGTTTTGGCGCCGAGCGGATCGGTTGTCGAAGAAGTGGGAGCTTAGACTGACTGCGGTCAGATCTTTTGTTGTGTTGTTCTCCCAGTTGTGAATGCAGGCCTAAAACCCAGTGGGGGTTGGATAGTTAATGGAGGCCTGAACCCAGAGTGGGTTTTATAGTGAGTGGAGGCCTGAACCGAAAGTGGGTTGGATAGCTAGCGGAGACTAGACCCAGTGTGTGGGTTGTGATGTGTGAGGTCCAGCTGTGGATAGGAGCTGGATTACCTGTCTTGTGAATTTGAGATTAAGCAGGCCGTGAGAAGACAGTGATGTGTGCGCGTTAAGTTGTGAGGTGGATATGGATATTCTATGGATTATATTGTTTCTGGATAATGAGGTATGTTCCGTTTGTCCGTGTTCTTTCTGCAATAAAGGATTATGTGCGCCAACGCAATCTTGTTTAATGACTGGTGAATTTGCACTGCGGGGGTGAGTTATATTGTAAGACAGTTAGATAGCTCAATTGACACACCAGGAGTATCGTTACCTAGACAACGACCATATCACGCACTTATCATCAAGAACATCGTGATATTATCTGGATGGCTCGTCCGGCCAAGCAAAACGGTGTAATATTGAATTATCTGGGAGGCTTCGTCCAGTCAAGAACAATATAGACATTGTTGTCATCCTGTTTACCGGTGAACTCGTCGATTAGAGAGGATACTAAGATCAGAGACATTATTCGAAGACCCAATTACAACGACAATTATGGCACAAGGAATAAACACCATTTTCAGTAGACGGTCAAGGCCAAAAGTGTCCGAGAAGTAAAACAGACAGTTCACGTGAAGGTCAATACAGGTAAATTTGATACCAGCAGTAGTGCTGAAGCTAGCAGACAGTTCACGAAAGCCCACCACAGTACATCAAAAATAGCCAGCGCGTGGTAAATACACAACAGACAGTGAGTGATTTCGTAGCGAAGTCCTGTGCGCGCTGAAGACAGGGGTACGGTGTTTTTCATAGGTCAAGAGACGGGGCGTCAGAGAATTAACGCAGACAGGTAAAAAAAAGAGGACAGCACAGGTGAAGGTCGCGTGGACAAAAAAGGTGTTTGCGACAAGAGCGAGTCAGCATAATGGGACAGTATCGCTGTCGGTGATAAAGACAGGATTGAAAATCAAAGATATTGACAGGTGTGTGTGCTGAGGTCAATACACTGTGTGGTCGCATGTAGACTGGTCAAGATTTTTCGACGCAGTTAACAAGACGGATGGTACGTCAGCGACCAGTTACTGGGGAAGTACATGTTTGGAAAACTCTCGGGAAGGAGAGTTAACATGGATGTGTAGGATACACAGAATTGACATTTGCTGATTCACCGGGGAGGGGTGACAGACCCCTCAGTAACGGTACCCCTACCACATCCGTGTTGGGGCAGAAGTGGAAAGTGTTTGTGTATGATGGAAAAAGTCTCCGGTCAGTTTACAGACAGATTAAGTGTGTATTATTGTTATACAGAGTACTGAGGTACTGACTGAGGTTGACCTGTAGGGTCAAGGCCGATGCGGTGGAAATTTACTAAAATTTTCCAGAGGAGAACTGGATAAACAAGGTGTTTGTGAACGAAAACCAGACTTTATGTTTCGACTTTGTTGAACTGTTCTACTATCGTTATCATTACTCTGTCATGAGCAATCATTGTTACAACGAAGGATGACATGTCATCACCGCAGGCAGGGTTGCATACAGTTGCCAAAAAGAACTGACTCTACAGAGTTAAAGCGGTGGACATTTGATGTCATTTTTTGTGTTGAATCTTGTCTTTAAACGTGAATCTATCACATAATTGATACTACTACGGACCATCTCCGCAACCAAGGGATAAAGACGTTTGGATTATTACTGTGTTGTCACCACGTTCAGGGAAAGTAACAACATATCAAAAGAACATTTTTCTGTTGGGATTTATTTACCGTCGTAGACATTTCGGAACATTAGCTTTAACCAACAGACATTTCCAGGATATTATTGGAAACGATTTCTAACAAATTAAGAACTTTTGGCGACCGGTTAATAAGCACATTAATGTCGGCCAACCATTTGGACACTTTATTTGCTCCCATCGTCATAGATATTGTTGTCGGGTGTTACGAAATTATTTGTATGTGGTCCAGTGTTTGTCAGAGGTAGGATATTTTTGTGTTGTTTCGCGAACGAGACAGGGCAAAAAGTTATTTTCTGAGGTGCACCATATATTTTCTGGGAATTAAATCGAAAGGTCGGTTTGTTTGCTTCTGCAGTGTCGGTCCTGGATAATATACCGTGCCTTTTTGCGTCTAACGCCAGATCTGTGTATATTTTGGTGTTATATTTTTTTTCTTCTCTTTTCATAATATCTACATATGATATTGGTTGTGTTCGGATATATGTTATTATTGTGATCTTTCGTCATATCTACTGTCTAGTGGTATGTGTCAGTTATATATATATATATATATATATATATATATATATATATATATATATATATATATATATATATATATATATATATATATATTATTACGCGCACTGTGGTCGTTTCACACAAGCTTGTGTATGTTACTGTGGTTTATTTCTTTGTGATCACCGTCTCCGTGTACTTGGCTTGTGCGTCTAACGTTTTATAGACAACACTTATTGTTATCATCCATTTGTTTGTATGTGTATTTATATGTAGGTTTAACAATATTTCCAGAAATTGTCTATGGCTATTTGGGATATATACGAGGGAGTATAGGTAATATTACCCCCTCACTACCTAGTACTTGTAGAGTGACTAGGTGAGTACAGAGTGATATTTTAGCACTACGAATTTACGTACACAGGGAGTGGAGGTGTACTTAGGGAGGGCACACAAATACTAGCAGCAGAGTCTTTACATTTATAATTGGCTGACAGACAGCAACGGGTCCACAAGTACAAGATGCCAACTTTAATGGAATATATTGAAGCAGGTGAACGGTTAGGCCTGAAGGGTAAAGAGTTACAGGAGTTTGCAGAAGCAAAATTGAAAGAAGTTCAGCACTGGGAAAGAGAGGAGAGGCATAATGAACGCGATGTAAAACGTCTACAGGAAGAGAAATTAGCTGAAATGGAACAACAAAAGCGCCTACAGGAAGAAAAGTTAGCTGAAGCCGAACGCCTACAGGAAGTAAAGTTAGCTGAAATAGAAAACAAGCGTCTACAGGAAGAGAAAGAGACACAAGTAAAACTAGAAATGGAACAACTAGAACTTGAAAAGTTAAAACAAACAAATGCGATGGAAATTGAGAAAGAGAAGCTCAAGTGTCAAATGGAAACTCAAATTGCATTTAAAAAGTTAGAATTTTCATCTAAAGGTCAAAGTGAGGAAGGCAGAAGACCTTCACAGTCATCACAACGATTGAAATTGCCATATTTTACCGACCGGGACCATCTTGAATCTTATCTGGGAAGATTAGAAGCATCAGCGAAAGTGTTAGGTATTCCAGAGGGAGAGTATGCGATGCGAGTTGGCGAGTTTCTTACGGGTAAGGCCCTAGATACAATGTTTAATTTACCTGTGGAAGAAAGAAACAAGTACACTATTTTGCGTCAACGTTTGTTAACAAAGTTCCAACTAACTGAGCATGGCTATAGAACTAAGTTTAGACACTTAGGACCAGAGACAAATCAAGATTTCACAGATTTTGTTAATACAGTAAAGAACACATTTAACAAATGGATGGAGCTTGCAGAGGTAGGAAAAGATTTTAATAAATTAGTGGATTTAGAGTTAAGAGACAAAGTTTTATCATCATGCAATACAAACTTTGTGGCTTTCTTTGAGGAACGTAAGCCAAAGGACATAGACACAATGTCACAGTTAGGGCAAAATTACATGACTGCACATCCAAACAGTTCTATTGGTAGAATAATGAGTGAGGAAATAGTCTGTGCAGTGTACACTAAACAGGACCAGAATCCAGTTATTAGACCAAGATCGAAAAGTGTGGATTCAACACATAGATATGAACAACAAGAACCTCAAGACAATGCTTTTCGAGGAGACAATGTTGGTTGAGTAGGACGGTACCCATACAAAAGGGGGAATTTCCAGAGACGTCCAAATAGTTATGCCGGATGTTGGAATTGTGGGAGCTGGAGACACAAGGCAGCACAGTGTGATGCACAACCATCCAGTGAGCCAACAATTAACGCAAGGAAGGAAATCATCTGTTTCAAATGTGGAAAGAAGGGGCATGTCAGCTATCATTGTACGATGAGGGAAACGGAGCATTCTATTGCAGCACAAGTGATTGAGACTATCAACAATGAAGATTGTAGTGGGTGCAAACCTCTTTTTGAAAAAGACGGTCAGCCAGTCTTAGTGTGTGGTCATACAGTGAAAGCAGGATCAGCAGTCCATGCAGGTGGAAGCATGAAGATGCATCATGGTTTCGTTAATGATAAGCCAGCATTAACAATTAGAGATTCCGGGTGTACGTCTATCGGAGTTAGAAAAAGTTTAGTGAACCCCTCGGAGTACACAGGGGAAAAGATTAGGTGCATTACATTTAATGGGACAGTAGAATTCTACCCATTAGCCGTGATAGCAGTAAAAACACCATATATCACAGGAAGAGTGGTAGCGTGTGTTCTAGACTCACCAGTGGCAGATTTGATCATCGGAAACGTGCCAGGAGTTAAAGATTGTACAGAAGAAGAAGTAGTTTATTGGGACTAGAAACATAGTTTAAGTAGTAGCGAGGTAGGTACCAAAAGAAAACCTAAATTAGAGAGTATAGATGAAGAAAAAGAGGCACTTGAAGTAGACACAGAGGACAGAGATAGGACAGCTGAGCAGGTGAGAATGGATCTCAAATATAGCTGTAGGGAATCCCAGAGACAAGAGACTACTCTCGACAAATGTTTCCAAGGGTGTAGTAAAGTGAGACATAGACAATCAAAGAAGGGTAGATGGTGCTTCGAGAGGAAGAACAATGATCTCACTCGCCGGTTTTCAGAGGGTGGAACTGCACGTGGGCAAGTAGTAGTACCCTTAGCACGTAGGGACCGAGATACTAGAACAGCTCAGGATAGTGCATGTGCAGGGCACATAGGCATACGGCGTATGCAGCAGAGAGCAGGGTGCCAGGTATATGGGCCAAGAGTGAATAAAGATGTCAGACTAAACATAGACTCCAGTGTAACGGTACAATATGTAGATAGGGAAGTTAACTCAGGTCAAAAGAGTGGTCGCGACATCACGGACCCAGGGTTAGGGATAGCATACAGATGTTTTAAATATATGGGCACCATGAGGAATGGGTAAAGAAAGGTAGATACATCATCGACAGAAATAGATGGAGTTTTGATGCAAGAAAAGAACCACCTGATACGGGGTCGGCACACAAATAGGTTGTGTCTTCTTGAGGATGTTAGTAGACTTGCAGGTACACAGATATTATGTTCCCTATGATATGTTTATTATTATTATTATGTGATGTATTAGTTCATGCATTGGTACACAAGATGGAAAGTTGGTGGTATTGATGTGTTGGTAATATGGTAGTCTGATATGACTACTTGATGTATTATTCAGTGGGGTAGCTAAAGTAAGATGAAGGCATACTTAGGGCTACCCAGGCAATATGTCTGGGTCACATATTTGATAGGATTATGCTCCCAACGTTTGAAAACGAAGTTTTCTTTTAAGAGGGGGGTAATGACATATGCCTGGGTCAGTGACATTGAGGTGAGTGACCCTGGTAGCGAGACTACGAGAAAAACAACCAGCCATGAGAAATAATGGGGCGGGTGTGAGTGGAGACCCCCAGGGTGGATGGGGTGAAGGACAGTTTAGTTTTGTGTGAAGTCAAGGGACTTCAGGACAGTTGATGTTTTGGCGCCGAGCGGATCGGTTGTCGAAGAAGTGGGAGCTTAGACTGACTGCGGTCAGATCTTTTGTTGTGTTGTTCTCCCAGTTGTGAATGCAGGCCTAAAACCCAGTGGGGGTTGGATAGTTAATGGAGGCCTGAACCCAGAGTGGGTTTTATAGTGAGTGGAGGCCTGAACCCAAAGTGGGTTGGATAGCTAGCGGAGACTAGACCCAGTGTGTGGGTTGTGATGTGTGAGGTCCAGCTGTGGATAGGAGCTGGATTACCTGTCTTGTGAATTTGAGATTAAGCAGGCCGTGAGAAGACAGTGATGTGTTGTGAGGTGGATGTGGATATTCTATGGATTATATTGTTTCTGGATAATGAGATATGTTCCGTTTGTCCGTGTTCTTTCTGCAATAAAGGATTATGTGCGCCAACGCAATCTTGTTTAATGACTGGTGAATGTGCACTGCGGGGGTGAGTTATATTGTAAGACAGTTAGATAGCTCAATTGACACACCAGGAGTATCGTTACCTAGACAACGACCATATCACGCACTTATCATCAAGAACATCGTGATAGTGTACATAACAGACAGAGATAATAGACACAGACATGGTGTACATACCCTACAATGATCTCCACTACAGTAAACGGATATCGCAATAGAAAAATCAATGAGTACATTCTCCTAAAAATACGAGGGTAAGTTAATATGTAAGTCGCAAATGGCTGTCGAAAAATAACTAAATATGATAACAACTTGAAACAAGTTTATGTTTATACATACAGTGTCCCTTTATTTTTCAATATAATTTCCACCAACATTGGTGCACTTATCTATCGTTTTATCAGTCCTCCCAAACCGGCTGCATAGAACTGCGTGCTCTGTTTTAAAAACCACGTTTTCACTTCACATTCAACTTTCCTCCGAAGTCGGAGAGTGTCTGCCTGCACAGCGAGGCACCACCAGTCTGCACACCAATAAGCCAGACATGGGACAACGGATACTCACGCAAGTCTCAGGTCCTGAATGACATCACACTGATGTTGGACAACAGGATGTCTTCATCCGACATACAGGACTTCGCGCTGGAGTTCACAGCCAGCGAACACAAGCAAGCAAGCAAGCAACATTCAACTTCGGCGTCATTCGCGAAATGTCTCCCGCCTAGGTGGGTTGTCAGTGTTTATGCTGACAAATGTTTGTCCCGTAAAGCGGTGCATAGCTGGTTAGAAAAAAGTTACGATGGCGAGTCATTAAGTAAGTCACAGTTATGTGGGATGGCCGGTAAATGAAAACGAAGCACCGAAGTTCTATGCAGCCTGTTTAGGTGACTGATAAAACGATGGGATAAGTGCATCAATGTTGGTGTAAATTATGTTGAGAAATAAAGGGACAATGTATGTATAAAAATAAACTGGTTTCAAGTTGTTATCTTGTGTAGTTATTTTTCTACATTCATTTGTGGCTTACTTATTAACTTTCCCTCGTATGTATACTACGACACAAAGAATCGACGTTTCGATTATAATAATCTCGATCAGGAGCAACACACACATACATGAAATTAGAAATGTTAATAACATTAAAACACAAACATAACCAGCTAACCTTTCGTTGCTGGGAGGTCCAACATATGCAGAACAGAGAAAACTATTTTGGTCTACACCCTCTCAATCTGAAGACAAACTCAATGGGGATGTCAACAAGCTGGTTGGGACTTTTGTTTTCTTTAGATTTATTTATACTGACGTTTGCAGGTGTACGAGGAGGAAGATGAAGAAGGACCCAGCATGGATCTGGGATCGATCCAGCCTTGTACAAGTGGTACAAGGTATTTGTGGGCATGTCCTGGGGGTTGTCTAGGGAGGGAGGGCCTAATTAAACCTAATTAAACTGTGACAGACGACCAGATACACAACCGCCTTGCTATGTGTGACGAAGGGATGGACGGATGGATGGATGGATGGATAAAAAAGATGGATAGATAGATGAACAGACAGACAGACAGACAGACAGACAGACAGACAGACAGACAGACAGACAGACCGGACGGAGGGATAGACTGATGGATAGACTGATAGAGGGATGGATGGATGGATGGATGGATGGATAAATAGATAAATATATAGATGAGTAGATAGATAGATAGATAGATAGATAGATACATAGATAGATAGATAGATAGATAGATAGATAGATAGATAGATAGATAGATAGATGGACAGGCAGACAGACCGGACGGAGGGATAGACGGATGGATAGACTGATAAACAGATATATGGATAGATAGATGGATAGACAGACAGACGGGACAGAGGGATGTACGGATGGATAGATAGATAAACAGATAGATGGATAGATAGATGGACAGACAGACATACCGGACGGAGGGATAGGTCGCTGGATCAGCAGCCGGATTTTCATGTCTGCATTTTCTGTGTAGTTGGATGTAAACTGAAAAGGACGTACAGAAATCTGTTGGCACTTGTACCCACTCCTCGCCAGGTTCTAAGTACTCAAGTGAACACACCTGTTGAAGAATGTCTTCGGCTTGATACACCCACGGCGCACCTCTTTTTAACCTGCTGCACTTTACCTTCTTAATCTCTCTATGCTGTGGATGTTGTGTGTTTGCTTTGACTCTGAGGTAGACACGTGCTAGGAAAACTTGTATTCTGTCCCACACGGTTGGAAAATCAAGAAGGTAGTGTATCACCCTGCATGCTGTATCTCCTGTACACCTACGTTTAATACGCATAACGTCGTTCTGTATCCTTTCTATCTGCTTATAGCTGAGAGTCAGGATCGCAATCTTATATTCAAAAGCAGAAAGGATCAGACCCTCGTATAAAAGACATAGATGGCGCTGCTCACAGTTTGCCATCGCCATCATCGCAGCTGATTGTTCTATAAAATATGGGTCTAACACCATGTATCCAATACACCTCAAGGTGTGTAAATCATCATCATCATGTGCCATGCCGATAAGCGTGGGCGTTCATGTTTCGCCGTATCACACGATCACCAGTGTCGTGGATCTGTGTTCTTGTATCGGTCATACCACGTGGCCAAGCCATCCTGATATTTATGAATTCGTACACACCTATTGTGACACACGTGTTGTTTGGCGAGCATAGAAGTCGAGGGAAAGCATATATATATATATATATATATATATATATATATATATATATATATATATATATATATATATATATATATATATATATATATATATATATTAGAGGACGCACTAAACAACATACAAATTGAAAGCAATAGTTACCGACCGGGATTCGAACCTGTCACCTCCAAATGACAACAGCTCCTCGCTGCAGAAACAAGTGTACTTTGACGCATGACAAATCAGGCACCCCTGAAAACGTGTCTTCATTATCCAGGTCTATCATCCACATGCACCAACAACTATAGAATATGGGCAGAGTTCGTATCTAACCATTGAAATAGCACCATAGGCCACAGAATTTTATATTAAACTAGCCCCCCCCCTCCCTCCCTTTTGAACTTTCCCCCTCAATCTTGCCAGTTGTCGCCAAGTTGTCCAGTGTATTTCGTCGCACAACGTGTCTATAACACTTGTGACTGTCTACGTCTAATTTCTATAATCAGTTTACGGTTTTCATTTGTTTCTGGTAGGACTTGGTAATTGGTTTTTCTGTCTAACCATGATATTCTTTGCATTTTCCTCAGAAACCACATTTCCACTGGCATTAGATATTTTTTTAGATTGTCTGCTCATTGTCCACGCTTCACATCCACACAAAATTACAGGTTCTATGTAGCACTTCAACACTCTTTTTCTCGTTCCAGTTGACATCTTTTTATATTGGTCAGTATATTTTCCATCTTGCAATAACGACTAAATGTATAATATTTATTTCCTCTCATAACGTGCCCAAAGAATCTGGACAGAAGGGTCCTTTACTTTCATGCATATAGGATGAGTGTCCACATGGCAAAGTGACCAAGCCACCTGCCATGCACTCCGACATTTTTGGGTTCTTTTTAGGACTCCGCAATTGTGTTCATGGGTGCAGTGTCTTCGTAGACCTCTGGGCGTTGTCACTGGAGACACGGAGTTCGTGCCCTGAGCTATGCTTTCGGCAGGGGCTCTGGGAAGAGAGACTAATTCATTTAGGATAAAACCCAATATAATATACTCGACCATCATGCCTTTAAACCTGACTTTGTAATCTAAGCAAAAAACCGCTTTTTATTATTATTATTATTATTATTATTATTATTATTATTATTATTATTATTATTATTATTATTATTTTGCGCGTGGATTAGCTTTCTCGATTACCAGTGTCCCTCACCACTAGGCGAACCCACTCCGACTTCAGAGGCACTTGTAATTTACGTCCCCAAGTCAAGGACTAGAAGTCAACATTTCAGTCCAACTGACCGGTGTAGGGATTGAACCCCCTACCTCGACATCAGCTCACCGGATGTTTAAGAATACTCGTCCTTATCCATTCGGCCATGCTGACCTTCATACATTGTATTAAAGAAAAGGAACACCATACGCAATGCAGTCTTGAGTAGTATATAGGGTCTCTAGGCACCCCCACTGAGACATGCGGTATGAGCCATATGAGCCATGTCTCATTCTAGTCTCATGTCTCGCCTATGCCTCATGTCTCGTGGTGGGTGGGTTGTGGCCTGCCTCATGCCTTCCAGCTCCTGCTCGTTTTTTAAAGTGTCAGCTGTCGTTTTTTAATTAGAGCATCGGGGTTAACAATGGAAAGATCAATTAAACTATGGCGCCGGGTTTGCTAATTGATTCAGAATATGTCAGCCGGTGTAATGCATTAATTACTTCCCGTTTTGTATAGACGACATAAGAGGTGTCAGGTGGTCGACAAACACGCGGAGTCGGGTGGTAAAGTGAGTATAGTCGGGGTGCAGGGCAGTGAGCAGGCTCGGTCGGACCAGGTAGGCTCAAACCTAATAAAAATGCTTGACATGCGTAACTAGGTGGTCATTCGTAGTCATGGATCCTAGATGGAAACACCCGTTTACTTCCTTGATCGCGGGCCCAACGGGATGCGGTAAATCCGTCTTTGTACAACAGTTCCTGACGCATCTCCCAGACATGGTCGTCCCGATGCCAGAGGAAATTATATGGTGCTACGGAGAATGGCAACCAATGTACGAGACTATGAAGGGTGTTCAATTTAACGAGGGACTGCCCGACGTGGAAAAATGGACAGGTGATAGACGTCGGCTAGTGGTCATAGATGATCTAATGTCCGAGACAGATGATAGGGTAACTAAACTATTTACTAAGGGTAGTCATCATCGTAACCTCAGTGTCATGTATATAGTCCAGAACCTCTTTGGTAAGAACAAAGAACAAAGGACAATCAGTCTGAATTCTCATTACCTAGTCGTGTTTAAGAATCCTCGCGACGGGGCACAAATTACGAGTCTGGCCAAACAGATGTATCCAGGTCGCGTGTCATATGTTCAAGATAGTTTTAAAGACGCGACAGCGACTCCACACGGGTATTTGTTATTCGACCTTCGACAGGAAACACCGGATCAGCTCCGCTTACGCAGTCATATATTTCCTGACCAACACCAAGTTGTCTACGTCCCCAAGTAATATGTCCAATCGAGTGAAACGTCACGGGGCCATGTTGCGCTTTCTGGGTGAGGCAAAGCCAGCCGCCGTAAAGGCCGTAATTAAAACGGCTTCCCCGGAGCTCGTCCAATCAATATGTGAATGCTGTCACAATGTCTTAAAAGGGAATGTTCCTCTGACCCCGAGTCAGAAGCGCCGGCTGCAGCGACACAAAAACAGTCTGAGAGCGCTCACGGGTAAGAAAGTGTCGCTCAAGAAAAGAAAACAGATTCTCCAACAAGGTGGTTTCATTGGCGCCTTACTCGGCCCCATTTTAAATGTGCTGAAAAGCTTGATGGGTTTTTAATGGCTAAGAAAATGCTCCTGATCGACCCTCGACTGCTAGAAAAACCCTATACACCACCCGACACACTAAATGATAGCCTGCGTGACTTGGGCCGACAAATGCGACAAGTCTTGGAAAGTGAAGATTTACCACCGCGTGAAAAAGCCCGAGTATACCAACAAACCTTGCAACGGTACCTGAATCGACTAGATCAGTACAGACACAAGCCTTTAGGCCTAGTGGATATCAAGGAACAAAAACCCGAAGTCAGGACTTTACCGGCAGCCGTCGTCGAGACATCCAGTCAAATAGCCGAGACACCTAGTCAGCCTATTCAAGTAAACGAGCCCAAGAGTCAAGTAACTGTCCATACGCCATTAACAGTCAAAAGTCAACTAGTCGAGACCACTCCGCCGTATAAGCTCAGGCGAAGCAAGAAGAAGAGTAGGATACCTACACCCAAGTGGGAAAAATGGCCGCGCAATTAAGAAAGTATTACTATGACCCTAAGAAACCCGGAGCCTATGGAGGGGCCTCCGCCTTAAAACGAAATACTAAACTGAAGAAAATAGAGGTTTGGTTACGACATCAGGACACGTATACCTTGCATAAACCGATCCGTCGTCGTTTTCAGAGACGGCAGACCATAACGGGTGGGATAAATCAACAGTTTCAAGCCGATTTGATAGATATGAGACTATTAAAAAGAGACAACGATGGGTTGTCGTATCTCGTGACGTGCATCGATGTGTTTAGTAAATATGCCTGGGCCATTCCAATCCAGAAGAAAACGGGGAAAGCGCTGGTGGAGGCTGTGAGTAAAATCTTTGAGGATAGACAGCCGATAAATTTTCAGACCGACAAAGGTTCGGAATTTGTCAACCAGACCTTCTTAAAATTTCTGAAAGATCGAGGTGTGCATTTCTTTACTACCGAGAATGAAGACATTAAGGCGGCTATAGTGGAAAGATTCAATCGGACCCTGAAAGAAAAAATGTGGCGCTATTTCACCAAGACCAATGCACTGCGCTACGTTGACGTCATAGATAAACTGATCAGAAACTACAACAATTCATATCACAGAAGTGTTCGCATGGCTCCCAGACAAGTCAACTATACTAATCAAGAAGATGTGTGGAATAACTTGTACAGTAAGACAGACATGTCGAGAAAAGTACATTTTACACCCGGGGACCGAGTCAGACTGGCGCAACCCAAACAGCCTTTTAAAAAGGGTTATATGCCGTCGTGGACAGAAGAATTATTTACCGTCAGTCGCATAAACCAGACCAGTCCGGTGACATATGTACTAAAAGACGATTCGGGGGCAGAACTACAAGGATCATTCTACCGCGAAGAACTTCAAGCAGTCGGAGATAAGCAGGTGTATCGTGTTGAATCGATCTTACAAGAAAGGCGAAGGAGAGGTGGTGGTAAAGAGTATTTAGTGAAATGGTTTGGATATAATTCGTCATTCAATAGTTGGATCTCAGACCTAACTAGATACCGAGACTAAATGGACGAAGACATTGTGGAAACTACTGTACTGCGCCCACAAAATAACTCACCCAGCGAAAGAACCTCATTCTGGCCGTTTTTTGGTCAACGGGTGCCGCGAACAGAGATTGTCTTCTTCTGTCAGATGGTAGTTATATATACCATCATTGCTGTATCACTATTCAATCTGTCTCGAAGCGACATCGAAGCAACCGAGGGTAAGGTGTGGATTGCGCTAATGAGTAGTTGTCTGGGTTACATGTTACCTAACCCTAAACTATGAGTTTCTACGTGACATTACCGAGCAATGCTTCACCGAATATGTTTCCCAACAACACTCCAGGTCACTATTTCGTCACGTTACCGCAGACTATTGAGGTGAGTCAACAATACGAAGTGGGTCTGGCCGAAATTCAATTTCCCAAACTACTACTGCAACGTGCTAGAGAATGAAGTCTGGATAAGATACACCGCACCCAATGGAGAAGTAGTAAGAAAGACATGTCCTCCAGGTCTCTACAACTCACCAGACACATTTATAGCTGCGCTGAATCGACTAATGAAAGATCGGAAGGTGGACGACCAGCTCTGTGTTCTATTCCATTTCAACAAGGCAGCAAAGAAAGTCAGTGTAAAAATACTCGAGCCCGGGGCCACTGTTACCTTTAGTGAAAAGTTGCAAGAGATATTAGATATAATTGAAGCTGAAGATGTAAATAACGACCTGCAAAATGTCTACGTCTACTGCGATCTCATAGCGGCAAGACCAGTCGGAGACGTCATGGTCCCACTACTAAGAACGGTCCCGATCATGAATCAGCTCTCGAACTCGGTGTTTCGCGCCTACGACAAACCCCACTATGTCCCACTGAGTCGGTACTCTTTCGACATGGTGGAAATCCTTTTAACCACCGATACGGGCACAACGATCTCATTTACAGCTGGAACTTCAGTGCTAACGCTACATTTTCGCACTCGGAAACAGTCAGGCCTGGAATAATGGTGAAATACGTGGCGCTACGTCGAAATCCCAAACTGTACGAAGACTTTTACTGCAACAAAACTGGACATGGCATGCCAGTGTTTGTGGGTGGTCGGAGTCAGAGAGGCCGTGGTATCGGTAGTTTCTTCAGTGGTCTCGGTCGCACGATTCTACCCTGGTTAAAGACAGGCGGTAAGGCCTTACTCAGAGAAGGTGTCGGTACCGGACTGAAAGTGGCCCAAGACGCCTTAGCTGGTAGGAATGTTGGGGAAGCCTTTAAAGAACACGCTAAGCAAGCCGGTCAGCGCTTACTGAAAGGAGCTGTCGAGCATGTTAGCCAATCAGGTAGCGGTATTAGAATAAAGAGACGGGCAGCGCCACCTGATAAACCTAGTAAACGTATAAAACTAACCCCCGCAGCTCGCCGAGCTCATAAGAAGAAGTATTCGGATATCTTCGCATAATGGCTCTGATTCACCCCAACTCTTGTGAGTGTCTTAATTCTGGTCTGGATCTGTTCACTGTGCCTCACACACAGACGTCGGTAGAAGAGGGGCAGTGTGTGGAGATACACCCACTCGCGTCACTAGCTCCAGGCGCACCTATAGAATTTACCATCTCTGGTGCCAGTGAAGAGTATCTGGACCTGTTTAACACTTTCTTACACGTCAGAGCTAAAGTCACACTACCCAATGGTGACAAACTACCTTCCACGGCCGACGTCGCTCCAGTCAACTATTACCTCCACAGTCTGTTTTCTCAAGTAGACGTCTCACTCAACGACACGCTAATCACGCCCAGTGAAAATACATACCCGTATAGAGCCTACCTGGAGGCCACTCTGAACCATGGAGAGGAAGCCAAGAAAAGTCATCTCTCAGCAGCCCTCTATTACTATGATACAGCCAAGTTTCTCCATGAGACTCAAGGTGATAACAACAAAGGATTAAAAACAAGACGAGAACTGGCCAGTGAGAGTCAAGAAATAGATATGATGGGTCGACTACACGCCGACATTTTTGTGCAAGACCGCTACATGATAAACGGCGTGGATGTGAAAATTAAGCTGACCCCTTCGAAATCCACCTTTAACCTCTTGGCCCCCGACGGTGCTGTTGGTTATTCATCTATTATAACACATGCCACTCTGGTGGTTCGTAAAGCCAAACTAAATCCGGCCATCGCTCTCGCCCATGAGAAAGCATTGATGAGAGCCAACGCGAAACTACCGATCAAGCGTGTGGCATTGAAAACACTAGCTATCCCACAAGGAATGCTATCTCAAACCCAAGACAATCTGTTTATGAGTCAAACACCCACTCGTATAGTGATTGGTCTTATTACATCAGCCGCCTTTAACGGTACCTTCAAGGCTAATCCTTATAATTTTCAAACCTTTGGACTGACGTATCTGAACGTAACTGTCGATGGACGATCGGCCACCAGCAAACCGTTAACCATTGACTTTGAACGTAATCAATATGTACGAGCCTTTTTTGGTACCAATCTAGCCATGGGTCTGGTGGGTAAAGATGCCGGTAATTCAATTGATTATACACAGTATAAGCATGGCTATACTCTGTATGCCTTTGAACTGAGTCCCAGTTTACTGGACGGAGATCAGTTTGAAATGCCGAGGAGCGGTCCTCTAACACTGGAATTTAAGTTTAATACACCCACCCCAGAACCATTACAAGTTATCGTCTACGCCGAGCACGACGGAATAATTGAAATTTCCAAGACCAGACAAGTACTAACAGATTACGCTTCATAATGGATACAGAACAGATTACCCACATACTCTTAGCTGATAGATATGTTCGCCGGGTCCAGATCAGAGTATGTGCTCGCGATCAGTTGCCTAGACAAATAGATAGAACTAAACCAGTTGCTTTGGTGGTAAACACTGACCCTAGTAATCAACCTGGGTCCCACTGGATTGCTCTGTATTATGACGGGTTAGGCAAATGTGAATACTTTGATTCTTTTGGTTTACCACCCTTACATCCCGACATAATAAAATTTGTGGAGAAACATTCGGTTAGACCGCTAATGTACAACACGCGTGTCTTACAGGATGTACTGAGTAACACCTGTGGTCTTTACGCTATCTATTTCATCAAGCGGAAATGTCGTGGGGCGAGTATGCCGCGTATTCTGCAGGTGTTTTCAAATAAACAAAGGGTCAATGACCGGCTTGTAGGTCGATTAGTCAGCCCGGCCAGAAAGGTCACGCAGCTGTTGCCAGTTAATGTAGGTCAACTGGTTTTGAATAGTTCTCGTTGAAACCGGTTTATCAGTGGCTCAACTACGGGTATATTAACCCGTGGTAACACTCGCTTATTGTGAACCGAAGATGACTACCGAACTCAAGACCGTGCCTGCCAACTGCGTCTATATGACTCGTGGCGGTGAAACTGTTCGACCCGTGGGGGATGGTGTCAAGGCAGTATTTGTTTCATCCTTCAGAGGTGCGACTACATTGCATGTTCGTAGCTTCTTTGGGGAATCTGATAAAAAGTATCCCACAAAGCAGGGTCTGACATTTACTCGACAGGAATACGAGCAATTGATATCGATGCAAAGTGGGATTCTAGCTGATTTTGACAGACTCGCAACTGTACCAGGTCCTAACAGTGTTCAAGTCAAACAATTCACTAACCAACGTAAACCAGGGACTAAGCGTGCTCAAGCCAAGCCAGTCACTAATGATATATAAAGCCAACCAGACTACCAAGCCGCCAACATTTATCCCGTCTACAGTATTCAACCAACCTACCAGATGTGTGACGATTCAAATAACCAGATGTCAGCCTACCCAGCAGGCGATAACTACACAGCCAATGACAACTATCCCAATATGTTTGATGTACCCGACAGCCAGCTGATTAATGGTCAACCAACCTATAGCCCGATGTGTGAGCAGAGCCCACCAGCAAAGAGAGCAGCTACCGATGACCAAGCAGATAATTGTATAACACTAGGGGACCCAAGAAAGAAGAGACAACGTGTATAACTATTCGTCTATGAAAATAAAAAAGAAAAAACGAAAAACTTTGACTTTGTTATTTTTTTGTTCCATTATTGTATATAACCGGCTCCGTGGCCGAGGAGTTAGCAGCTTTCCCCGCTAACTCCGAATACTCTCGTCACGTGACGCGACGAGAATTAGCAGTGGTTCGAATCGCAAAAGTGACTTATGAGAGTATGGAGCCGGTCGCTCAGAAAGTCGTGGCGTGCTGATGAGCGTAATCTAGCCTAGGAATCAACATACAGCTGAAAGATGCTGGTGTTGACCGCAATATCCTGAAACAGGATGGAAACGCGAAAAAAAAATAATTATTGTATATGTTTGCAGATCTGTTGTAGTCCAATGTATTGGTATCTCTTTGTGGTAATGTACTTGTGTGTATGTCTCTATTCTTGTGTGATATTGTTCTTGGTTCGTTTTGTCTGTCTCAATTGGTCCACAGCTTTGAAATCATTCAACATTGATTCAACATGACAAACAACCTGGTGCTACAAACCACGACGAAACACGAAAGACGAACACGGGATGAAAACGGCATGAAAACAAGGCAAGAAAGAGATGAAAACGACAGTCATACCACTGAAATAAACAACAAACAAAGCACTATTGGTTTTCATAACTCTTTTATTTTTCAGCAAGTCCACTATGGGATACATATTCAATAGTGTACAAAATATATTCAACAAATATGACAATGGTAGTGATATCACAATGTATATTTTCAGCGCATTCAATACAAAATACATTAAAACGTTTCAATATTTTTACAAATAGTATTCAGTGAAAATCCAACAGGGGAAACATGTGACAGTCAACAACTTACAAAATCAATAACATAAAGTAACAAAGCATAAGCAATTTTATTGTCATAACACTCACTCAACAGTTTGCAAATCATAAGCAATTTTATTGTCATAACACTCAACAGTTTACAAATCATAATCAATGCTAAATGAGGATTTAAAAAATATGTACATCATTATAAAAAAAAGTACAGTGCTATGTACACACACAAAAGTATTTACATATCCACCTTATGATACATATTTTACATTAATAAGCAGCAACCTCAGCAGGACAAGGGTGTGAACGTTAAATGTCTAGCGGCGAGGTGGTGATATTGTCTGGGTGTACTTGTCTTTTAATGTATAAATAAGATAGAGAATTTCTGTGTTGTGTGTATGTGTACATGGCAGAGTCTTGAATTTTGAAACCGACATTTGTCCCCCCACTAGCTGTCTGTGTGTCGAGTACCTCTAAAAATGTGTCTTTGTTTAAGTGAGCATTGTGTTGTTTGGTGAGGCCTTTTGTACTTGTTTTATTGTACTCTCCGTAACAATGGTATGTTTTACTGCACAAGGACACCATTCCTGTCCCCTCATATTCTAATTTAAATAACCCAGGGGTTCTCCTTCCATAGATTCTAACACTCTTACAGGCCTGACATGTATCATCACTAACTTCATGACTGGAGCATGTCTCGGCCGGGAACCATGAATTATAGACTTTAGTGTATTCTTCTCTAAGGTGTGGTCTAACGGCTTCGGCTAGTGTGGGTGTGCTTAGCGCTAAATACAAACTGTCTGTATCCATTTAACATAACTGAAAATCTTGCCTATCAATAAATGTATCTATGAAATCATAATAAAACTCTAACATTCTTAATTTGGCGTACTGGTAAACGAAAAAGCCTATCTGTAAAGGGAGATCCCATACTGTCCTCTTTTTTAAGCATTCAACCTCACATATATCGTCGGTCAGTGGAGTCAATTTGTTAAACAAGGGATTGTTCACTAACTTGGTTGTATCAACACTCTTACAGTAAGATACATCTGTATGTTTGGCCTTATTGGTTAGGGTCTTGCCATAGGCTGCATTACCCAACAACTTCATCGTCTCGGCCTTAATGGCCTGGGTATCATCAATGTCACCTTCGCGTCTGGCATCCGACACTTTATCCCCAAAAGTTTTAAAGCAGCTAACAGGCGTGTACTCAATGATCTGGTATATGTTTGTGACCACTAAACCATTTGTCAAGTACCATTTTAATAATGGTGTGGCCAACAAGATTTTTCCAACGCTATAGCTACCTATAAGTGTCCATCTGGCACTTGTCAACAATTTATGTGACTCGGCGTACGTACGCATAAAGTCACCTATATGTTCTCTACCCACCTCAATGTTCTTGAAGATGGGTGTCATCTCTGAGAAATGGTCTCTAAGGTCAGCTGGCACCTCTATATCACATTCGACTAACCCAAAAAGTGTGTCGGCTTTTACAGCCTCTAGAATCTTCGTCTGGGTTATGGGGAAGCGCTCAAACCAGGGTTTGGCGGTTGGGAAGTTGGTCTTCATGAACTCTTTTAGGTCGTTGTCAGTCATTTTTAGCGAATGCCATTCACACTCCCACATTTCTTTTACAGTAACGTTAGCTTCTTTAACTAGATAGTTATGTATCTGTTGTGTCTTGGCAAATAAGTCTGTCAACTTTTTGTTGTTTACGGGGTTAACGTCTCTATTCTTGGTCAAGGGGCAGTCGGGGTGTCCGTGTAATAAACATCCATGGAATTGATAAGCTGTCTTATTCTTCTTATCCCATCCATCTACTCTAATATGCTTATCACCCAATGCCATTTCACCCCCACTAAACTGTGTTTTCAATTCTATCTGTTTTGTGTGTTGTACCCACGTTAACCACTCCCTACTCTGTCGTGCAAATTTGTTTATCTTGTGTGCTCTAAACCCATTGTCTGCTTTTCTAATAGTCGGGAAATCGGTGGGCATTTCTTGCATGATAGCCCACAGGTAGAGGGCATTAGCATCATAGCCTTTTACACTCTGAACTACTTTATCTTGTCTACCTCTAATGTGTGTTATGTCATTTTCATGGTGTCTATGAAAGATTATTGAGGGTCCCCCTACAATGTTGTTTCTAATAGTGTCATGTACCTCTTTCTGTCGAATACCACATAAAGAAAAGGAGATGTCTTTGGGGAGGGTCCTAAACAGGTATTTTAATGTGACCCCGGGGACAGAAATGGCATCCTTAAACATGTCTACCCCTAACTCACCGTAAAATGTAACCTGTTTTTGTAAGGCACTGAGAAAGGGATCGACATCTTTGTTGTTGTACCAGATTAGAAAATCTTTCAATGTCTTCATCTGGTACTTGCCCCAGACCTTCTGACATTCTTGGTACTCTGCCTCTGTAATGTTGGTGTTTTAAAGTTTGGAAAAGAAGGCTGTGTGTGGGGGTAGCTGTGTTTCCTTTAATTTATCTAAGTGTGTGATGTATTCATAGCAAAACTGGCCTTTCGTCTCGGTGATGCCATATGCCGCTAAATATTTTGCATAACTGACCCCTGGCGCTAAATAGTTGCTAATATCTAGGAATTTTAGCTTTTCAGTGGCGATACACATAAAGTTATTGTTTCTTTTCACTACAAATTTTAAAGGGGATTGTTTTACACAGTGCGAGATTAAAAACTGTTTAATTATGTTAAGATCGTATTTCCCTGAGTTGAATCCCAGCACCGGCAATTCCATTAGATAACCATCTAACCTATCAATTAGTTTGGTTTTCTGTAGTTCCTCTAATTTTTTATATACCCCATCGAAAACCACCCGTAGTTCTGAATATGCTTTCTCAGCGACTTGAGTTAGATACTCAAACATTCTGTCCACTAACGCCTGGGGGTCTCCTGATGAGATGAAGCATACAGGCGTTTCAAACCCGGGGACATTGGAAGCTACTGAACAACTAAGGGGTATGTGTTTAGCTAAGAATTTCGTAGATTTGGTTTCCCCAGGCAGCTTATTACTTTCAAAGTAACATTCGTAGTCGAAGGCGGCTCTGTATGGGTATACATAGCCAGGGTCTACTTTGAGCCCATGGTTTGACAGTATTTCACATATGGTCTGTGGTGGATTGTACACCCCGCCTTTGAACCATTCTTTTGTCTTACCCCCATTGCAGTTTTTACAGTGTCTTTCCATCCTTGACACCTTGTACCATAACTTCCCACACTTATCGCAACCAAAGGTCCGAGATGCCCTACTGATATCCTTAATATACAGGAAATGATCTTTAAACAATAATAGTCTAAAGGTTGCTTCATATTTCCCACTACTTCTAAGTTTGTGTGAGTGTATTTGGAGGATGTGTGTGAGTGTGGGGATATGTGTGGGTAGTGGGTGTGTGGGTGGGGGGTATGCGTTTGGATGGGTTGGATTGTGTGGGTTTTGGTGGGTAGTGATATTTGTGGGTGTTGGTGGGATGTGTGGATGGATGTGTGGGGGTGAAAGTAGGGGTGTTGGAATGGGTGTGGGGGATGTGTGTATGGGTGGAGGATATGTGTATGGGACGGATGCAGGGGATGTGTGTTTATGTGGGTGGAGATGTGTGGACGGTTTGAGGAAGTATGTGTAGGAGGCGGGGTTGTGTGGGTAGGGGATTGTGTTGGGTGGATTGGGGATGCAAGGGCGGGTGGGGAGAAGTGTATGGTGTGTGGGTTTGAGATATGTGTGCGGTGTGTTGGTGGGGGATGTGTGAATGATGTGTGGGTGGAGGGTATGTTTGTGGTGGTATGGGTGGAGGATAGTGTGTGGTGGGTTCGGGGAATGTGCGTATGGGTGGGGTATATGTATGGGTGAGTAGGGGATTGTGGTGGTTGGGGGAAGTATGTGGGGGAGTGTTGGTGGGAGATGTGTGTGTTTGGATGGGGAATGTGTGGGTGGGGGTGTGTGAGTGGCTTAGGGATGTGTAAGTGGGTGAGGGAAATGTATGTGTCGGAGTGGGATGTGTGAGTGGGTGGAGGATGTGTGTGGGGTAGGGGTATTGTGATCGAGAGATGGGTTGTTGGGGGTGGGGGTGTGGGTGCGTAGTGGAGGATGTATGCGTGAGTGAGTGTGTGTTGGTGGACGGGTAGGGAATGCGTGTGTGGGTGGGGAGAGGTGTGTGGTGTGTTGGTTGGGGATATTGTGTGGGTGAGGTATGTGTGTGTGGGTGGGGGATTTTTGTGGTGTGTGAGTGGGGGTATGTGGGGTGGATGGGTAAGGGTATATGTGTGGGTGTGGGTGGGAATATTGTGTGGTATCTGGGTGGGGATATGTGTGTGGTGTGTAAGTGGGGATGTGTTGGTGAGGGATATGTGTGTGTGTGGTGCGTGGGTTGGGAATAGTGCATGGTAGGAGGTGTATGTGATGTGAGGGTGGGGGATTGTGTGGTGGGGCATTAGGTTAAGGCATGTGTGGGTGGGTGGAAGTTGTATGTGTGGGTGGTGGGGTGTGTGTTAGTGGATTGGGGATGTATGGGTGGTTAGAGAGATGTGTGTGTGTGTGTGTGGGGTGGGGGTAGGGACATGTCAGTTGGTGGGGATGTGTGTGTATGGTTTGGGAATGTGTGAGTGGATGTGCGATGTGTGGGTTGGTGGGGGATTGTGTGCATGGGTGGGGAATATGTTGTCGATGGAGATGTGGCTGGGGGATGGGTGGTTTGAGGTGTGGGTGGGGAGAGGATGTGTGGGGTAGTATGTGTATGTGGATGGGCGTAGGATGTGTGGGTTGGTGGGGGAATGTTTGTGGGTGGCGAGTGTGTTTTGGTTGGGGGATCAGGTGAGGGCAGTGTGTGTGGGTGGGGGATGTGCGGGAGGGGGATGTATCGGTTGGTGGGGTATGTATGTGTCCCTTGGTGTGCGTGTGTATCGGTAGGTGGGGGTGTGTATGTGTCCCTTGGTGCGCGTGTGTGTGGGTAGGTGGGGGTGTTGTGTGGGTGGGGTGATGTATGGATAGGTGGGAGATGGGCTTCATAACATGGTAATTAGCCTTGTTTATGTTTACAACATTCATTTCACAATGTTTATTTTATCTTCCTATGTAAATGTATAATGCTCTTGATGAACGAAAGACGAGTGATTGGAAGGGCCGAATGTAAGACGGGCCTGCGCGCCCAATTTGTGACCCTAATAAAGTTGATTTGATTTGATTTGATTTGATTTGATTTTGTGGATCAGAACCTGGGTCTCGTTGAACTCAAAAATATCGATATTAAGACCAAAACATTGCTCTAAAATAGGCACGTCAATTAGCTTAATCCCGGGAAAATTAGTTAAAGAAGGTATATTTTGATGTCTTCGCCACTGCTCAGTTAAATCCCGTGTGTCTTTCATAAGATTCCTAATTTTAGCACCTCTAAATAACACCAGGGCTCTGAAGAAACAAAAATTATCTGTGTATGGTGTACCATATTTAGCGTCACGTTGCAATGTGTTAATGGCTTTATTGTGTATGATGTGAGTGGGAATATCAGTTAAGCAACAACCTATGGGGAACTCGGGAATATGAAAAACATAAAAGGATGTGGCCGCTACTGTTTCTATTGTGTACTTGGTGTCTGGTCGTTGTTGAGTAGCATATGTAAGAATATCGTGTTCGTGTACGGTGTTGATAAAAGTATCAAAGTCCTGTTTGTTGTTTATGAGATGTGGGAGATTTAGTACAGAGGCGTTGTTGGTTGATGCATGGAAGAAGTGAAGGTCTTGTGTCTCTCGGTGTCTAAGGACGCTGTGGTGGCTGAGGTTTATTTTGAAACGGTAGTTTGAGTATTGAAAATCTTAATCAAGGCAGAGGTCCAGTTGATAGGGTGCTGTGTCTCTGGACTAATAAAGAACGTGTAGATAGACAGATACTTGTTGATTTTGTGGTGTGTTTTGATGGCTTCCCAGTTGGCCCTGTATGTCTGTTGCATGGGTGGTGGAAGTTTGTGTAATGTATATAATTCTTCGGCTTCTAAAAGGGCTGCTTCCTCGTGTGCTAACTGCTCTAGAATATGTGTGTCTTGTTTCTGTTTTTTAGCATTGTGTGTCTGTGTTGAGGCTGGTCTTTTACGTGATGATGAGGCTGATGCTGATGATGATGGTGTTGATGATGGTGAAGGTGTAGAGGTTGATGATGATGCTGATGATGATGCTGATGATGATGCTGATGATGATGATGATGATGAAGGTGCGGGTCTAGTGTCTATGGCTGTCTGGTGGTATGTGCGTGTGTGTCTTTGTAGGTTGTATTTTCTATTAAATTGTTTGCCGCATATATGACATTTAAGCATTTCATCAATGGTGGCGTGAACTGTCTTAGTGTGACGGTTTAGCGTGTATTTTTCCTTGAATACTTTCTCACAGATAACACACGGGTAGCCTTCTTTCTGTTGAGGGGTGGCCATATTGATTTTTTGACGAAAATACGGTAATTCACGGTTAGGTGATTGATAGTAGCAGATTGCTACCAGATTTCTATAGTTCTACGGCCTTTTGTTTTTGTTAGTAGTAGATACAAGGATACAGTTTCTTTGTCTTTCAGTTGAACACGTACACCTGTGAAAGTAGCAAACACAAACCTGTTAGTGACCAGCAATATTTTTTACTTTTCATATTTTTTAATCATCTACTGAACGCTAAATAGATATGTGTGTAATATATTTTGCGCTGAGTTGCCACTAGGTAACCAGTGTCATTATACAGTTAATATGTATAGTCAATATGAAGGTAAAACATATTTGAGTTAAATTAATCACCTTCATTTCATTATAGTTGGATACCTGGTCTAGCAATTATATTTGACGATTAAGAACTCAGATGGTTTCGATCAAATTTTGTTAACGCTGAATATGAAAGACCACCAGAGCTGAGTGAAATTAACCGAGAGATGAGTAAATAGACACAGCTTGAGTAAAAGGACAACCACCGAATTAGTACAGAAGGGGACGCCACAACGTCAGTTTCCATTAAAAAAAAAAAAAAAAAAATTAAATTAAATAAAATTCTTTTATTGTCTTCATATCACTAGGCCATAAACCATTAACCTATGGTTATATCTATCAGAGTTACCAGTATTCACACAAACATACATATATACACATATATACCGACATATACATATATACACATATATACCGACATATACATATATACACATATATACCGACATATACATATACATATATACACACATATACTGACATATACATATACATATGTACACACATGCCGACATACACACAGACATATATACATATATACATACTCACATACTCACAGGCATGCATACATATATAAATATATACATACTTATATAAATATATACATACTTATATAAATATATACATACTTACATAAATATATACATACTTATATACATATATACATACTCACATATACACATACTCACATATACACATACTCAAATACATATATACATACTCACATACATACCTGAGCGTACTATTAACTCGTTGGTGGTGACCCTTTTGTTAGGTTAGACACAGGCAATACTGGTTGCCGACACTCTCGATTTTCTGGATGTGACCCTTCGATAGCTTAGATACAAGGCGATCTGTGAAAATAAGACACAAAACATTACTTTTCAGCTCCACCAAGAAACACACAGGTACAGGGACATGTACGCGTATATGACACTCTGTAGCTTTTGTGTTGTAATGTCTTCAAGCCAGGTTTTATAAGACTGGTCCAATATTGTTGTAACGGTTCACTTTGGTTTAAGAATATGCGCATGTACTTGTACATTATGAAATATTTCTTTCTTAGAGATAACTATTAATTCTAAGCCAGTTGTTCATTGTGGGCACCAATACCATCTACTAAAGATTCCCGCTCAGACTCACTATATCATTAACAAATAAACACAAGGGCATGAATAAGACGTGAATACGGTAGCCGTATTAACCATACACTGTTACAAACAATAGGTACAAGGCAGAAAACACGTGAACACGATAAGTTAAACCATAAACATAAGTACAAAAGCATGCAACCTTACACCCAGACACCCAGACACCTACGCACACAAACGCCTACACACATGCAGACATACATACGCCTAAACACATGCAGACGCCTACACACAGAAGCGCACACGCATACACACACACACATGCAGACACACATGCAGACATACATGCGCACACAACCACACACACACACACAGTCATACACACAACACAGACACACAGAAGCGCACACGCACACACATGCAGACACACATGCAGACATACATGCGCACGCAGTCATACACGCAGACACACAAGCGCACATACACTCACACAAACACATACACACATGCAGACATACATTTGCACACACACACACACACACACACACACCCAGCCGCCCATACACACAACCGCACACGCTCACACAAACACATACACACATGCAGACATACAACCGCACACACACACACACACACAGTCATACACACAGACACACAGAAGCGCACACGCACACACATGCAGACACACATGCCGACATACATGCGCACGCAGTCATACACGCAGACACACAAGCGCACATACACTCACACAAACACATACACACATGCAGACATACATGCGCACACACACACACTCAGCCGCCCATACACACAACCGCGCACACAGACACACCAGCGCACACAGACACACACGAACCTTATACTCACCCCCAGTAGTTGTGGACCAGGCCTGGTTTCCTCCCGATGTATCAGATTCATCTGGCTGGCAGAATATGAATTTTACAACTCGTATTCCACAGGTTTTATACACCCGATGTGTCCAAGGCCACCTGACACCTCTTATTCATGCACTGATATTGTATGCAGACGCCCACATCTGTCGTCTGTAATAATGTCTATAAGCCGTTGTTCCCAATTATGGGGAAAATGAAACCAGCGTTATTGATTTTTAACAGCTATCCCCAGTCTGTAATTACGGCTTTTGTCGGGAATATTTTGCTACAGCTGAAGATAAAAGCTAGAATTAAAAATGTCTTTGTACCGCATCGAAATATGTTACCATGCAGCTGGTTGAGTTATAAAACAAAAAGTTACTGACTTGCCGCAGCTGTGCGCCTATTTATGTATTGTGCTACTAAAGCACCGGTCGAATATAATTAACTTATCTTGAAATGCGCACAATTTCATTGTTGCGTTTGCCGAGTGTTACTACATCTGTTATGCGATAATCATCATACTGGTACGTCCCAGCTTGTGTGCCGTCTATACAAACGGGAAGATAATTAACGCATTACACCGGCTGACAATACACAGATGGTTTTAATGAAGGGACTATTTTGTCGCAGCGGAAGATAACATCTCGAATTTATAAAAAAGACTTTGTACCGCCAACTTTCATTACCATATTTCCTTGTTGAGTTTGATGAGAATTCGGTACGTTCTACCACAGCTGTTATATGATAAAGATCATGCGGGTTGTCGGGTTTGTTATGTCGTCTATACAAACGGGAAGCTAATTAATGCCTTACACCGGCTGACATATTCTGAATCAATTAGCTAACCTGGCGCCATAGTTATCGAGCTCATCTTCACTTAACATGCCCACCTAGTTCAATTGATCTTTCCATTGTTAACCCCGATGCTCTGATTAAAAACCACACCTGACACTTAAAAAGCAGGAAGGAGCTGGAAGGCATGAGGCAGGCCACAACCCACCCACCACGAGCCATGAGGCATAGACCCCCCACCAAGAGACATGAGACTAGAATGAGACATGAGATATATCTCATTGCTCATTGCTCAGTGGGGGTGCCTAGAGACCCTATATACTACTGTCTTGTCATTGTAAGTCAGAAAAAGAATTCCTGCATGTTACATAGAAAAAGGTAAAAGGTATGGGTGTGAATCCTGGACAATCAGTATATCAGCATAAAATGCATCCATGTCAGGCCTTTGTCAGATATGACAGCTACCGTATAACAGACGGCAGTTCCCGCTTACTGTTAGCGTCGAATGTTGGGCGGCGCTACCTAAACCCGACACCTCTCATTGTGCCAGCAGCTTATGGCGGAGGAGCGCAACTGGGAGAGTATAAGCCTCATCATGGTGCAGGGAAATAGAACCTATAGATTGCATGTCATGGCAAGGCAGACCAGGCTCTAAGCTTTGGTTGACAACTGGGCAAGGATCGAAGCTCCGACAGGCGGACAGTTAGAGCATTGCTTTTCTGATTCGGCAGCTTCTGCCGCTTGTCTTATTCCAGACATATATATGTTACCTTGCCTTTAGAGTAGACAAGTCAGGAGAGTGATCAAGCTGCGTGGGTAACACGTGGTCTCTACAAATTCAGCCAAGGCTTTGTGCTATAGTGAGGTATAACTCCATCTCTGGTCACCGGCAAGGGTTGTGGTTATTATGCCCCTTTGAAGCACAATGTATCAAACTATCGTCTATCAAGGCGGCGAGGTGCCAGTACCAGTAATAAAATGCATAGCTGCCTTTGAGATGTGGAATTATGGAAGAATGCAAAGCATTCATTAGCAGCTAAAATAAGCGGCCTAAATGTCTTGAGGGAGGTTAAGACACGAAGACAATGTATCACAAACATAAGAAAGAGGCAGCCATCATTTTTATTCTGGCCACATTATGAAAAGACAAGTTTATCCTGTCTTAGATATGTCATAAAAATGATGGCAGAAGTGAATGGGAAATAAAAATAAAAATAAAATGGCCAAAAATATTTTCAACATCATGAAATCAGTATTAACATCTAAAGAGATGAACAAAGTATTAAACATGAGAATTGTCAAATGTTATATTTGATAAGAAGAGATATGATCAGAAATGAAGAAATCAGGACTGAAGCGGGGGTTAAAGCAGCACTAGATTTTATTAGAAAGCAGCAAGTCAAATGGTTTGGCCATGCAAGTAGGTTACCAGTCAACAGCATACCACAACAAGCAATGATGTACAGACCAAATGGAAACAGAGGAAGAGGCCGACCACGTAAACGTTGGACGGAGGGAATAGCAGAGTCCATGGGAATATCGATATATGAAGAGAATAATTGGGCACTCTCACGAAGTTTATACTTCACCTCGACACCGCAAGGTACAAGAGGAACATGATGAGATGAGATGATGAGATTAGATACAGACGTCTCCCAATACCGGCCACCCGAAGTGGCTGCTGGAATGCTAAAACTGCCGTGGAATGCCCGCTGGTTTAATTACAACCGACGCAATAAATGTTTAACACGAAGCTCGGGAATGAATACAATATTTACACCCACCGTGTGTTCTTAAGTGTCAAATCCTGGATGTTGACTAAGGAACAGGATCAGTTAAATTGCAATCCGTGACATCAGAGACTGGGGTCAAGGCTGAGAACAATAGCAGGTGAGAAATGGGGTCATGGACAATGTTATATTCACACAAATATGTAGGTTCTTAGCCGATTCTCCGACTCAGTGAATAGTTAGACACGCAGTTTCATAATTTCCTGACACGACGAGTGGAGAGTTAGAAGAAATCAATTCCGGGCAATTTGGAAGCAGGCAGCTTTGCGTTGATATTGATGGTAGGGGTCATCAGTTAAAAAAAAGCCAAACTACTAACTTAAAGAAGGTCAGCATTGCCGAATGGGTAAGAGCTCTGGTTGCTAAACATCCGGTGCACTGATGTCGAAGTAGCCGGTTCGACCCCTACACCAGACAGGTGGAATAAAATGTTGACCTCGCGTCCTTGTCGTGGGGACGTAAATTATAAGTAACTCTGAAGTCGGAATGAGTTCCGCCTGAATTTGCTCCGACCGCTGAGGTACATCTTTGTGTATGTGGATGTGTGTGGGTGTGTATATGTTTATTATGTGCATGTGTGAAGGTGTATGTGGGAAGGAGTGTATGTGTGAGCTTTGCTTTGCTTTATGTATGAATTAAGGTATATGGAGAACGAACGAACGAACGAACGAACATACTTTATTTTCAAATGGTTAAGAATTGGGCACGCAGAGAGAGAGAGAGAGAGAGAGAGAGAGAGAGAGAGAGAGAGAGAGAGAGAGAGAGAGAGAGAGAGAGAGAGAGAGAGAGAGAGAATGAACGAACGAACACTGTTACAAATATACATCATATATAAGGCACCCATCGAAGTCCCAAATACCATTTCCACGGGGACAGCGTGGTAGAGACCTCCATCCCTTCTCCGAGCTCTCAAACCATAGGTTTATGCAAGGCTGGTGCTGGAACTTCAATTACGCGACGAGGCATCTTAGACTGTAATAGTTATTTAGTCGTGGTTCCATCTTCACGGAAAAGGGTCGCTCCATTATGTTCCGTTCCTGTGCCAGTGAATATCATACAAAATTCTCCTCACTGCCCCATGTGAAAAGTGGAATAGACAGGTGTCTCGACAAACCAACAGCTTGCACGGGTATTTTATGTATATTGCCACTGCCAGAATGCCAATACAAAAGTCCGCCACGAAAAATAGTTCATTCGTCGATGGAAGCGGTAGTCACTAGAAATCCAGCAGCCACACATTACTGTGTAAGGCAACCCAGTTAGTTCTGCGACCGGCCGGCCACCACTTTTCTGAAAATGCAGTCCAAGATACAGACAACCGTGGACAGATGTAAAAGCACTCCACGCGAAATTCACAGCCCACGGTGTCGCTCCACATACTCAACTCAGTAGCAGGGCGACATAACCATGCACTACCAGTCCAACGTGAGGAAAATGCGTAAGCAAAACGTAGCCATAAGCATAAACACCCCAGAGGCCTTAACAGTTCAACCGCCTATCATCTATGTTGGGCTGTAATCAATTCAATATCCAGCACAGATCAGACGGAAGGGCTGGCACTGGGACTTAACTGGTAATGTTTCTTTTGCGGGCTTTTGATATTTCATTATCAACAGGAGTCTCCTTGGCGAAGTAAATACTCCGTCTGCCTCGCGCTTCGAGGGTTGTGGGTTCGATTACGGCCTACGTCGTTCGGGTCACGAGTGCAGTTTTCTTGGAGACTCTTGGGGGTCGTCGCTGGAGCTTCGGAGTTCGTGTTTTGTGCGACGCTTTTGACATACGCCATGCGGAATAAAACCCGAGGCATCGAAGTTGATACTTTGACCCTCTAAACCTTTTTGAATCTTTTTTTTTTTTTAAATTGTCAACAGACTTGAAGTCAATTCCAACAGGTGGTAATACGGTGATAAAATCAAATTCAATCCACTAACTTGACGTTAGGGGTAGCCGATTCATGTGATGGAACCAGTGATCGTTCAAATACATGTGAAAGATTACATTCACCAAACTATTCCATGAAAACATAGATCAAGCAAAAGCCATACATGACACTAAAAAGCCATTTCTGTACACTACAGTCCCCATTGCGTTAAGCAAACTTATTCACACAAGACTGGCAATTTAATGTGGTTTTCATTGTCAGAGCAAACCTTTGCTCCAAGCTAAGCCAGTTAGCACAGCATAATGACGTGATGTGTATGGCCGCGTTACGTTAACGACTATGTGAATGGCCGCGGGACGCTAAACAATGTGTTATTTGGTTAACAAAGAAATAGATTCTGTGATTTAGACATTAATGAGCACGGTGAAATATTTGTGGTGGCAAATGGGGCCGAATAATAACCTTTGGAGGCCCAAAGCACTTAACATTTTTTGATGTCATTTTACCTACCTACCTATCTACCTACCTGTCTGTCCGTCCGTCCGTTCGTCCGTCCGCCCACCCGCCCGTCTGTCTGTCTGTCTGTCTGTCTGTCTGTCTGTCTGTATATATATAAACATAATTATTAGACAGCGCGATTGGACAATTCACATGACAGGACCAGCCTAAAGAATTCCCAATACCTTCTGTAAAGAACACTATTAACTTTCAATTTAGAACATTAGCTGGACAGATTTTACGAATAGATTTTTTAGAAGCTATTAAGCAAAATGTCGGTCTCTCTGGCCGAGGGGTTACAACACTTTCTCCGTAATCCCGTTTATCACGCAGTCTTGTAGCGGGCGAGAGCTGGAGGCAGTTCGACCCCCGCTAGTGACTTGCGGGATAACTGAGCCGGCCGCTCAGAAAGCAATGGCAAACTACTGAGCATAATCTTGCCAAGAAATCAACAGACAGCTGAAGGATGCTGCTGTTGACAGCGATGTCCTGTAAAGGATATGCGAATTTAAAAAAAAAAAAAAAAAAAAAAAAAAAAAAATTAAGCAAAATAATAAGTGCCACTTAAGGGAAATAGACGACAAACAATGTACAGTTTCCTGGATATTAAATTTTCCCTCGTTGGATGTGTCATCACAAGTTCCAAGGAAATGCGAATAATGATGGTGATCAGTCTGTAATAGGGTTGTGGAAAATCTCAACCCAGAACTGGAGTTCAATTCACCTGTTCCGTCCGCCCTTGGAAAACGTCGTTGGACACAATACTGTCACAATTATACTTATCTTGATCACAACTGTTTTAACATTATTCATCCGATTTAGTCATTCTTGACATCAGCATTACGGGTAAGATGTTGATCTGGCTTCATTAAGCAGTGCAGACTGGCCCCACGTGAACTTCAAACAGTTTCATTCTTCTTCAGTCGGCGGTGATAATACAGCAAAAGAAAGGGGGGGGGGGGGGCTGCAGCAAATTGAGAAACAGGTGAATCCTTCCAGTTACAATACGTTCTACTCACTCACACATCCCACCACCATAACATTCTTGGTCTTTTCAAATTTATTTAATCAGACGAATATATCTGGTCTGTCCGACAAGACACAATTCTTTTGGAAATAGAAATTCCTGCCTGAAAAGATTTAAGACCTATAAGCATTTTTCTAATAGAGGATTCCCATGATATACATTATCCTATTCACAGAACCTGTCCTCTTAGGATAGTACATGAAGCAAGGTATATAAAGCTCAGCGTCTGGGCACAGCCACATGATAATGAGAAGATGAATTTCACTAAACTCCCTCAGAAAGGAGTCAACAGATTTCTATTTACTCGAGAAGTTAGATTTCAAGTGAATTTTTAAGATGTTCTACATCCTATAGACAATTGGATCCAAAATAGCCTTGGAAAACGATTCAACGAGAACATTTTAAGAGATTTAGTAATTTCCTGATTATCCTTACCTAATGGTCGTCCCGACAAGGCAGATACAATACTTTTTGTTTTTATTTGCATATCCTTTACAGGACATCACTGTCAACACCAGCATCATTCAGCTGTATGTTGATTTCTTGGCAAGATTACGCTCAGTAGATTGCCATTGCTTTCTGAGCGGTCGGCTCACATACCCCGTAAGTTACCGATGCGTTTCGAACCATTGCTGATTCTCACCTTCATCACGTTACCTACGAGAGTATACGAGATTACGGAGAAAAGTCATAACCTCTAAGCCACGAAGCCGGCTATATAAACTTAGTTTTCTTACGTCATGTGATGTTAGTATATTCGGTATGTGATTCATGTTCCTCATTGTTCGTGACAGTTACTGAACGCATTTATATGACGCGTTATGTGTGTTTGTTGTTGTTTGTCCATCAAGAATGATGGTGACTATTCATTTCATCCAGTGGGGATGAAAGTATGGAGCCGTGAGTTCTAAGATGGCTGATAAGGCCTTTTTGATCGAAATATTCTTTGACAATGTGGACAAAGAATTCTTGCTGTTTCTGGAAGAGGATTTCCTGCAGTGTTTTTTCTGTCCTGCCTTTTCTTCCCAGCTCTTGCAGTCCTGGTTACCTCACACGTGACTGCACCTTTGCGTAATGATGCACGCCACGAATTTCGGTCTCTGGCTGCAGTCTCCCAGGTGTCATGATGAATTCCAAAAGCATTCAGTGAGATTTTCAGTGTCATAAAGCTTATATGACATTGGATGAAGAATGACTTGGGCAATGAATTGGATTAAAGTGAGGAAGAGTTGCGCAATTCGTCGACCTCACTCTCTCGCCTGAGTCCATCTGAGTCCAGTGGCAAGACAAGTAAAGACGACTGGAGACGAATACAGGTGCAATGGATGACCAGGGCGCTCTACGTGCCTTGCCGTGCTCATTACGTTACACAACGCTTTGCAGGTAAACGCCGTCTTGCCCGTTGAATTAGGAATGATTTCTTCCGCGCAATCTGCCGAATCCTGTCTTCACATGCTGAGTAGGCATACCCTAATTCACCGATCAGTTTGACACCAAATCGGCTACCCACGACTGGTTTAGCCAGCCGGTCACAGCTGTTGCCCGGGTGGTGGCCGCTGTCGAAAAATGTCGCAAATGTGTATATGTTTGCTGATAAAGGTTAGTCACCGAGCGTCATTTGTTTTCCCTAATTGTGCTATGTAAGGCTCCATTACATTTGATGTTGTTCTGGATTTTCCCACAATTCCCACAAGTTCTCCTAATTTCATGAGATAGTAATGAAAAAAGTATTTTGCAATTAGGAAAATAATCTGCGCACTAAAAAAAACTGTCAAATCCAGAGAGAAAAATAGCGCTGGGGTGGTATGTTGAACCCATGTATACTATTAGTAGAACTGCGGTAAAGCTGTGGACATTAAGTTATTTGCATATACTTTACAGGACGTCGCAGTTAACCCAATCATGTTGGGCTATTTGTGATTTCGTAGCAATGGCAAACTACTGAGCGTAATCTTGCCAAGAGATCAACATACAGCTGAAAGATGCTGGTGTTGACAGCTAAGTCCTGTAAAGGATATGCTAAAAAAAAAAAAAAGTAAGTTTACGTTCTGTAGTTTTCCATTGCTGTGTGAACCCATACCATTTTATCAAAACCAACGCAAAGGAGATCTGCTGCCAAAAATCCCCCAGCCGTTTCGAATGCTGTATGCATTCGTAACACCTTCGCCACAGAAATGGAAATGCCAAGTGTTACTAGAAAATGGAAAAAGCACAGTTATAAAATGCAGAGAGCACCGCGCAAAGCGCCAAATCAGTAGATCCAGTGATGACTTTGTAGGGGTTTCCGAACATGCCACTACTGGTCTAACGACGCAGTTTGAGGATGATCCAACGACCTTCAGACTGCGAAACATATAACTTGACCCCTTGAGCATCAGCGGCTAAGTTGATATCACGTAGAGACAGTGTGCCATGGCATTCCCGGACAATGAATCATTGCGTAGGGTTATTGTTACATTGGGCAGGAGGTGTGGGGAATGAGCAGCCGTTGTTGCAGAGTGTCCGGGAAACGTCTCATGGAAGACATTTCACACCGCGTGATTATATGCACTGATGGGTCTGTGATAAGAGGGAAGCAGAGTGGATGGCGTTTTATTGTAAAGGGAGCCTCCGTGGCGAAGTGGTCAAGCCATCTGACTCGAGCTCCGATGGTTGTGGGTTCGATTCCGGGCTGCGTCCTTCGGTTCACGAGTGCATGATTTCGGAGACTCCTGAAGGTCGTCGCTGGAGCTACGGAGTTCGTGCTTTGTGCGACGCTTTCCGCGCGCTGCGGAAAGAGATAGTCATCGTCTCTCAATCTCTCTCTTACTCTCTCTCTCTCTCTCTCTCTCTCTCTCTCTCCATCTTTCTCAATCACTATCTCTCTCCTTTTCACCCCTCTCTTTCTCTTGCCAGTCAGCATATTCGAATGGGTAGCAACGAGTGTTCTTAAACATCCGGTGTGCTGATGCCGAGGTAAGTGGTTCAGCCCCTACACCGGACAGCTGGACTAAAATGTTGACATGTCGTTCTTGACTTGGGGACGTAAATTACAAGTACCTCTGAAGTTGAAGTGGGTTCGCCAGATGGCGAGGGACATTGTTCACAGGGAAAGCTAATCCACACGCAACATTCAGTCCATCACTACTATAAATAGTGTTATGGACTACGCTTGAGTTCAAAGCGAGCGAGCGCAAAAAATCTCTCTCTCTATTCATCATCATCTCTCTCTCTCTCTATTTCTCTCTGTCTCTATATGCCACTTTTTCTCCAGCGCCCTCTCTGTCTTACTCCCCCCCCCCCTCTCTCTCTCTCTCACTCTCTCTCTCTCTCTCTCTCACACACACACACACACACTCTTTCCCCTCCCTCTATCTCCATCTCGCACTCTATCTCTTTCTGTCCCTCTATGTCTCACTCTTTCACTCTCTCTTTGTATGTGTGCGAGTACTTGAGCGTGGTAATAAGGTTATGTTGTAGTGTAACCTCTTAACGTCCTGCCCAACGTACAATAATAAACCTAAAGAAACATGGCATCACACATCTTTATATTATAATACACTCCATGCCACGAGACGCTGGCTATCATGTCTATCAACACCTCTACCTCGTGTATTCCCAATAATTTCTGACACCGCTGTTACTCCATACGAGTGAATCACCAAAAAAACGAGAAATAGATTGTGAGAACACGATTACAAGAAACAAAATGAACCTTGCTTCTAAAGCCTTCGTCAGCACAGAACAAACACACACAGATACACAACTACACGAAAAAACTACATGAAAATATTAAGGTTACTTAGCTGAATACGTCTTGAGCGGCTATAAATGGATTGAATTAACCGGATGTGTGGTTTAGATGGTCAAAGGACTAATGGTCAGTACCACCAGAAGCTCAATGATTGGCTAAGCCGCCCGGTGGGGGCGGGGGGGGGGGGGGCACCAGCATGTGAGCGAAAGGTGAAATTGGGTTTTAGAGCACTGTAGCCGGCTCTGTGGCTTAGGTGTAGCGGACGCAGTTCGCAATTTCGCATCCCGCGCACTAACCACAGCCGCGGGCGATTTGCATGTAGATCACCCCGCGTTGGCTCTCATAAAATAACATGAGTGCCTGCCGCTCAGAAAGCGATGACAGACCACTGAACGCAAACTTGCCAAGAAATCACAAACAACAAAAATAATACTGGGGCTGATTGGGACTCTCCGTGAATGACATACAACTAACTGTTATAGTGGATTATACAATTGCGGGGATGGGAAGGGTGAGGGTATGGAAGTTAAATGAAACTGTGTTGGACATTGAGACCGTGAGGGGAGAGTGAACCCAACTGGAAGATTAGCCGGTTTTTCAATGTCTTACTATCGCGTTTGTGAGATGCGCACGATTTGATTGCCGTGACCTGTATGTCGGCCACGCCACAGTGGTCAGAACTGTTGAAGTGCATGGATACCGGTTTCTGGGCATCACTGTTGATATCAGAGAGGTGTTGCCTAAATCTGTCAGCAAGACGAAGACCTGTTTCTTCAATATATTTCATGTCACAACGTGTGCAGATGATGGCATAAATAACGTTGCGACTCGTTCATGCCATACCATGACGTAAAATTGTCCAGCATCTTCTCTCTTCTCTTATCATCTTCTCTAAATTAGTTACATGTGTTTTCTTTACACCACGGCGCGATGAAGCCCATGATTTATTGACTGTTTGCGATTTTCTAGGCAATTTACTTTCGCACCTACGTGAAAATCAACTTAAGTCTTCTCCGAAATCGCCGGCGGCCGAGTTCAAGCCGATATGTCGACATGTTTTCCCAATGCAACTACCTGTAATTTGATAGATAATTCAACATATTTACTTCCATATTAAGAACTTTTAAGTCATAACTGTGACACACCCCTACTTCCCATTTTCCGCCATCCATTTTTATTTCGTCCAAGCTTACTTTTTGTTTGGCAATGAGTGATCTCCCTCGGGGCAAGATGGTGGGAAATCATTCTGTCGGTTAGGGCGAAATGTTTCTATTGTTGTGTGTTGCCGGGGCCCTTATTGGGAGCAAAGAATAGTAACACTGTTGCCTACCATGCACGTCGTAAGAGGCGACTAAGGAGGCTATGGTTCCGTCGCCCTGCTACTGAGTGAGTGTGTGGCGCGACTATGTGAACTGTGAATTTCGCGTGGAATGCTTTTACATCTGTTCGCAGTTTGTAGCGTGAACTGCATGTTCGGAACGATGGCGGCCGGCTTTTGCCTTTTCGGTTCACGAGTGCATTTTTCAGGAGACTCCTGGGTCGTCGCTGGAGCTACGGAGTTCGTGCTTTGTTCGGCGGGTTGCCCTGCGAAAAGAGACCTAGCCATATGGGAAAAATCCAGGTCAAAGAAGTCTTTCTGGTTAATGCCGTTTCCATCGACAATGAACTGTATTTTTCGTGGAGGACTTTTGTGTTGGCATTCTGGCGGCGGCATTATGCACAGTGTACTTGTGCGGGCTGTTGGCTTGCCGATACTCCTGTCTATTCCATTGTTCACACAGGGCAGTGAGGAGCATTTTGTGTGGTATTCACTGGCACAGGAACAGAGCATAATGGGGACGAACCGTTGCTGTGAAGTTGGAACCGCGACTAACTAACTAACTAGTTTCTATTGTTTTGTTTTGTTACAGCAGTGGAATGCCTAAACAGATTCAAGAGATCAAGGACTTTCCGATGACAGCCAGAAGGTAAGATGCCACACCTGTCAAGAACAAGGGCAATCTCAAGTACACTATGTTGTAGCAGATACTTGTACACAGGACTAACAAGAAGTCCTGGCGTACGAGTTTGTATAGACAAACAAGGCACACGTGAAAACAGGATGCCAGGCATTAAACGTCCTCCAGAAGAGCGGGCAACAAGTGTGGCAGGCCATTGCCACCTTGTTGTGTATGTGGAGATCAAGTTGCAGGATTTCACTATGGGGTTAATGCGTGCCAAGCTTGTAAGGTATTTCTCTTCGCAGTCTTGTGCGTGGTGACCAGTATAAATGTATTGTGACAGGTAACTAACTGTCTTATCGATCCCAGCAGAAGTAAATGTTGCCAAAATGTCGATGTCTGAAATGTTTGTCAGTTGGTATGTCAAAAGACAGTGCCTAGACCGTCCGTTACACATATCTAAAGAGAACACAAGACATATTATAATTCAAATTGTTGAATCAATTTAAATAAGAAGAAGAATCAGATATTGATAGAGAAATGCGTACCTGAAGCTTCTGAAGAATCAAGTTCATATTCTATGCAACTGGGAACTCTCGTAGAAGTTGATAAGAGAGGAGACACCAGGGGAAGCTGTCCCAGTGAACTTTCAACATTTACATATTTTAGCTTCAGTCCAGTTTCCAGATCACCGTCACCTTGCGTTCCTACTAGTGCCTAGTCATTGACTACACTTATGCCAACATTATCAGCAGAACTAATGTCATAATTACCTGGTTTGTCAAAAAGGAATGTGGCAAGAAAGTGGACACGTGGTAGCGTGTCTTGGTGAACATCAGAGCTCCCTGTCTCTGGTGGGACCTTGGCATCCGTTAGATAGCATGAGAAATACATTCAACTGACTTTCAAGTGAGGGACAAAGACGCTGCAAAGAAAGCAACAAGCCTTCAAGTCATATCCGTTGTGTCTGCCACAAATCTACAACAGGATCTGCTGTGGAATTACCATTGTCATGTCGTTGTGTCGGTACTACAGAGCTCAATGTGTGAAGTAAACCAGATTACTGATGTCTTTACTGCTATAGTTGGTGCTCAACTATCTACTTGTAACAGTTCTGTTTTCAACAGCAACACACCAAGATTGTAAAACTATATGGTTTGGACAAAGGTGTATGATACACTGTCATTGTTATAATGACATCTGTGACCCTGAGAATGGAAGCCGCCCTTCTGGTGTCCTATGTGAGCCGGGTTACTTTGGTCCTGGGTGTCAGATTGTGAATGTGGGAGTCTCTGTGGCGAAGTGGTCAAGCCGTTTGACTCATGCTCCGAAGGTTGTGGGTTCGATTCCGAGCCGCGTCCTTCGGTTTACGAGTTAAATGTTTCGGAGACTCCTGTGGGTCGTCGCTAAAAGCTGCGGAGTTCGTGCTTTGTGCGACGCTTTCCGCGCTGCGGAAAGAGACCGAGCCATATGGGATAAAACCCGGTGCAATGAAGTCGACCCTGTCGACTTTTAAGCGACTTTTGTGTGTGAATGTGGCGATCACAGACAAGAATGAAAGCAGTACTGACATCTTAACAGATGAGAATGATGCCACTTGTCATGACAATTTACATAAAACACGTCTTACACTAAGGCTGTCATCTCCACACATGACAATATGTTTTGGGCTGCATCTGAAACACTTCAGTCAGTTTGTGCGTTTCATAGTAGCAGGCGATAAGTCAGGAAACATCTTTAGAAACATGACTGTGTTCCTTGTGGATGCCAACACAGTGGCATCATACATGAACAGGTTCACCATTGAGGGAGCTATGGCAGCTGAAGTGTGTTCCCTGTATGTCGTTGGAGGTAGCCAGGTAGCCTTAAAGCAGCATACAGCGCAGATATGAGATTACTACTCAAAGTGTTGTCGCTTCCCAATGCCAGTGGATGGAGACTCAAGGAATGGTGACCACACATACAGCCATACGTGGTCAAATGTCTAGCAAGGCTGGTGGATGCTGCCATTTACTGCTCCATATGTGCTGCACAGAGTCGTCATATACAACTTTGAATTTGAAATGCAACGTTTGGGTGGGTTTAGACTAACTACCTTCAGTGCTGATGATACACTTCTGGATATGTACACAGACCTAAAGAAACGCCCGAAAATCTATTATATTCCCCTGATGTTAGACGGTGCTGTGAATAGTCTGCTAGTAAGGCGGGAAGCTTTAACTCTCGAATTGTCTGACCGCGTGCTCAACTTTTATGAAGTACAAGTTTACAGCCGCGGATGAGCTGATGCAGTTGGTATTAAGACTGAAGACAACAAAGGTGTAGAAGGTGATGCGTCAGCTGGTGACTAAAAGTTACATGGAACTTCCGGGAGAATTTTTCTGACTTCGTCTCAGAAGACTAAATTCTGTTGCTCAGGAGATCGCTGACACGGCGCGGTGGTGAAACTTGTAGGGAACGCGACATCTGTGAAGATGGGCTTTTGCCAACAGGGGAAAGAATGGACAATTGCTCAACATGTTCAAATATCATGGGAAACAGTTTGTATGGTTATTGGCAGAGATAAGCGACACCAAAGATATCATCTGGGCTTTCTCTTTGCACTAACACAGGTGGTGCAGTGATTTTGACTGTGTATTGCATTAAGGGAGAAGTGGCTGGCCGAATGGTTAGAACGCCGGATTCTCCTTCAGGAGACCCGAGTTCGAATCCTCGGTAAGGTGTGGGATTTTTTTTTTCTGTCGGGGGCAAAAAGAAAATCCTAACTTGCACAGTTCGCGGGGACTGCACTAGCCACGCGGCCTTAATTTCTCAGTATCAAAGACACTCCCCCCCCCTCACCCCCCTCACCCCCCTTGTGTATTAAAGGTGTATTGTATTAACGAAATCAACAACAGCTGGCGTTGACAGTGATGTCCTGTAAAGGATATGAAAAAAAACAACAATGTATTAAGGCAGGTCTCAGTGGCGATGGCGTTGCGAATGCGATTTGTAATGCCGCTTACCCACGTTCAAAACACAGCGGTGACCGATTTAGCAGTAGACCGTGTCGCGCTGGTTTTAACGTGTTGGTATGGGAGCCGGTCGTTCAGAAAGCAATGGCAAACTACTAAACGTAAAAACTTGCCAGAACATCAAAGGCGGCGGTAAAATGCTGGTGTTGACTGCAACGTAATGTAAATGATGTGCAACTTAAAAAAGATTGTATTATGAACTATGTGATATTTGATACATATTGTGTGAGAATTGTTTGTTGTTCCCCGTATACACTTATCTAACGTGTTCGCAGGAGGCTTGAGGCGCTGGAACTTCTTGTTCCCCGGTAGATGGGGCCTGTTAGCTATTACAGCGGTCCATCCAGGAGATGGAGAAATCCGATTATAAACCAACAAGTGTAAAGTGGACCGACGTGCCGATGGCTGAATGACCACGGGTGAGCTGGCAGTAAACGTGGAACGTCTGGTATGCGGGCGGGGCGGCGCCAGGCGTATGAACTACTGAGGGAATTCCCCTGACCCTTCCCTTGCACACAGGCTCTACCAGGGTGACCGGTTATTTTCTGCCTTCAAATCAAACCAACTATGGGAAGAAAAAAAGAATTATCGCCGAAGCAACGGAGTGTGTCCTTTGTCCTCGATACCTTTGACAACAGCCAGCAGGGAGAAAATTCTCCCTGCATAAAGCCATGGATATGGTCAAGGGTCATAGACTAAGACGAGGTAGGTCCTGGTTGGCACAGGCAGAAATATCTATACGGCAGGTGTGTGATCAAGAGACCATCAATCGTGAAAAAAAGTGGGTTAAAGTACCGGAAGACATGACGGACTGGCACAATGTAATGGTAACACTGGGTCGTGAGTGAAGAGTATGGGCAGCGGGCCGTACAGAGTTTGAGGTTAACATATGATCCAGAGTAACACACATCAATGTGACATAGTGATCTACAACAATGGGTCAGTGGTGTGAAACAGACCTAGTGGTTGGGGTTTTATTGCAAAGGCTAATGGACGAATCTTGAACAAGGAGTCTGGCACATGAGACTACGACCTCCAGCATGAGAATGGAGGTGGAAGCAGTAACAGCGGCATTCCGTTAGTTAGAGGAGATCACTGCAACACACATTGTATTCTTTACGGACTCACAGAGAATGCTTAGTAAGGTGGAGAAAGGAATGTTTCGTGTGGAATCGCTCACCTTGCTTCAGAGGTCTCAGATTGTAAGAATTGTGGGATGTTTGTTAGGCCATTCGGGAGTGCGGGGGAATGAACAGACTGATAGGCTGGCAAGGAATGCCACCTACTGGTGGTTGATTATCTATGGACAAGGGAGAGGTGGTCATGCGCCTGTGTGACCAAGTGGAGAAGGCGGGGGAACAGATTGAGAACCCGCGTGTGGAAAGAATGAGATTACGCAGGATCGGCAGGGGTTCTGGAAGATTCTCAAAACTGAGAGGGGAGACCAGGAGAACTTTCAATCAGATAGCGGTGGGAACGATTAGTAGTGCGACTTTTAGCTGGCGGTTGAACGAGGCGACAGAGCGCGTATGGGAATGTCCTGATTGCAGTGATGTCGGTTTTTAGCTCAACTCAACAAAACTTAACTGGCACTGAATATGTCAAGGTTGCATGGCGAGTGCGGTCGCAGAACTGTGCCGGTTATAATTTTATTTGTGTGCATACACACGGTGTTTGTGTATCAAGTATAACGATGACTATTCCTTCCATCCATTGAGGAATGAAAGTTTGGAGCCGTGAGTTCTAAGATGGCTGTTTTGGCTCGAAATGTTCTTTGACAATGTGGGCAAAGAAAGCTTGACGTTCAAGGAGTAAGCTCTCCTGTGGTGGTATTTTATCTGGTCATTGTTTTCTCACAGCTCTTGCAGTCTTGTTTGCTTCGCAAATGACTTCACCCGTGCGTAATGATGTACGCCATGTATTTAGGTCTTTGGCAGCAGTCTTTCAAGTGTCATAACGAATTCCAAAAGCTTTTAGTGAGATCTTCAGAGTGTCTTTAAAGTGTTTCCTCTGGCCGCCTAATGAGCGTTTACTACAGCTCAGCTCGCCGTAAACAATTCGTTTAGGGAGACTGTGATCTGGCATGCGACTCAAGTCACCAGCCCAGCGAAGCTGATTCTTCATTAGTAGAGTGTAGATACTGGGCATGGACGCTCCTTCTAGGACTTTAGTATCTGGAATCTTGTCTTGTCATTTATTCTTCAATAGCTTCCTATGGCAGACTGTATTAATTTCCTGGCGTATCGCTGGTAAACTATCCAGGATTCACAAGCATATAGCAGTGTGGATAATACAACTCTCTCTGTGTGTGTGTGTGTGTGTGTGTGTGTGTGTGTGTGTGTGTTTTACAATTACTACATGGAAGTAAGCTTCGAATTGGTCAAAGCAACCAAACAGAATAATATGAATTGATTGATTGATTGATTGATTGATTGATTGATTGATTTAGGAACCGACATCACAGCATTCGGGACATTCCCATAAGCGCTCCGTCCCCATCCTCAGCAGCCAGCGAAGAGTTCCAACACTAATAGTTCCAGTAGCAATCTGATTATAAGTCCGTCTCGCCTTTCCTCTGAGCGTCGAGCATCGGCCAGATCCCCTTGTCACACCTCGCTGTCTCATTCTTACCAGACTAAGGTGATCCATTTGCTCCTCCGAGGTGTACACGTGCTCCCACAAGGCCGCAACCACATCTGTTTTGAATTGATTTGTGGTAGTAATCTTCTTTGGCGATGAATAAATAAACATTCAATATATCGGCATGCCTAATCCTTCATCGATCTTTTGTGTATTTTATGGTAGACTGTTGCTAATATCCATTGGGACATACGTCGGTACGTGGACGATTTGTTATAAATCGCGCCAAATAAAATCTCGCTGGATTCGACGTGCAAACCCTAGAAAGATTATACGGATTATACTGACAACACAAGGTACTGTGAATATAGAAATAAATATTTATGTAAACACACACAGCTCTTCTGTTTAATCTTGTAAAGAAGTCCTGATGTGGTGTAGAGATAAAGTGACACTGATTTATTATGCCTTTGTTTCAAATCATTCACTGGACGCTATGGATGTTTGCAAAATAAAGACCGTTTGGTGTCACAGCCTGCTTTATAGTCTAGAAGTTAATATTAAACATGTATGAGTGCTGACTTTTATGGGCTAGTACAGATGCATGCATTGACAGAGATCAGGTATGGGCCTAGATAAGACAATTAAGATGTGCCATCTCCACATTCAAAGTCTCTTTTAGATTCTGCGGTACGAGTTAGAACGGGTTCATGTGACGGAAATACCCACATGCTATAGGTTGATGCATGCTTTGACGTAATTCAAAGCAGAGCAAGCACTAGACTGCTGGCCTTCTAGAAGTACCCTTCTGTGTTCTTATTGTCCGGAGTTGAATGCATAAAGGATATGGACGCATCTTCAGGGTAGAAATAATCATCCAAAGCCTTGCTGACGTGGGTTGGCGATCATGCCTCTCCACAAAATGCGATCTCCGATGGCATGGTTAAATTCGTGTTGTCTCCTTTCCATGCCATGACACAAGACAATCAAGAATCTTCTACCACTGTCTTCTTCTATCTCTCTTTCAGCAAATCTTTCCGGTTGTCACGAAGTGTTCCAGCTTTTATCTTCTCATAACGTGGCCAAAAACGATGATTATCTCTTTCTGATATGTGTGATAAGTTTTCTTTGCGACTCAACTTCCCTTGAAACGTCATGATTTTTCATTATGGCTGTCCAATTAATTTTCAGCATTCTTCTATAAAACCATACGATGTTTTCGCCTGTTTACTAATTGTCCAGGATTCGCACCCATACATTAGAATTTGTTCTATGTAACATGCAAGAACTCTAACTTTCAAGGACAATGACTTATTGCACACAACGTTCTTCATTTGATAGAATGCAACGTTTGCTCGTACTATTATGTTCTTTATTTTAGTGATGCCTCTTCCATCTGATGTTATCCATGTTCCTAGATAACCTAAATTTCTGCACTTGCCCCAAAATAACGTCATCTACTTTAATTGCACGTGTAGGCACTATCTGTCCCTTTCATATCACAGCGACTCCGGTTATTCAAGCTAAGGGCCTTTTGTTCACTTTCTACAACCCCTCTATTTATCATTTTATGTAGTTCCCTGAGAGTGTTGAGATGCTACATAGAACCTGTACTTTTATATGGATGTGAAGCATGG